>SJXQ01007358.1:689107-787532 GCA_006408695.1 Aepyceros melampus | reverse complement strand
GACCACTCCATCAGCACAGCCGACCACGTGACAGAGCTCACAGCATAAAGCCAAGTGAGGAAGGCCATCTCAGATGGGCACACACTCTAAATCCTACTCACGCTGCTGCTGCTGCTAAGTCACTTCAGTCGTGTCCGACTCTGTGTGACCCCATAGACGGCAGCCCATCAGGATCCCCTGTCCCTGGGATTCTCCAGGCAAGAACACTGGAGTGGGTTGCCATTTCCTTCTCCAATGCATGAAAGTGAAAAGGGAAAGTTGCTCAGTCGTGTCCGACTCTTTGCGACCCCATGGACTGCAGCCCACCAGGCTCCTCCACCCATGGGATTTTCCAGGCGAAAGTACTGGAGTGGGTCGCCATTGCCTACTCACGCAACATCCTCCAAATGACAGAATTATGGAGCTGGAGAACATATCAGTTGCCAGAGTTATGACAGGGGGTGGGGGGTGGAGCATGCTGAGGACTGTGGAGGCTAATATCAAGGGTAACTCATTGTGAAGTATGACGGAAATCAAACCAACATTGCAAAGCAATCACCAATCAACTAAAAGTAAATAGAATTATAAAAAAAAATAAATAAATGTTAACATGAGGGAGATCTTTGCAGTATTGGACAGTTCTGTATCTTGATAGTGGGTCGCCATTGCCTACTCACGCAACATCCTCCAAATGACAGAATTATGGAGCTGGAGAACATATCAGTTGCCAGAGTTATGACAGGGGGTGGGGGGTGGAGCATGCTGAGGACTGTGGAGGCTAATATCAAGGGTAACTCATTGTGAAGTATGACGGAAATCAAACCAACATTGCAAAGCAATCACCAATCAACTAAAAGTAAATAGAATTATAAAAAAAAATAAATAAATGTTAACATGAGGGAGATCTTGCAGTATTGGACAGTTCTGTATCTTGATTTTTTTTTCTTAATCTAAAATGTGATAAAACAACAGAAATCTATACGTAGACACTGTGCCCGCATCTACCATCTGGTTTTGATGCCACAGTTACATAAGATGTAGCCAACTGACATAACTAGAGGATGGGTATATAGGACCTTTCTGTATTATCTTTGCAACTTTTTAAATATTACTTAATATCATAACTGAGTTAGTAATTATTTGAAAATCAAAACTTAAAAATATATATTCAGAGTGATTAATCTTTGAGTGGTAGATTAATTTTTTGGTTTTTATCTTGGAAGCGTAGATTAATTTGGTTGGTTTTGTTTTTCTTTATAACTTTCCTACATCTTAAAACTTTTCACAACGGCCATATTGCTTTTAAACTCTAGCTTGCCCCCAAATCTGAAAAACTGCTGGCAAAGATATGACATAACAAGCTACCCCAAACACTGCAAATGAGACTGAAAAGGCCACAGCTTCCTTGGAGCACACAGAGAAAGGTCGCGTCACAGGATAAATGCTTACAGCCTCTGATCCAGCAATTCCCGCCCTCAGAACTATACCCCATGGCAATACACAGCAGTGGCCATGCAGCCCTGCTACAGAAGCGAAAATGTCCTGACCGTGCGTCAGGGGACTGGCTCAACAGCCACTGCAGAACACGCAGTTTAGTGAAACAACCAGATTTAAAGATGTAAATCTGGAAGAACCTCAAGGCCTGCTGTTAAAATAGAAAGCAAGGTTAGCAGTAGCACAGTGTATCAAGACCACATCTGAAGTTTAAAAAAAAAAAAGTGGCAGCGTAAACTGTAAGATAATAAACATTTGTTGCTTCAAAAAAAATAAAGTGGGAGATACAAGTTTTGAGTGTTTTGGAGAAAAAAACACAATGAATTGTTAAAAGTGGTTGCCATCAGGGTGGACTGGGAGGCAGGGAGTCTAGAACCGGGGAAAGAGTTCCCAAGACTTACGGCCACGATCCTGTCTCCCACGGCAAGGGACCCCTTTTGGCAGCCGGGCTTCCGGGCACCACGGCGGCAGCATACACTCCATTCTCGAGACTGATGCCGCTGTCTGCAAACCACGGAGGCCCACAGTCAACCCCTGCCAGGGCCAAACAGCCCTTTGGCTATCTCCCCTCATCTTTGTGAGATCAACTTACAAAAGGAATGTTGGCAGACTATGAACTATCCATCACCCCACCCAGGTCAGACCCTCCAGGGGCCTGATCATGTCTGGTCTAGTGCATCAGTCAGTCACAACAAGGCGCAAGACCTAGATGGTCCCCCGGCGGGAAGCACACACACTGCAGTGTCTTGTTCTGGGAGTAAGGTACGCTTGAAAACACTCGCACTCTCTCTACACAAGAAAGGGTACCCTATCCATCTCCACGGCCCCTACCTTTATGCCCGCTCAGGTTGATGTGCAGTGGTGTGACCACCTTCCCACCCAGGGACTTCCTCCGACGCACGACCATGTTGATGGCCCCCTCCCCATTGAGAAGTGCCTTGATGGCCTGCTTCTTGTCCTTGTTGATGAGGTCCACGTCGTTGATTCTCAGCAGCCAGTCATTGACCCTGAGGAGGGGCATAGCCAGGTCACTGCCTGAGAAAGCCTCGGGACCAGGGGAATGCCTGTTGCTCCTACTCGGGAGCAGAACACCGGAAAGCAGGTACCCCAGAAACACATTCAGAAGGATCTCCTCTTCCAAGAGGGTAGAGTAGTTAGCCTTGCAGATGCTGCAGCCTGGCTTCAAATCCAAGTGCTGCAACTTACTGGCAGTGTGACGGAGCCCCTTTGGGCCTCAGGGTTCTCATTTGTAAAATGGGGGCAACAAGCACCTTCCTCATGGAATTGTAAAGGTTAATGAAAAGTGACTGAACTTATATAAAGTGATTGAACTTGGCAGTTAACAAGCACTATGTAGGTGCTAATTATTATTATTACTATGTCATAGGATGAGCAAGCAATGCATATTCCAGACTCTCACACACACCACCTGAGTCCCCTTTAACACACAGAAGTAAAGGAGAAAGATCAGATTCCGAGGCAATTTGGAGTCAGTGTGTCCTTTAAGAACAGGGTTAACAGTTGAACCTGCAAGCTTCAGGTTGCTTCTAAGAGCCCCCCCAGATCCTGGGATGTGTTCATTTAAATGCCAGCTGGTGGTCTCCCTGGTGGCTCAGTGGGAAAGAACCCACCTGTCAATGCAGGAGACAACACGTTCGATCCCTGATCCATGAAGATCCCACAGGCCGTGCAATTACCAAGCCTGCAAGCCACAACTGTTGAGCCTGTGCTCTAGAGCCAGGGAAATATCACCACGGAGCCCGTGTGCCCTACAGCCTGTGCCCTGCAGCAAGAGAAGCCGCTGCAGTGAGATGCCTCCACACCACAAGCAGAGAGCATCCCCTGCTCGCTGCAACTAGAGAAAGGCTGGGCAGCGATGAAGATCCAGCACAGCCAAAAATAGTTCTCTTAAAAAAGAAATGTCTTACCAATGTCACCTGGATCTCCTCCAGGTCCTCTGCATATGTCAAAGGGAAATGCCCCCTCCCCTCCAGAGCTGGGGTCCTGATACTCACCGTAAGCGGCCATCAGCGACGCTTCCTTTGTCCACTTTAGTGACAAATATGCCACAGTCCCCCGGCAAACAAGGCTCATTCACACCTTCTGCCATATCGAACCCAAGGGCTTTCAAGTCAATATCCTCCTGTCAAGAACAGCAGCAACAGCTCACTTTAAGCAGTGATGAGAAACACTTGGCTCTTACACCTCTGGCCACTCACTCCAATGTGGGGGTTGTCCCTTCACTCTGATGGGGCACTTGGTCCCCAGGATGAAAGCTCTGAGCAGCTGTGAGCCACCCCTCCCTGCCACTGCAGACACACAGCCCCCTCGTGCTCTGCTCTCCATGCACTGCCAACATCTGCCGGAGGCCAAGCTGCGGCTGCTACCTGGCTTGGGCAAGTGCTGGCAAAGGATGCATCTGCACCCTGGGAGGAAAAGCTGACCTCCCAACTAGCAGCCATGAAACTGGAGGGCACTGCAGAGGGCCGGCCCCGCTCTCACTTCCATCCCAAGCCTGCATGTTGAGGAGAGCTGGGGAAGAAAAAGACCTGCGGGCAGTTTACCGTCTCCCTTTCAAACTCCACAACTTCCGTTTCCCACTCCATAGAGTCTGTGTCAATGGCTGAGTCATGCGAGCTGTGGGCCATCAGCTGCCGGAACCGGGCCTCCTTTTCCAACTGGGATTCCATCTGCTCCCTGCAGACGAAGAGAGAGTCATGGCAACGGCCCTTTGGGAGGTAGAGCATCCCAGCCGAGTCCACTGGGAAACGAGGTGGACCATGCCCATCTTCCTCACACTACACACCAGCTTCCTGATAAATCCGAAGGTCAGGTCAAGGCTTCCTGAATCAGTGGGTTTTCATAGTTTTTAAGTCTCAGAAATTTGCCCCTAATTTATCTAGGTAGGGGTTTAATGCAATTCTGATAGAAATGCCAGTAAGACTTTCTGTAGCCAAGACTATTCTAAAATGTATATGGAAAGGCAAGGGATTAGAATGACTAAATCGATTTTTTAAATGAAGAATAAAATGGGAGGAATCATTCTACTTGATTTCAAGACTTATACAGCTACAGAAATCAAGACAGTGTGGAATTACCAGGAAGACAGAGACATGGATCAATGAACAGAATAGAAGACCCAGAATCCACAAAGCACAAAAGATACAGAAGTCGTTCCATAAAGAAAGCACCGTCTTCAACGAATGATGCTGGAGCAAGTAGACATCACGGCAACAGACTCTCAACCTAAACCCCATACCTTATTTAAAGATTAACTCACGCTCTATCATAGATTTAAGTGTAAAACTGTAAAACTTCTAGAAGGAAAGTATAGGAGAAAATCTTTGAGATCTAAAATAGATTACGGGTTTTTCAGACAAAACATAATCCATTAAAAGTTTTTAAAAAATCAATACATTGGATTTGATCAAAATAAAAAGCTTTAGCTCTCAGAAAGACCCAGGGAAGAGGACGAAAAAAGACTCAGAAACCTTGTAATCTTCCCAGCAACATCCTTCTTCCTAAACCCTGGGCCCAGACGACCTTCCGAATTCATCATTACTGCCCTGACACACTCCTGCTGCACGTTCGCCCACGTGGCTCAGCTCTCGCCCACTATGCAAGTGTGCTGCTTCTGCAGACGGGGGGCCTTCCTGGGCGGCAGCACCAAGTCCCTTGCCTGCACCCCACCAGTTAAGAGAACTTAGCACCGAGAAGGCGCAAATACAAATGTACTGAACAAACAAATGGAACCTGACATTTCTCAAAAGTTCCAGGCAACTCTGGCTCAATTACTGTACAAAACCTCTTCCCATGCTCAAGCGCCCCAGGGCTCCAGGCTTTGCTCTAATTTTTTTTTTTTTTTTTATGGTTTTTTTTTTTTTTTAATTAATTTTTATTTTTTAGTTTGTTTTGCTTTACAATACTGTATTCTTTTTGCTACACATCAACATGGATCAGGCTTATTCTTTAAAATGCTCAGAAAGACCCAAGGCATGAAATATCATCTTGTCAAGCACACTACATATATTTCTCTAGCAGTAGGAAGGACTGAAGCTAGTTGTGATCCAGTGTTGAAGGTGGACTCCCAGAGTTGCTAAAAAATAAGCAACAGGGACTTTATAGCCTTGGCCTTGCCCATGGCCATCATTTTTCTACTGGACGGTGGCACCCCTGTTGAGTGTGGGATCCTAGAACTGCTTCAAAATAAACAAGAAGGACTCTATAGACTTGGCCTTGGCCATGGCCATCATTTTCCTACTGGACAGTGGCATTTTAATTGCCCAGTTTGCCTATGTATTTATAGATCACAAACAAGAGTCAGTGCACTTGGCAGCACTAGTTCTCTCTCTGTGAGACTGAATTCACAAAAAAGGAAAGTTTGGTTTTTCACCATGGTATGTTTTCTATATCAAAAGATAATGAATTAAAAATGTAATAAAGTTAAACAATGACAAGGACAAAAAGGAAGGATCTCTATGCCTTATTTTTTTTAATTAATTTTTATTTTTTAGTTTGTTTTGCTTACAATACTGTATTCGTTTTGTTACACATTGACATGAATTAGCCATGAGTGTATATGAACTCCCAATCCCGACCCCCTCCTCCACCCTCCTGCCCCACACCCTCTCTCTGGATTATGCTCTAATTTGATTCTACCGCTTGCTAGGTCCAAACTGGGTCCCTGGGGAGCCTGCCTTTTTGCCTCTTAATCTCTGAGATTTTCTTAGAGTGCTTAAGTCCCAGGGCTTCTGGGTTTTCATTGAGCAAATGAAGCTGTGTGTCTCATGTTAAGAGGTGCTATTGAACAGGGAGGAAGGAGAAGCAGTCACCCACTGCTGAAAGGCTTTGCTTGAATGTGCGAGGCTTGCACACTCACTAGCTTCTCACCACTCTATCAGGTTGGGAGGTCTCACAGAGAGAGAGCTACTGCTTCTCAACTACAGTCTGGTTCCTGTTCTGAATTGCAATGATGGCTGTTGGGATCTGCCAGTTTCTCTTTTTCAGCTTGGATCTTTCTATTTTCTATACACTGGGAGGGGCCACCAAGTCTGAAGTGACGTCCCTGGAGCAGTGCTGTATTCAAGTGTCTGACGCCCCACACAGCACAGTCAGAGTAGACTGGAGTGGTAGTAACAACCACCTTCAAATGCTGCTTCACAATCTGTCATCTTTCTGTCCCACTGCATAGTGGTCTCTCAGATGGCTCTGCCTTGGGTCCATCTCCATGTGCTGCAAGCCCCACAGGGACCGATGGCTTGTGCCTCCCCCAGGGCCTGGTGCACAAAGAACAGGTACCTTGCAAATCCTTGCTGAGTTGGCGAATGAACGAGGGAGGGAGAGAGGGAATGAATGGACAACACATGCTTGCTTGTCTCCCAGTGGACTGCCCGGGGCAGGGGCCTTCCTTCTGATGCCCCTGTGTACACGGTGCCCGTCCACCACCACAGGCTCATCAAAGGGCTGCTGCTACTTCTGTGCTGGTCTGAGGATTTCTAATTAACTCAACGTAGAAGCAACACTGGTTCACATTTTATGGACTGACCAGTAAGGGGACCGGCGGGCAGGCCTGCCCACAGGGCTGCTGGGCCCTGGCGGGAGGGGGCCCTGTGCTCCCCGGGTGCCAGCTCACCCCAGCAGCGCCCACCCCGGCATACTTGAGCTCCTTCAGCTCCCGGCTGACATCGTTCTTCTGTTTGCGAGTGTCGTCCAGGCTGCGCAGGGCCTCAGCCAGCTCACTCACTGCCCGGTCCCGCTCCCGCCTCAGGTTGTCACAGAGCGTCCTGACAGAGGGGGCAAAGGGCAAGGTCACTGTGAGGGGCAGGGGGCAGAGGACTCATGGCCTGCAGTGAAGCCTGCAGCCCATGCTCCTGAACACCCCGGATGCCTGCCTCGGTCCCAGATGCGTGGGAGGAGTGCTTGAGAGTCTGGAGACAAGACCTCCCAGGCCAATCCCACACATGGACATAGGGGACACCTTGGACCTGGCAGAGGGGACAACCTCATGGTTACCAGGCAACAAGCATCTCATTCTGCAGTCCAATGTTCGTCCCACAGTTTCACCTTCAGTGTACCTGGGGTCAAACACCATGCTCCCACTCCCAGCCCATCTGGCAAGCCCTGGCACTCCAGCACCGACCACATGCTTCACGCAGGTTTTTCTAGAGTTGCCCTCCACCCCACAACTAGACGGAGCCCCCCATTTGGGCAGAAATCGTGTCTTAAACATCTCTGCAGCCCCAAGCTCTGTGCAGGTAGAAAGTATAGGCTTAAAAAGTCTCTACTAACAAACGTGTGGCCTCTGGGATCCCAGGATCAGCTTGGTCAGTCAGACAGGAGGTGGGGACAGGTGACCCAGCAGCGGGGAGTCTGCGCTCTGTGCCACGTCCAGAACTGCATACTGCCACCAGACGGACCCTGAGCGGGCAGGTCCCTTCCTCTCAACGGCCCCAAGTCCCCTCCAACCCTGAACCTTCATCTCCCGATCAGCCCAGAGTACATCTGTCTCTCCAAATGGCCACAAGTTACAAAAAGTCTCAGTGACCAGGTTCTCAGTCATCACCAGCAAACCACGCCACTAGGGCCTCTCCTGGCTTTACTCCAGGCCAAGCTCCAAGTCTACACTCAAGGGCTTCCCTTCAGCAATCCTCACCACCTGCCCTCAGGAGCCCTGACGCCTGTTTCTCCTATTGACTCTGTAAGGGGGCACCCCACTCATGCCCCACCCAGTCCCAGGCCTGCCCTGAGTTCACCAACCACCTTTGCTCATGATGATCCCTCAGGCTGCAGTACCCATCCCTCTCCTCCATTGAGAAAAAATGCCACTCAAGCTTAAGTTCTAGCTCGAATGTCATGCTTCCTGGGGAGACCTCCCTACCTGCCCCCAGTTCCCTGCACACCCCCACAGTTTACTGTTCATGCATCTCCCTCCCCACATTGCTCTGTCCCATGACATTTCTCGGCCCCCTCACAGGCATCACACATGCCTAGGAGCCTCAAAGGCTATTTCTCTCCCAGAGTCTCCTTAAAGCTCAAGGGACCTGGTACCCAGTCAGCAACCAATGAATACTGGCTGTAAGAATGCAGTTCTGTGATACAAATGAACTTATTTACCAAAAAGTAAGAGAGAGAAACTTACAGTTACAGAATGAACCTATGGTGGCCAGGTGGGGAGGGGAAGGATGAGCGGAAGGGAAAGCTAGGGAGTTTGGGATGGACATGTACACAATGCCATATTTAAAGCGGATAACCATCAAGGACCTACTGTGTAGCACAGGGAACTGTGCTCTATGAGATGTGCCAGCCTGGATGGGAGGGGAGTTTGGGGGAGAGTGGATACATGTGTATGTACGGCTGAGTCCCTTCGCTGTTCACCTGAAACTATCACAACATTGTTTGTTAAGCAGCTAGACCCCAGTACAAAAATACAAAGTTTAAAAAAAAAACAAAAACATGCATTTCTGAAATGTCAGTTGCACCAGAAGCCCCCTAAGCCTGGCCTTGTGCCACTTCACGAGGGTCTATGCTCTGGACACAGCATGCACTTGGACATGTAGGGTGAAGGGAAATAGGAAGTTGAGATGCAATGGAAATTCCAAATTTTCACTATGAGGCGAGACTGGGGCATCACCTAGAGTAGGACTCAGGTCACTCCCACCAGATTCTGACCCTCCCACAGACCCTCTGTGTCACGGGGAGACCCGAGCCCGTGGGGCCCAGCGCCCATACCGGATGCTGTCCCGCTCAGCCACGATCTTGTCCCGCTCCTGGAATGCCCAGTCCCGCCGGCACTTGGCCACGTCCGCCTCTTGGAGGGCTTCCTTCAGCTCCTGGCACAGAGCCTTGCACTGCTTTCGAAGGATTTCGGCCTCCTTGTTGGCTCTCCCGGCATCCATCGTCACTGTGTCTTTGATCTGCAGGGGCACAACGAGCGAGCAGAGGGGGAGGTTACTGGGCCTTCTGGTCCAGAAGTGCCCTCTGACTGGTGCAGGAGCTGGGGCTGCCCTCTCAGGAGCTGGATGGAGGGAAGTGCTGGGATCCCAGCCAGAGCCCATTCTGACACACCCCAAACTATGACAACACACTCCACAGCCATGCTCAGACCCCTAGTGATGCTGTATTAGTGTTCACTCAAACTCTCTCAGCCCCTCACAGAGCCAGGACTGGAAGCCTGGCCCCTCCTCTGTCCTGGTCTCAGCGGCCCAGGTGAAATGACCCCCAGAGGGCTCCTCCTCAACCCCACCTGCCACTTACGGGATGTGTGTCTTGCAGAGAGCCCTCTGCATCTCTCTAGAGAGTGCTGGTGACAAATCATGACACGAGGCCCCACTGCAGCGAGGGGCGAGGCAGTGGTCATGGCGCTTCCCTACCCGCTGCGTCTATAGCACAGCTGTTATCCTCTGGCACACAGAGCCACTGCTAAATCTGAAAATTCACTGACTGCTGTGTTTGCTGGGGAAGTCCTAGGTGTTTCAGTTGCTTTAAAAAGCTGAAATCTAAAGGACCTTCTTCTAGACCTCTTTGCAAAGCACAACATGCTCCGTTACAATTTCAAATCAAACTCTCTGAAGCAATCATACAGAAAGCTCCCTCTGTGCTTCTACAGTCCTCGGAAACATGAATATGACAGACAACGAAGTGAGCGCCTACTGCTAGAGTAACTCCTAGTCCAGCTCAAACGCTTCCTGAAGAAGTGAAATACACGCAAGGCGCGAGTGCTCCTCTGGTCATCGCCCACCTCCCCCAGTGCCTCTCCCGTCCCTCTGCTTCCTACTGCTCCTCCCTCACCTCACGCAGTACCTCCCCCCTCATACCATTCAATCCCCCAAGCAGGACTGGACATCAGAGATGCAACTGCATTCAAGGGGCAGTAGAAAGCACTGCCAGTCCAAGTGGCCAAGCTTGCCTTTCAAGGGACAGTGGCTCTGTCAGAGGGGCCTGTCTTAGGAAGCGATCCAGTCTCCGGAAGGACCTCTGTGAAAGGCAGCAGTGCCCCACAGCTTCCCTGGGGCAGTGACCAGTTTCCACGTCCTCCTGAGGCCGGCGAGCTTTCAGGGAACCTGGCAGCCCATGGCCGGAGGTTGGACGCCAGCCCGGGTGAAGGAAGTCCCTGGATGTGCCCACTCTCAGAGGGGGAAAGCAAGGGAGAGAGGTGGCAGAGCTGACCAGGTGTCCAGAGCGAGGCAGAAACCCTGACAGGCCCCCCACCTGCCCTCTTTGCACAACCCACTCTGAAGAAGACAATAGGGTGGGTGGGAGGCAAAGAAAGAGAAAAGAGGGTAAATAAACAGGAGGTACAGAGAGGAGGAGGGGAGCATAGGAAGGCACAGGTGTCAGAAGGAAAAAGAACCACCAGCCCTGCTGAGCAGAACAAAAACAGTTCTGAGGCCTGGGCCCTGGCCTGGCTCAAGGTCCATCTCAGGTGACCCCACAAGAAGTGGCTGCTGGGAGGGGTGGGAGCAATCCTTAGGGACCTCGCAGGCCACAGGGAGATAAGACCCTCCACGCCCATACCTCAGAGCCAGGACGGCCCAGGCCACAGACTTTGTTAGCCTCTTCTGTCCAGACGGGGAATGGTCTTGTCCCAGAAGCCAGACAGATTCCAGAGGGAGCCGAGGGTTTCAGCTGTGGACGCACAGGGGCGGGGGCTGGGCTGTCCTCACCTACTGACTGGGATGGGTGCCCAGAAAAGATTCCTGTCTCAGCTGACAGGCAGACCTCCTGTGTGGCCAGTGCCCCCGTGAAGGTTCAGGGCTCCAGGCTGGAGGCACACGTGAGCCCTGGGAGGAGTGGGCAACCCGGGCCACCAGACCGAGCCCTGCGGGGCAGCTGGGGGTCCTCCTCCGCCCTCGTGCTTCTGTATTCCTGCCAAGAGCACAATTAACCTCTATCATCTCAGCCAGGTGGCTGCTGGCCTCTCACAGGCTCACCTCCAATGGCTTTAACACACTGTCCTTGACATTGTAGTTCAGTGACTGATTCAGGCATTTCTGATGTTTTTACTCTTCATCATTCTGTTTTCCTTATTTGGTATCAACATTTTTCTCCAACAATTAAGCTCTCATACCAGAATATGAAAATGAGGCTGAAGTTTTCTCCAGGGCAATCACCAAGCCCTAACATATTCTATTTGCTTATTAAGAATCTCTTCAGTTACCTAGAATAATAGTCCAATTCAGAGAGTCAGACCGTACGTTGGTAGATAGATATCAGGAGCTGTGGGTGGGGGAGGCGGAGGGATAGGGAGTTAGTGCCTAATTGAGACAAAGCTTCAGTTTAGAAAGGTGAAAATTCCAGAGATGGATAATGCTAAGTAAGAGCTGCAGGACAATGAGAATCAACTTAGTACCACTGAACTGTGCAGGCAAATACCGTTAAAACAGTGTTTTATATTATGTGACTTTTACAGCAATTAAAAAAAAAAAGAATCTCTTCATTATGGTCTTCTAAAAATTTCATCAAAGAAAAAATATTCCTTTTCACGATGGCTTTCACCTTGATGATGTGGAGAAGTCTCACTCCCTCTGTGTGAAACTGTCATTATTTGGCCCATTTTTGCCTATAAAAATAATTTCATAGGATGCACCCTAACCCGAACAGGGTGGTAAAGTTTAGATGGGCATAAAAATAACCCTGATAATAAAGACTTAAATCATTCTACTTTACGCAGATACTATTCTAAGTGTGTTTTCAATGTTAATTCAGCTGATGGTCGCAACCACCCTGTGAAGCAGATGCTGTCATCGTTTCCAGTTTGTAGATGAGGCAACTGAGAGGCCCAGAGCTCTAGGAGAGGTTAAGAGGTCACGTGGTTGAGGAGGTCCACCCTCCAAGCACTGCTCCCAGCACTGCCAGGGCATGAGGTGGCATCACTGTCCAGAGAGAGGCTCTCAAGGCCCTGGCCAACCCTCGGGTATCAGCCCTGCCTCAGGCTCAGTCCAGGGGGCTCTGGCTGCAACAATCCACGCACACACTCCCCCTTCCCAAACTGCCCGACCTTTAACACCTTCTTTTCACTTTTCACAGGCCAGTTTCCAAGCCTTTATGCTAATGGACCCGCACAGCAAAGTAGAATTGAGAAGAATGAATGGAGAACTACTCCAATGGAAAGAAAATCTGCTCTGATCAAGTTCAGCAGCTCCAAACAGAGCCACACATGAAGCAACAGAATGCAAAGGCAGTCTCAAATAGGGAGAGTCCACGGGCCTTTGTCCACAGCCCTGTGCTCTGCCTCAGCGGAACACACCTGGTCATAGGAGTAAGCAGTGTCAGCAATGAGGTCTGGGTAGCCAGGCAGGAAAGATGCAGAGATGCCCCACTGGTCACTCAGCAGTCAAGCTCAGCCGCTCAGCTTGGATGCTCCTGAGCCCCACTCCCTGCAGATATGTCCCCCAGGAAGCAAAGCTTGAAAGGGCCCTTGGGCTCAGGCTAGGAGACCATCTTCCCATCAGGAGCCCAACCACCCTCCACAGAACAGATTCCTCAGATGTCGGGGGAAAGGAACACTGAGTGTGCTCTTCCAGACTCACAAGGCCAAAAGTATCTATGGCTCTGGGACCCTGGCCTTGGGATATCTTCTTAATGAGCAAGTCCTTGAGTTGACTCCAGCTGAGACTAATCAACCATCACATCACCAAGGGCATGGGTGAGCGTCTGCACGTGTCATCCAACCTTCTTCCACGCTGTCAGCTCCAGATACCTGAGACCACAGCTGGACCTCACCTGTGTCCCATGCAGCCTGACATCGAGCGTGAGCTCAGCAGTCACCCAGGCAACATCTGACAGCCCAGCCAGCAGCAGGCCAAAGGCGAGAAGCCACCAGCTCCCTGTTACTCCAAGCAGCTACACACTGCAGCCCTTGCTCCCTCACCACCTTCCTACCTGTCGCAGCGCCTCCATCTCCTCGCTGGCTGCCTTCTTCTCAGACGTGCTGCTCTTGAGCTTGGACTCAGCCAGCTCTACCTCGGTCTGCAGCTTGTCCAGCTCGGAGATGACCTGGTCGCGCTCGCTCATGATGAGTTTGTACTCGCTGTACACTGCGTCCCGCTCCTCCTTGTACTTCTCCGACTCCTTGGCAGTTTTCGCCTGTGTGGTCCTCAGCTCCGTCAGCTCTGACTGCAGCAACTCCATCTCCCACTGCAGGTCCTTGTTCTGGGCCGTGGCTTTGTTCAGCTCATGGTGAATGGCCTCGAACCTGGGGGAGAGGGGCAGCCAGGATGTAGAGAATGGGGACCTGCCTGGCCAGCTCTGCTGTGCTAGACAGTGAAGCGTGAAGATTTGAGAGAGGTCATTCTCCATACCCCCAAGAGAGAGAAGCCATGAAGGACCAGTGCCCCTGGACCCAGATTTTTTCTCAACCTTTTACAAATGCTGGAAGTTCCACGGAGGACTTCACTCCCCCTGCTCTACCAGAAAAAAAAAAACAAAAACAAAAAACAGAATTCTTTCTTGCTTCCATGGTCAAGCTACATTATTTTTATAAATTAAAAAAAAAAAAAAACTAGAATCACAGCCTATGAAAGATAAAAGTGGCCTGAATGATCACTGAGTCCGGCCACCTCATTTCACAGATATAGATGATAAGGCCTTGAGACACCGGTGACTGGCCCAAGGTCACCAGGTTGGCATCAGGGCACAGCTCAGAAGCCCTGCCATGAAGGTAGCCCTGCAAATTAAAGCCTGCAGCTCCAGAGCAGCGTTTTGAATGTGGGTTCCTTGGAGCACCAACCCTGCAGGGAGCTCCATTAAAGAAAGTGTGCCCTTTACTGACTGATGTTTAGGAGACATTGCACTCCGCCCCCTCCTGGGAGAATCTAGTACACAGCACCAGAGTAAAGGCTCTGAGAAGTCCTGCAGGGCAGACACCTGGCAATTTTATGTGCCACCTGGCAATTCCCAAACTCCCTTACAGCCGGAGACTACCTTTCATATAAAGCTAACAGGCAACTCAGAGGACAGGTATGTTGCAGAAATGTACTTAAGAAACACTGTTTGAGGGCTGGGATCACAGCCCTACAGATTATCTACCTTAATAAAAAGTAGAACTTTTGGAAGAAATACTGCCTAGGACAATTAACTTCCCTATCTGTTAGGTGGGTGAGTGATAGGGAGTGGAGAGGCTTGTGGGGCAACCTCAGAATCAGGATGGTCACAACACCCGAGCCACTCAGACGGGAGAAAAGAGCACAATGCCCATGACATGCTGAGAGCCAGGAAGACGATTTCTGGAGATAACGCATCTTTTTACTGGAAGAGCTCAAGGTGCTCTTTTTACTTCCTGAAAGTGGCAGGGACCCTCGCAGATAACCAAGAGCCCACAGAGGAGAGAGTGGTCCCTGGCAGGGAAGGCAGCACTTGGCCCTCGGGGCCCAGGCTCCTACCTCCTCAGGGAGAGGGCACACTGGTGCTGCAGCTGGATGGCCGTGTCCCTCTGCTGGGTCAGCATCTCCGTCTGCTTCAGCAGGCGCTGGTTCTCCTCCTCCAGCTGCTCCAGGCGGCTCAGGTCCGAGCTGTGGATGGCGACTTTCTCACTGTACCGCTTCCGCAGGGCGTCATAGTCCTTCTTCACAACCTCCAGCTTGTCCATCGCCGTGTCATACAGCTTGTTGAGAATTTCTGATGACCCGTTGTGCTTCAGCACCTGGGGGCCAGAGAATCATGCTCACCAAAGGTCGGAGGGCAGGAAGAAGGACAAACCGGCCTCCGTCTGTTTGGGGGAAGGACGTTGACAAGGAGGAGAGGTCACAGGCCTTCAGGAGTCTCACGGTCTGATTCCGCAGGCCCTGCAGTTACACTGAGCTGATTCACTCTTTCATAAATATTCCTTCAGGAAAGAGTGATTATAGCAAGTCTGAGACATCTAGCCTTGGGGAGGCCTGCTTGCAAGCTGACCCTTGGCTGGTGTCTGGCAACATGAATGATAAGTAGTCCACTGCACTGATATAAAGCTTTTCCCAAGTGATAGGAAGGGTTTTCCATGACTAGAGTGGATGGACAGTGTGTCTTGGGCTTTCTTCTGGGACTCTTGAATTTCATAACATGCTAAGCAAGGGGCTATGTCTATGGCCACTCCTAGTAAAAACCCCATGGGCAGGGAGAATCTCATGGGCTTCCCTGGTTACAAGCCTCACATGTTGTCATGATTCAGTGCTGGGGGAACTAAGCCTGTCCTGTGTGACTCCACAGCAGGATTCTCAGAACCTATCAACCAATTTCCTCTGGACTTTGCCTCATGCACCCCTTTCCAGGAGAAAGGAGCAGTGACCCCACAAGAGACTGACCCAGACTTGCCCAGGAGTCTCTGGCAGATCCGTGGGCCGGTGGTGGCCTGCTGCAGGGTTGGGGCCACTGAGTGTAGCAGTGCGTGCATGGGGCCTTTTGAAGGAGGTCACCTTTATCTTCATTACCTCCCCCACAGTTTTGGCCCCAGGTAAATAGCAGGAAGGGAACACAGCCCCACCCATCAACAGAAAACTGGATTAAAGATTTACTGAGCGTGGCCCCACCCATCAGAACAAGACCCAGTTTCCCCCTCAGTCAGTCTCTCCATCAGGAAGCTTCCATGAGCCTCTTATCCTTCTTCAACAGAGGGCAGACAGACTGAAAACCACAATCACAGAAAACTAACCAAACTGATCACATGGATCACAACCTTGTCTAACTCAATGAAACTATGACCCACGCCATATAAGGCCACCCAAGACGGATGGGTCATGGTGGAGAGTTCTGACAAAATGTGGTCCACTGAGAAGGAGTCTCTTCAAACCACTTCAGTATTCTTGCCCTGAGAACCCCATGAACAGTACAAAAAGGCAAAAAGATAGGACACTGAAAGATGAACTCCCCAGGTCAGCAGGTGCCTAATATGCTACTGGAGATCAATGAAGAAATAACTCCAGAAAGAATGAAGAGATGGAGCCAAAGCAAAAACAAAACACCACCCAGTCGTGGATGTGACTGGTGATAGAAGCAAAGTCTGATGCTATACAGAGCAATACTGCATAGGAACCTGGCATGTTAGGTCCATGAATCAAGATAAACTGGAAGTGGTCAAACAGGTGGCAAGAGTGAATGTCGACATTTTAGGAATCAGCAAACTAAAATGGACTGGAATGGGTGAATTTAACTCAGATGACCATTATATCTACTACTGTGAGCAAGAATCCCTTAGGATAAATGGAGTAATCATCATGGTCAACAAGAGTCCAAAATGCAGTACTTAGATACAATCTCAAAAACGACAGAACTCTGTTTCCAAGACAAGCCACTCAATATCACAGTAATCCAAGTCTATGCCCTGACCAGGAATTAATGCTGAGGAAGCTGAACAGTTCTATGAAGGCCTATAAGAACTTCTAGAACTAACACCCAAAAAAGATGTCCTTTTCATTATAGGGGACTAGAATGCAAGAGTAGGAAGTCAAGAAACACCTGGAATAACAGGCAAATTTGGCCTTGGAGTACAGAATGAACGAGAGAGTACCTGATGAACTATGGACGGACGTTCATAACATTATACAGAAGACAGGGATCAAGACCATCCCCAAGAAAAAGAAATGCAAAAAAGCGAAATAGTTGTCTGTGGAGGCTTTATAAATAGCTGTGAAAAGAAGAAAAGCAAAAAGCAAAGGAGAAATGAAAAGATATACCCATCTGAATACAGAGTTCCAAAGAATAGCAAGGAGAGATAAGAAAGCCTTCTTTAGTGATCACTGCAAAGAAATAGAGGAAAACAATAGAATGGGAAAGACTAGAGATCACTTCAAGAAATTAGAGCTACCAAGGGAACACTTCATGCAAAGATGAGCACAATAAAAAACAGAAATGGTATGGACCTAACCGAAAGCAGAAGATATCAGGAAGAGGTGGCAAGCATACACAAAAGAACTCTATAAAAAAGATCTTCACAATCCAGATAATCACGATGGCATGATCACTCACCTAGAGCCAGACATCCTGGAATGCGAAGTCAAGTGGGCCTTAGGAAGCATTACAAACAAAGGTAGTGGAGGTGATGGAATTCCAGTTGAGCTATTTCAAATCCTAAAAGATGATGCTGTGAAAGTGCTGCACTCAATATGCCAGCAAATTTGGAAAACTCAGCAGTGGCCACAGGACTGGAAAAGGTCAGTTTTCATTCCAATCCCAAAGAAAAGCAATGCCAAAGAATATTCAAACTACTGCACAATTACACTCATTTCACAGGCTTGCAAAGTAATGCTCAAAATTCTCCAAGCCAGGCTTCAACAGTACATGAACCGAGAACTTCCAGATGTTCAAGGTGGATTTAGAAAAGGCAGAGGAACCAGAGATCAAATTGCCAACATCTGTTGGATTATCAAAAAAGCAAGAGAGTTGCAGAAAAACATTTATTTCTGCTTTATTGACTATCCCAAAGCCTTTGAGTGTGTGGATCACAATACACTGTGGAAAATTCTTCAAGAGATGGGAATACCAGATCACCTGACCTGCCTCTTGAGAAATCTGTATGCAGGTCAAGAAGCAACAGTTAAAACTGGACATGGAGCAACAGACTGGTTCCAAATCAGGAAAGGAGTACGTCAAGGCTGTATACTGTTACCGTGCTTATTTAACTTCTATGCAGAGTACATCATGAGAAACGCTGGACTGGAAGAAACACAAGATGGAATCAAGATTGGCGGGAGAAATATCAATAACCTCAGATATGCAGATGACACCACCCTCGTGGCAGAAAGTGAAGAGGAACTAAACAGCCTCTGATGAAAGTGAAAGGGGAGAGTGAAAAAGTTGGCTTAAAGCTCAACATTCAAAAACTAAGATCATGGCTGCCAGTTCCATCACTTCATGGGAAATAGATGGAAAAACAATGGAAACAGTGTCAGACTTTATTTTTAGGGGCTCCAAAATCACTGTAGATGGTGACTGCAGCCATGAAATTAAAAGATGCTTACTCTTCAGCAGGAAAGTTATGACCAACCTAGATAGCATATTAAAAAGCAGAGACATTACTTTGCCAACAAAGGTCTGTCTAGTCAAGGCTATAGTTTTTCCAATAGTCATATATGGATGTGAGAGTTGAACTACAAAGAAAGCTGAGCTCTGAAGAATTGATGCTTTTGAACTGCGGTGTTGGAGAACACTCTTGAGAGTCCCTTGGACTACAAGGAGATCCAACCAGTCCATCCTAAAGGAGGTCAGTCCTGAGTGTTCACTGGAAGAACTGATGTTGAAGCTGAAACTCCAATACTTTCACCACCTGATGCAAAAAGCTGACTCATTTAAAGGACCCTGATGCTGTGAAAGATTGAAGGCAGGAGAAGGGGATGACCAAGGATGAGATGGTCGGATGACATCATCAACTCAATGGACATGGGTTTGGGTAAACTCCAGGAGCTGGAAATGAGCAGGGAGGCCTGGCGTGGTGCAGTCCATGGGGTTGCAAAGAGTCAGACACGACTGAGCAACTGAACTGAACTGACCCCTTTCCATGGCTGATTTTGTGCCCTTTCACTGAAACAAATTTTATCCATGAGTACAATGATATGCTAAGTTGTACAAATCCTTTTAGCAAATCACCAAACCTGGGGGTGATGCTGAGTACCCCAACACAAGTACCTAACACATTCTAGTCCTGTCTAGATGCTGGTCAGACCCAGTGACTGTGGTCTCAGGCCCTCTTAACCTGATGGGACGATACAGACACACACACACACACGGACAGAGATAGGTAGATAGTTAGAAAAACAGACCAAATAGAATAACCTGAGAGCATAAAAAGGGCTGTCAAGGAAATAAAAAACAAAATAGGGTAATGAGCTGGAGAGAGATTTTGAGCCACAGAGTAGGTCAGGAGAGAGGCTAAGGCTTGAAGAGGAGTCTCTCAGAAGGCGACTTCTTAGCTCGGGTGCAAACGAAGAGCAGTAGCCAGGAGCAGAGCTGGCAGAGGGGCGAGCAGGTTCAAAGGCCCTGAGGCAGGAGTCACCAGCCACACTCCACGCATGAGCAGAAGGGCAGGGCAGAGGCACTGGAGCCCAGTGAATAAGCAGGAGTGGACATGCAAAAAAAAAGCCAGAGAGGCGGACACGGCTGCAAGGCGCACAGCAAGGATTGTATCCCGAGTGACACGGGAACCACAGGAGGGTTTTAAGCAAGAGCGCTCTACTCTGACTTACAGGTACTAATGCTCTTAAGGTGCTGCCCTAGATAACAAACCACAAGATGAGCTAAGGGGTGGTCAGGGCCTGCTGACCTCCGCTAAGCACCTCAGGGGCTCTGAGCCCTTGCGTGGGTTTATTTCCTTATTCCTCAAATGACAGCACTGAACCAGAAAAGCCTGTTTAACTGTTCCAGCTCCAGTCCAGGAATCACCTGGCTCCATCCAACATGGATTCTGGGTTATCAGAAGATCTTTGCAGTCAAGAAAACCAAAACCTGGAACTACTGAATATTCCCTTTGGAGGGAGGTGAGCCCTCAATAAATATGATTAATAAGAGAGAGCTAATTCAAATGTCAGAATTTTTTAGAGACAGGGAAAGTGAGGTCACCCCTCTGAGACATCATCTCCTAGGGCTGTGGACTATGGGAAAAAAAGAGAATCGCAGAAATCAGCTCACTCAGGGCTTTTAGTCTTCTTCCTTTTCTTTTCTCTTTTCTTTTTTTTAAGGCAAAACTCTTTCCTTCAAAGGAAATTTTACAATAGCAAACTAGAAAACTCGTTTTAAAAAACAGTACACAGGCTCCTCGGGTGATTAAAATCATCAACAGTTTTATAAAAATGCTTCGCTACTGCAGATCAGGACTGCATGCTGAGAAATGGTCAGAAAATCACTGATGGAGCCTCACTCCACCATTAAAGTCTTCTTAAAAAAACAATGCAGTATCTTCCAAACATACAGTAAAGCACAGCAAATAATGCAATAAAATGATAAGAACCCACCAGTATGCTCTCATCTTAAGGCAATCAATGAGGGATTGATTCCAGGACCCCTTTCAGACACCAAAATCCATGAATGCTCAAATCTTTTATGTCACATGGTATAGTGTGTGTGTGCTCAGTGGTTCGGTCATGTTTGACTCTTTGCGGCCCCGTGGACTGCAGGCTGCCAGGCTCCTCTGTCCATGCGCATGCTCCCTATCCTTTACATCATCTCTAGATTGTGCATAATGCCTAAACAATATAAATGCTTTGGAAATAGTTGCCAGCAAAGCAAATATAAGCTTTGCTTTTCCAAGCTTTCTGGTATTTTTTCCCCCAATTTCCGGTTGGTTGAATCTTCCGATGTGAAACCCAAGGATATAGAGGGCCAGTTCTATTTTGTCACATATCTCAAACTGCTTTCCGAAGACATGAATTATTACAGATGCTTAGCCAAAGCCCCTAATATACCCTTCTCTTATTCAGTACCCCTCAGTTCCCCCTCCAGAATTGCTCCCCTACGTTTGCTATCAACCATCAGAATGCATAATATTTTACTTCCACTACTTACGTACTCATGAAAATTCCTAATGGTGTTACATGTGCTTCCTTTTATGCAATTCTGCTTTTGAGGCTTAGAGACAGTATTTCACTGTAGAAGTACATCACACATTTTTAGATTTTTAAAAATTTTATTAAATGTAACTGATTTGCAATGTTGTATCAGTTTCAGGTGTACAGCAAAGTGATTCGGTTTATATATTTTTTTATATATATATGTAGTCTTTTTTTAGATTCTTTCCTGTTATATGTTATTATAAGATATTAAGCATAGCTCCTTTTGCTGTACAGTAGATCTTTGTTGGTTATCTATTTAAAATACAGTAGGAAATGGCAACCCACTCCAGTGTTCTTGCCTGGAGAATCCCAGGGACAGGGGAGCCTGGTGGGCTGCCGTTATACAGTCGCACAGAGTCAGACACGACTGAAGCGACTTAGCAGCAGCAGCAGTGTATATTGTGGACAGATTTTTTTTTAGGTTGAAGCATGGTGGCTCAGACAGTAAAGAATCTTCCTGCAATGTGGGAGACCCAGGTTCCATCCCTGGGTTGGAAAGTGCCCCTGGAGGAGGGCATGGCAACCCACTCCCGTCTTCTTGCCTGGAGAATCCTCATGGACAGAGGAGCCTGGCGGGCTATGGTCCCTGGGGTCACAAAGAGTCGCGACACGACTGAGCCACTAAGCACATACACACAAGTAATTCAGAATGTGCTATTTTCTGCTATGCAACAGAGTGAGTCAGTTATACATAAATACATACATTCTTTTTATATTCTTTTCCACTGTTTTATCACAGGATGTTGAATGTATTTCCCTGTGCTACACAGTATGACCTCACTGTTTAACCATTTACATGTAGCAGTTTGCATCTGCTAATCCCAAACTCCCAGTCACCCACTTCCCACCCCTTTTCCCCCCTCAGCAACCACAGGACTGCTCCACACCACGCCCTGTCACTGTGATAGATGTCTGCTGCTGCTGCTGCTAAGTCACATCAGTCGTGTCCAACTCTGTGCGACCCCGTGGACGGCAGCCCGCCAGGCTCCCCCGTCCCTGGGATTCTCAGGCAAGAACACTGGAGTGGGGTGCCATTTCCTCTCCAATGCAGGAACGTGAAGAGTAAGATGAAGTCGCTCAGTCGTGTTCAACTCTTAGCGACCCCATGGATTGTGGCCCACCCGGCTCCTCCGCCCATGGGATTCTCCAGGCAAGAGTGCTGGAGTGGGGTGCCTTACATTGTCTTTACTTTCTTTTCCCTTTTTTGCTGTTATAAATGATCCTATCGTGAACCCTGTCCATATCTCCTCTCTCACATCTGTGAGATGCTCCCCTAGGGTGGATGTCTAGAAGCAGAGCTAAAGGTCATAATATGGACTTTTCCCCGCTGACTGGATGATACAAAATTGCTCTCCCAGTTCAATACCACCAGCTCTGGGCAGGAGTGAGAGTTACTGTTGTCAACACAGCTTCACCAAGATTTCAAACACCAGGTTTTCCTTTTAATTTTTAATTGAGATAAAATACACATAACATAAAACTGTCTCAGCCATCTCTCACCCTCTGAGTATATATTTCAGTAGCATTATGTATATTCACATTGTGGTGCAACCAATCTCTAGAACTTTCTCATCTTGCAAAATTCTGTCCCCATTAAACAACAACTAGCTTTCCCCTTCCCCCAGTCCCTGGTAGCCAGTCCTCTACTCTGTTTCTATGAGTCCAGCTGCTCGAGAAGCACATACAGTATTTATAAATGGAATCACATATCACTGATCTCTTTGTAACTGACTTCTTTCATTTAGCATAACGTTCTCAAGGTTCATCCAGGCTGCATTACATGACAGGATTCCCTTCCTTTTAAAAGATGAATAATACTCCATCGCATATGTGTACAGCCTTTTATTTGTCCATTCATTAGTCAAAGGACACTCGGGATGTTTCCACGTCTTGGAACCCATGAAAACAGTCAGATTTCTGAAGTAATGCCTATCTTATGGACCAAAAAATGTCTTTAAAAAAAAAAAAAAAAACTTGCTTTCCTGATTACTAGAAAGGGCAACGCTCTCCTTATGGTTACCTTACGTTTACTGACTATACACATTTTCTCTTTCATGAATTGCTTGTTCATATCCTTTATTTTCCTTCCCCTCCTGCCCCTCCCTCCCCCACTTCTTTCTTTCTGCAGGACTTTTAAATTCCAGGTACTAATCCTTTTCCATTTATAGTCATTACAAGAATCTTTTCCCAGTATATAGCTTTTAAATTTTCTTAGTGTCCCTTGTTTCTAAAATTTCACAGTTTAATGTGATAAAACTGATCAATCATTTCCTTTATGGTTTGTGCTTTGGTTGTTTTATTTAAGAAATTCTTTCCTTCCAAGGATAAAGAAGATATAGTACATAAATACGATGGAGTATTATTCAGATATTATAAATAATGAATAATGCCATTCACAGCAACATGCATGGGCATGGAGACTGTCATACAGAGTGAAGGTCAGACAGAGAAGGAGAAATATCATATGACATCCCTTATATGTGGAATATAAAAACTAATGATACAGATGAAATTATTTATGAAATAAAACGAGACTCACAGACTTAGAGAATGAACTTACGGATGCCAGAGGGAAGGGATAGTTAGGGAACTTGAGATAGACAGGTACACACTGCTATATTTAAAATACATAACCAACAGGACCTACTGTGTAGCAGAGAACTCTGCTCCACGTCATGTGGCAGCCTGGATGGGAGGGGAGTTTGGGGGAGAATGGATACATGTGTATGTATGGCTGAGTCCCTTTGCTGTTCACCACAATCCGGGAAGCCCGGAAACTATCACAACGTTATTAATTGGCTATACCCCAATACAAAATAAGAAGTTTAAAATTTAAAATAAGAATACATTTGAATCAGTTCTAATGAAATGGATGAAACTGGAGCCAATTATACAGAGTGAGGTAAGCCAGAAAGAAAAACACCAATACAGTATACTAATGCATATATATGGAATTTAGAAACATGGTAACGATAACCCTGTATGTGAGATAGCAAAAGAGACAATAGATGTCTAGAACAGTCTTTTGGACTCTGTGGGAGAGGGAGAAGGTGGGATGATTTGGGAGAATGGCACTGAAACATGTATAATATCATATATGAAGCAAATCGCCAGTCCAGGTTCGATGCATGATACTGGATGCTTGGGGCTGGTGCACTGGGATGACCCAGAGGGATGGTACGGGGAGGGAGGAGGGAGGGGGGTTCAGGATGGGGAACATGTGTATACTTGTGGTGGAATCATGTTGATGTATGGCAAAACCAATATTGTAAATATTGTAAAGTACTTAAAATATTTACAATATTGTAATTAACCTCCAATTAAAATAAATAAATTTATATTAAAAAAAAAGAAATTCTTTCCTTCCTACCTTGAGATCATGAACATATTTTCTCATTAGTTTTTCAAAAGGAGTTTTAGCATATTTCACATTTAAACCTCTAAACTATTTATTTAAAATATTAGAATATATTTTTATGTATGTTGCAAGATGAAGATAATAACATTATTCCTTTCCATAAATCACTAGACAAAGGAGAAATGGCCACCTAAGTGCAGAACAGACCAAAGACCGCTGAATTTGTCCAGGTGCAGACGAGGGCTGGAGGACCCCAAGGGTATCAGCTGACAAAGCCCACCACTGAGAGGTGAGAAAGGCATCCCACAAGGATGTGCCCACACATGCCCAGAACACAAAGAGCCAGTAGAGAGCTCTCCTGACTTCAGGCTCACATCTGGAAATGATCCAGCTTTTGGACCAGATTTCCCTGTCTTCTGGGCAGTACCTCAAACAGTCCAATTAAAAATCACTCCAAACGTTTTATACTCTGAACATCCCCAAGCCAGGTAAGAACCACAGAACAAAGGCATTGCTGCCATTCCCAGAGTTTTCCACGAGGTGGCAGCCCTGCGTAGAACAGCTGAATGCACTCTCATGGCTGTCCAGCCTTCCAAGCTTCATTAAGAAATAAAGCTCATTTAGCTCTCATCACAAGAAAAAATTTTAACTATAAGTTGATGAATGTTAACCAGACTTGCAGAGGTGAGCTTGTCACAATGTATACAACTATCAAATCATTATGTTGTAGACCTGAAACTAACCCAATGTTACATGTCAATTTTACCTCTGTTAAAAAAATAATGAAAATTATGTTATCCCAATATTAAAATAAAAGCTAATTTTAAAGGTGGCTTTGAAATGATGCAAAGAAAAGCCTTGTTGTGAGCACTGGCCCAGCAGAGCCCACCAGCACTAGTCCACAGCAAAATCCAGACTACACACTGAGGCTTGGCCTCTCTTCACTGGGAAATAGTCCCCGGATGCCCACGGTAAGGAGCTCGGATGGGGTCTGCATGATGACCCAGGCACAACTTAGCACCAGTGAATCCGCTGCCAGGATGGGTCACCATTTCCCATTGAGACAGGGCAATCAGAGAAAACCACAGAACAGACCCAGGGATCTTTTCTGACGCCCAATCCAGCCTGCTAACGCAATAGGCTCTGGGATCAGAGGGAACCCTGGGGAGATCAGGCTGATGCCCAGCACCGTCCTGGCCGAGGCTCTGCCCATTCCACAGGTGAAAGCTGTCACAAGAGGGTTCTGCTTATCATGTGCTGAAATCTACCTTCCTCAACTCCTAACATCTCGTCCGAGCCCTGAAGGCACGAGAACAGTCCCTTTCCCACAGGACAGCACTGAGATACTCAGAGGCTCATGGGGCCCCTAACACTTCTCAGCTTTTCTCTACAAACAGGGCTGAGAATCCTGCCTGGGCTAATGTTCTCAAAAGCCTCTGGAGAAATTTGGGAAAATCCACAGCCACAGTTAACACCAGAGGATTTAAAAAACGATCCTATCAGTCTAGAATTTTTCCTTTTTATGGTTAGAAGATTATGTTCTTAGTAGACAGTTCAGCACAAACACACTAACCATCAAACTAAACGTTTAGCTTCCCGGCTAAGGCTAACAGCAGTCTGAGAGAGAATATTTACATTTGGCCCAGAGTTCTGAAGTGAAAAAGCTGATACACTTCTCAGCTCAAGCAGGTGGCAGTCTGTAGAGATGACTCCCATCCGGCCTGTGAGGAGGGGGTGGAAGTGGCTCAGCGGAGGCAGAAAGCCAGGGCCTGGTCCCATTCACGCAGCAAGACAGCCACAGCCTGAGCTGCTCCCCACAAGGAGGCCAGGACAGCTGTGCTCACATCCTGCTCCACGCTGGTCAGAAACATGCTGGGCTTCTCTGAGAGCCGGGCCCTTTGGAGACCAAGAAACCCAATTCCTGGGTTATCGGGGAAAAGAAGTCAACTTCCATGAATCATCAGGGGGAAAAGGTATATTTAAAGAACGGTAACAGGGCCAAAAGGAAGAGAGGGAAGTTTCCTGGAGACTCAAGTTTCCCAAATAAATTGGTAGAACCAATTTTTTTTTTTTAAAGAAAAGCATTACTTTGACCTTCCAGTGATACCTCTAAGAACCAAACTTTAGAAAAACACGCACAAAGGAACGCAATGATATATGTAAGGGTGCCCACTAAAAAATCATTTCTAACGGGAAAAAGTGCAGACTACTATGATGCTCAACAAACAGAATGCTGTTCATAAATTACTGACAGCTAACCTATTAAATACCTTGTTGGATGTTTCAAATTTACAGAAAATATAAGGAAACCTATGATTTACTGCAAGTTAGAAAAAAAAGGCAAGTGGCAGAAAATAAAGACAAAACTTTGTGTGTTAAGTATGACAGAAAATGTCCACATGGAAATATCCCATGGGGTTCAGAGAGGTTAGTCACCTCCAGGGAGTGACACCGGGGCTGAGTGACTTCACTATCACTGAAGTTTTTTTCCTTCTTTAACCAGAGATCAGGTAGGTACTACTGTAGTCAAGAGAGAGAAGACGCAAAAATATTCCCTATGTTGCCCCTCTCCCACCCAGGCTCGGCCATCTCTGCCCCAAATCACCTGGGCGTCCAGACAGCGCATTCTGACCGCAGTCCCCTGGAGACAGAACGGCTACGTTATGCCCACCCCCCAAAACACACATGCAGGCAAACGCACGCAGCCACACGCAGAAAGCCACCTGTCCGCCACTTCCAGAGCGGGAGAGGTCCTAGGACCCAAGCCCACAGCACTCTCCCCAGCAGCTGCCTCATTTCCTCTGAGATAAATCACACTGAGGGCTGGGGAGCCCACAAATCCCTCGAGCAAACACGCAAGTCAAATAGCACCATTTACCCCGCAAGGGCCTCTTCAAGTTAACAAGGCGTGGGAGGATCCGGGCAACAAAACCGGCCTTGTCCAGCGGGGTCGGCCTTTGCCCCAGGGAGGAGACCTATGGCCGCCCCCGTGTCCCCGCTTCCTCAGCTGCTGGCCTACCCGAGACCTGAGCTTTTCACAGCCCAGACGCCCACCTCAGACCTGGTAAAGAGGCTAAGGCCCTGGCCTGGAGAGCAGCGGCCTGGTGGCTCAGAACACCCCTGACCCCCCAGCTGGTGCTGGGTTTCCTCTCCTGGCGGGGTCCCGAGGTGGCCCCCAGGCCACTTGCTAAGGGGCACTGGTGTAGCTAAAGAGAACTGGGGACACTCACTGACCACTGTCATCAGCTACCTCAGCCCAAGGGTAAGAGCTATAGGAAAAGAAAGAAGAGGAGTGGGCTGGAAGAGCACCAGCTGGAATCCTCCTACCCTGGTCTTTGTTCTCACCTCCCTGCTTCCAGGAACCTTCCTGTTACCACGGCTGGGCCAGGCCCACCCACTGCCACTGCCAGACTTGCCGCTACATAACCAACCCCTCTAATCAGAGGCTCCCAGTCGGTGACTGCAGCCAAGAAATTAAAACATGTTCGCTCCTTCCACTTGGAGGAAAACGTATGACAAACCTGGACAGCATATTAAAAAGCAGAGACATCACTTTGCCAGCAAAGGTCCATATAGTCAAAGCTATGGTTTTTCCAGTAGTCATGTATGGATGTAAGAGTAGGACCATGAAGAAGGCTGAGTGCCAAAGAACTGATGCTTTTGCATTGTGGTGTTGGAGAAGATTTCTGAGAGTCCCTTGGACAGCAAGGAGATCAAACCAGTCAATCCTAAAGGAAACCAACTCTCAATATTCACTGGAAGGAATGATGCTGAAGCTGAAACTCCAATACTTTGGCCACTTGATAGGAAGAGCCACTGGAAAAGACCCTGAGGCTAGGGAAGATTGAAGGCAAAAGGAGAAGAGTGCAGCAGAGGATGAGATGATTAGATAGCCATCACTGACTCAATGGACATGAATCTGAGCAAACTCAGGGAGTTGGTGAAGGACAAGGAAGCCCGGTGTGCTCCAGTCTATGGGGTCACAGAGAGTCAGACACAGCTTAGCAACTGAACAACAACAACTACAAATCAGAGAGAGGGCTCACAGAAAAGGCTCTCGGTATCTCCAAGTATCTCCAGCTTAGGGGCCTGTCCTGAGCCTGCACTGGGTTAATTCCACATAAGGCATCAACAAAATCAGAGAAAGAAAATAAACCATAGAAACAAATTTTTCAATAGAACATAGCTTGTAACAGGAAAAGACTGAAAAGAGTCCAAGGGTCAGTCAATAGGAGACTAGTTAAATCAATTATGCTGCTTTTATGTAACCCAATACTCTGCAGCAGTTAAAAACAAGGAAGTAGAATTTGTACTGAAAAAGAAAGATGCATGTGACATATTCAGCAAAAAATAAACATGCTAGCAATAAAAGCACTGTGTGATTCCATTTTGCCGAATATGTTAATAAGATATAAAGTATTCCATGTGTACAGATAAA
Organism: Aepyceros melampus; assembly: GCA_006408695.1. NCBI lineage: Eukaryota > Metazoa > Chordata > Mammalia > Artiodactyla > Bovidae > Aepyceros > Aepyceros melampus. Next base: position 758,749 of record SJXQ01007358.1, on the reverse strand, counting down.
AGTCTCAAACTTTTCATGGTGATATACTCATGGTTAGTTATTTCTGTGGAGTGAGACTACAGGAAGAATTCTTTTATTTTTTAAATGTCTGTGTCGATTTTTTAATTATTTACAAAATGCATATTAATGTTACAAATTTTAAAAAAGTATAAAAACATGAAGAAAGCACTGCCCTTCCACTTTTTGGACTATTTAACAGTCATTCGGTAAGGCAGAGCGGGCCAGGAGGCTCCAGTGGGCCAGGAGGCTCCAGCGAGCGAGGGGCACCCTGGAGTGGCCATCAGGGCCTGTACAGACAAGGAGAGGCCCTGCAGAGGTGCCTGGAGACCCAGCAAAGGGTGACAAGGGGAATGGTGTGGGGGGGCAGGCAGCAGAGGGAAAAGCAAGCAGGTACACATAGAGCCACTAATCAAAACCAGATTTCTCACTGCTGGAAAAGGGAGATACAAAAACGGAAAGGAAGAAGACAAGAATGAACCCTGTTAAATTGTGGTTCTGCACTGGAACTAGAAATGAGAGTGCTGACTCATGGGTTCCAATATACATATTACATATTGAAGGTACAGGTATATTAGGAAGAGAGAGAGACACATGGCAATAAATATGAGTCCGTGTGTGTGTGGTGGGGATGTCCTCAGATATTCCCACTCTGTTCCCTGAAAGGTCCTGGAAACCATTACACTCCAGGAGCTCTGAATACACCAAGTGCACCAGCATTCAACCCTGCTTCTATTCTCCACTAAAAAGAATGTGAACTCCGAGGATAAACATCTGATTTCCAGGACTACGGCAAGATAATTATAAAACAAGCCCGAAACATCTTGCGCCAGAGAATAAGAGGGTGCTCAAAAAATGAGGGGATATGGAGAAAAGACAGAGAAGGGACTTCCGTGGCGGTCCAGGAGTTAAGAATTTGCCTTCCGATGCAGGGGGCTGGTCCTGGGTGAGGGAACCCAGATCCCACGCGTCACCAGCAGCCAAGCCTGTGAGCCACAGCAAGGGAAAGGCCGAGCGCGGCAACTAGGACTGGACACCGTATTAGCTGAATGAATGAATACACAAACAGAGAGGCAAGCTTGAAGCGGCTTCCACTGGCCACAGGGGCATATACAACCCACTGGGGAGAACAGGAAGCCATGAGAGAGACTGTGTGTGTGTGTGTGTGTGTGTGTGTGTGTGTGTGTAAAGGGAGACAGTGTGTGTGTGTGTGTGTGTGTGTGTGTGTGTAAAGGGAAAATGAGAGAGAGAGAGTGTGTGTGTGTAAAGAGGTGTATAAAGGGAAAACAAGAGAGAGTGTGTGTGTGTAACAGGAAGCCATGAGAGAAACTGTGTGTGTGTGTGTGTGTGTGTGTGTGTGTAAAGAGGTGTGTAAAGGGAAAACAAAAGGGAGACAGAGTGTGTGTGTGTGTGTGTGTAACAGGAAGCCATGAGAGAGATTGTGTGTGTGTGTGTGTGTGTGTGTGTAACAGGAAGCCATGAGAGAGACTGTGTGTGTGTGTAAAGAGGTGTGTAAAGGGAGACAGTGTGTGTGTGTGTGTGTAAAGGGAAAATGAGAGAGAGAGAGTGTATGTGTAAAGAGGTGTGTAAAGGGAAAACAAGAGAGAGAGAATGTGTGTGTGTGTGTAACAGGAAGCCATGAGAGAGACTGTGTGTATGTAACAGGAAGCCATGAGAGAGTGTGTGTGTGTGTGTAACAGGAAGCCATGAGAGAGACTGTGTGTGTGTGTGTGTGTGTAACAGGAAGCCATGAGAGACTCTGTGTGTGTGTGTGTGTGTGTGTATAACAGGAAGCCAGGAGAAAGACTCTGTCTGTGTGTGTGTGTGTGTGTGTGTGTAACAGGAAGCCATGAGAGAGACTGTGTGTGTGTGTAAAGAGGTGTGTAAAGGGAGACAGTGTGTGTGTGTGTGTGAAAGGGAAAATGAGAGAGAGAGAGTGTATGTGTAAAGAGGTGTGTAAAGGGAAAACAAGAGAGAGAGAATGTGTGTGTGTGTGTAACAGGAAGCCATGAGAGAGACTGTGTGTATGTAACAGGAAGCCATGAGAGAGACTGTGTGTGTGTGTAACAGGAAGCCATGAGAGAGACTGTGTGTGTGTGTGTGTGTGTAACAGGAAGCCATGAGAGACTCTGTGTGTGTGTGTGTGTGTGTGTATAACAGGAAGCCATGAGAAAGACTCTGTCTGTGTGTGTGTGTGTGTGTGTGTGTAACAGGAAGCCATGAGAGAGAGAGTGTGTGTGTGTAATAGGAAGCCATGAGAGAGACTGTGTGTGTGTGTGTAACAGGAAGCCATGAGAGAGACTGTGTGTGTGTGTGTCTGTGTGTGTGTATGGTAAGAGGTGTGTAAAGGGAAAACAAGTATCACTACAGTGGTGAAGCCTAGAGACACCACCTTAGTCAAACGATCAAAGTGAACATCCTTAGTAATAAGTCATATCAAGCCAAGTCCCAATCAACAGGATGCAAAAAGAAAAGGCAGCTTCAGCCTGCAAAAGTCCTAAGATGAAAAACTCATCCAACCACAGAAGAAAGAAAGTGAAGTCGCTCAGTCGTGTCTGACTCTTAGCGACCCCATGGACTGCAGCCTACCAGACTCCTCCATCCATGGGATTTTCCAGGCAAGAGTACTGGAGTGGGGTGCCATTTCCTTCTCCAGGGGATCTTCCCAACCCAGGGATGGAATCCGGGTCTCTCACATTGAGCGCAGACGCTTTACTGTCTGAGCCACCTTGGAGCCCCAACCATGAGGATCAGACAAATCTAGGCCGAGAGACTACCTAGAAAATAACTAACCTGTAATCTTCCAAAGCATCAAGGTCACACAGGTTACAGCCTGGGGAACTGTTCCAGGTTGAAGGAGATCAAAGAGAAACAACAAGTAAACACAGCGCTTTATTCCAAACAAGCTCCTTTTCCTGTTAAAGACACTATTAAGCAACAACTGGCAGAACCTGACCAGGGTCTGACAGTTGGATGGTGGTACGTAGCAACATTAATGCCTGATGGGTTACTGTGATACAGGAGAAGATCCTTGCTGGCAACAAGTACACATTTACATGCTATGGGGTGATGGGACATCAGGCTGGCAACTTAAGAAAAAAGAGAAAAATTCTTTACACTGTACTCGCAGCTATTCTGTAAGCCCGCAGCAGTTTCACAATTTAAAAAATTTAATTGCAGGGACTTCCCTGCTGGTCCAGTGGTTAACACCTCACCTTCCAATGCCGAGGGTATAGGTTCGATCCCTGGTTGGGGAGCTAAGATCCCATATGCCCTATGGCCAAGAAACCAGGACATAAACAACATAAGCAATATTGTAACAGATTCAATAAAGACTTAATTTCTTAAAAAAAAAAAAATTTAATTGCAAATGGAAGAAACCTAGTGCTAACAGGTGAGTTCAGATAGTTATAGACCAGGTTTGTGTCAATCAAACCGTAACAGTCCTCCTTTAACTGGGGAACCATAAATGCTTCTGATGGGGAAGGGGCTCTGCTTAAATCAGACCTCTGCCATAGTGCTAGGAGGACACTCTGCCTCTTCCTAGGACTTTCTTCCAACACCAAAGGTCCAACCATCTACGGACACAGAGCGTATCAGTCCCTGCCATGGCCCTCCAGCCCAAGCAGTTTCAGACCATAAACTACAAGAGAAGGGGCATTGGCCAACGTCACCCATAGCAAGCGGTGTTCTGAGTGGTCTGCTCCTCACACCTCTGCCAAAGTGAAACAAGAGCTAAGCAAAGGGAAGAAACTGACTCCTAATGCAGAGAGCAGCAAGAGAAACAGCACACACTCCTACCCCCAAATCACGATGGAAACGGTGCCATCTTGCAAAGAGATTTAACGTTTCCAAGCTTCTCTCCATCTATAATTTCACACAAAATCCATACAAAGAAGCTATAGCCCCTCAAGCTCTCAGACTAAGTCAAATTCCTGTTACCCAGCACACATACCAAGAGCACCTCCTTGTTAGCCCTGCAGCATTCATAATGATACAGAGTGTGTGTGATTATTTGATTAACATTTGTATCTTCCATCAGAGTTCAGAGTCCAGGACCACAAGGGTTGAGTGTTTGCTCACATATAGCCCAATTCCTCACAAAAAGCAGATACCAGAAATACTCGCCGAGTAATCACACGGATGCGTGGGTGGTGGATAAGTAGGTGGTAAGTGGACAGACGCATAGATAGATGGCGGGTGATAGGTGGGTGGGAAGGTGGATGGATGGATGAATGGTGAGTGGGTGGGTGGGTGAGATAGTAGGTGGGTAGGTGGGTAGATGAGTAGGTGGAGGGGGGCTGGTAATCGGACTGTGAGTGGGTGGATGCCTGACCTTGGTCTGCTCCCGCTGCCCAGCCTGGCTGTACCTGCTGCTGCTGGGCCCGGAGGTCACCAATTTCCTTCTGGTCCTCCTCGTGGAGCCGCTTCATGTCCTCCCACGACTGCTGGAGCAGGTTGCGTTCCCGTAGCAGCTGTCCATTCTCCCGCCTCAGCATATCCACGTCATCCTTCAGCTGGGTCTGGTCACTCAGGAGCCGGCTGTGGAGTGTGCTGAAATGCCCCCAACACAGTGAGCCCAGCCAGCCTCCAATCCCACCAAGGTACCACCTCCTCCTCCACCAGGTCCCAACACCCCCAATACACCAGACAGGCCACTCAAACCCTGGTGTCAGCCGCATGCCAGTAAGACCCAGACCATGTTTAAGCAATCTGACACTAAAACGGCCTACGTGTGAAGGCCAAGGAAAGGAGATAAGCCCCTAGCTGGTACCCAGCACCTTCAGTACTGAGGGCTGGGCCACTGTCAGCAGGTGGGCAGGCAGATGCCCTCGGAGGGGCCCCAGGAGAACAAAGAGGAAGATGCCCCATTGGCCTCTGTGGACCAGAAGTCCAGCAATCTGCCTGGCTCACGCATTCAACCACTTTCCTACCAACCATGCTTCGGAAGCTCACCGTGGATGCGGTATGAAAACTGAGTCCAAAACCACAAACCTACTAGGTGAAGGCCCACTGCTTGCTAGACAGCAAAGACAGAACCAGAAGCCCAGCCTCCGGGTCCAGAAATAAAGACGGGCAAGAGGCAGAAGCTGGGAGCCCCAGGAACTCACTGGTAGAAGTCAGTCTCCTTGGCCACCTCCTCACACCTCTTCAGGGCGTTGGTGTGCTGGCTCTGCAGGCTCTGCAGGTCCGACATGGCCCGCACGCACTGGATCTTCAGCCTCTCGTAGTCTGGATTCAGCCTGTGGTAGGGCCTGGCCCAGACAGCAAACAGCCCAGTGAACACGGGGCTCGGGATCACCATGACAAGAAAGACGGAATCAGAAGCCCCAGGATGGAGGGCCCCGAGCACTTATCTCCCTGCGTGGGCCTGGAGAGCTGGGAGGTGCTCTGGATCTCTGGGAGCCTCCAGGAGGCCACGCGACCAGCCTGCACACTGTCCACCAAGTCCCTGTGACGAAGCTCCTCCTCTCCTAAGAACAGGGATTCTCAATCTTGGGTGCATAATGAAAGACCAAGGCCCAGACCAATTACGTCAGCATCCCTGAGGGCAGGACTCAGACACGGGGAATTTTTTTTTTTTTTTTAAACCCCCTCAAGGGATTCCAATGTGCAGCCAAGATTGAGAAAAATAGCCAGGAGCAGGAGTTCTCAAAGTGAGGTTCCCGGACCTGCAGCATTGTAATCACCTGGGAATTTGTCAGAAATGCAAATTCTCAGGCCAGCCCCAGACTTCCGAAATCAGACACTCAGGAGGGAGGAAGGAGTAGCCAGCAATTTGTGCTTTAACAAGCCCTTGTGGGTGGTCCTGATGTGAGCTCCAGTCTGGTACCTTCTGCTCTAGGGGGCATCAGCAACCTCATATAGAAGGGCCAATCTCTGTAGCCACTCCCCTGCCTCGGTGACGTGAAAGCAGCTAAGAACAGTACACACTCACGCCCAGCCCTCAAGCTGTCTGACCAAGAGACACATCTTCATAAAAGCCACCCAGAAAAACCTTCTTGGGGTGAGGCACATACCCCTGATGCTTTCAAAGGAAACAGATTAAACCGAGCCTGCTCCCGCCTCCCTCAGAACTCTGCCAGAGTCTCCCCAACCCTTCCTTGCTATCTACCTCTTAATCCCAACAAAAGAAGCAAAGATGTCCTTCAAAATAACAGAAAGTCAGGTGGGACCAACCCTTTTTAAAGTGTGTATATGGCGGGAAACAACTAACAGATCTACAAACCACATAAAGATCTGCTCAACAAGGAAGCAGGCTGGGGTAGCGAGCAGACAGCGGCGCCCCTGCACAGAGAAGGTCAGTCAAAGGCTCAGCGACGGGGCGACTGGGGCAGGGGATGCCGCGGCACCAAGGCGGTGCCCTTGTCCAGCAGGGGAGGTGCAGGGTCCCCACCTCTTGTCAAAGGCAGTCCCGTGGGTGGCAAAGGCCAGGCGCTTCCGCAGCTCGTTCCTCTCCCGGGTCATCAGCCGCAGCTGAATGGAGAGGTTCTCCACCTTCTCATTCACCTGCCGGTCGCTGAGCACAGGCGGTGGGGATGGCGCCTTCCCGGTGGTGCCTGCAGGAGGAAGGGGACAAAGTGAACTTGCTTTTGCCCAGCCCCCACCAGCAGCCAGGCGCCATTCTGGGCTCTCAGCTGGCCTTCACTCCTCACACCCATCTTCCCAAGTGGCTCCAGTTACAACCCTCTTTCCCAGATGACACCACCAAGTCAGAGAGCAAGAGGCAAGGCAGGGACCAGAGCCCAGGCAGACTGGCTCCAGCATCCACTCCCGGGGCCCTGGATGAGGACTCTGGGGTCCCCCTCTCCCCAGCCTGGCTTTGGCACCTCCAGGGTGGCCCAGCCTCATCTTTGCATCTTTGCCTGCTCTGCTACCACCAGCTGTCACCTTCCTCTGGGCGAAGAGGCCAGCCTGAGCCCTGAACAGAGAGGAAGACACAGCCTGAAGAGGAAGGCATGGTTGCAATCCAGAGAGGCTGGCAGAGAGCAGAGGCAGCCAGTTCCTATGCTGGGCCCACGGCCGTGTTCTGCTCTTCCCTGCTCAGGGCTGGACAGTCTGCATGGCTCCCTCTTCCAAGCTGCCTGACTGCCTGAGGACCTGCTCCACCAGCCCAGATGTGCAGCTTGGAGGAGGTGCAGGGACAGCTGCCCATAGCCAAAGGGTGCAGGGAAGTCCCAGGGCCTCTGGCAGCCCAGCCCACAGCAGGGCCTCATCACTTATCCCCGGGACTAGACATGTTCTGAGAAGGAAACCCCACGCCATACGCCATTACTTAGGAAAAGTGGCCACCACCAACACCTCTGGTGAGACCCCAATCTGTTTATAGGAAGAATGCACCTCACTCAAATGTCCCAGAAAAACAGACAAATCTATGGCACTGGTATACTTGTATATTTCAGTATATACTCGTATATTTAAGTATCTCTACCTCTCATGGATCTTCAGTGGGGTAAGCAAAACCCACAGCAGCCATCCCAGTTCATGGATGGGATCCAGAAGCTGACTCACCCCAGGAACACAGTATCTGGGTCCCCAGGAGCCCCGTAATGTGCAAAGGGCAAGACACACGTCCTCTGACTCAGTGTCTCCTGACCACTGCCCCCCAGCTGACCCTTGTTGGCGGATCTGTTCGTGTAAACCAAGTTTCCCCTGAGACGGGGACTCAGGTGTGACCTCACGTCTTCTGGGAGTGCTGGGGAGGATGGAAAGCTTGACACTGTGGGCAACAAGGCAGGCCACGGTCCGAGGCAGAAGACTCCAACATTACCCAGTGTCAGCACCCCAACCACCGAATCTACTACCCCTCGAAATGCATGTTATTTTAACGGCAACACCACCATAACATCAGGATTTCTGTGCTCAGACCAGAACTCTGGGGCCGGAATGTCTCTAAGGTGGGGTCGAGGACCACCACCAATGAGCATCGTCCTCCCTGCAGGGGTTCTGCTCTGCAGTGGGAGAAGCCTTCTCTCACCCTTCTCCAAAGACCCTGGGTCCTCACCCTTGCCCCCAGGGCTTCTGGAAGACTGGCTGGTTACAGCCTGTGCAGCTGTGTGACTTGACGTCTTCCTCCCTGCAAATGAAGGCACTTCTACAAGCTCTAGTCCTATGACTGTTTTCTGACTTGCACTAACTTATCTAGCTCTCTGACACATGGGGCTGCCTCTGGATATGTGCCTGATACTCCTTCCAGAGAAGCCCACATCTAACTCAGCCTCTAACAACCCAGGGGGGTGCGATCTGTGTAAGACTGACAAACCCAAGGCAGGGGATGAATAGACTAAACAGACTCAGACTCAGTGGAAAAGAAGGATTTTGATGTAAACCGTTACAACCAACCCACACAACAGCAACCAACACAGATGTCCCGGGCATTCATTTAATCTTCCCAACAACCTTGGAGGTGATAAGAATATTATCATCTCCATTTTACAGGCGGGAAGGCAGGCCAAGCAAGGTCAAGGAATTGACGCAAACGTGCGCAAACAGCAAGTGATGCCCCGGATGAGAGCCCAGCCATCTGTCTTCAGAGCACACGCTCTTTGCTGCAGCCTGAGCCTTGCCGCCCCGCAAAGAGAACCGTGAGTAGCACTCACGTATGCCTGGCAGTTTCTAAGACGCTTTTCATACATTATCCCAGCCCATCCCCTTAAGGAAGATACTGCTGTTATTCCTGTTTTACAGAACAGGAAACAAAACCTTATCAAGCTTCAATAATGGGTCCAGGTCACCAAGCCAGTAATGACAGCATGGCATATAGAGTGCCCTTTGCCTGACCCCAGTGCCCAGGGCCTCAACCTAAAAGTTCTTAAACGTTTTGATCCTAGGACCTCTTTATACTTAAAAATGACTGAGGACGCCAAAGAGCTTTTATTTATATGGTTAGGCCTAATAACATCTATCAGATTAGAAATTTCAAAAGTATTTTTAAATATTTACTAATTTTAAAATAACCAAACTTGTTACATATTCACATAAGATGTCTTTTGTAAAAAATTAACTACCCTCTCCATCACCAAACACAAAACACAGTGAGAAGAATGGCACTGCTCTGCGTCTCTGCATGATGTTTGAAGTCTGGCTTAACAGAGTTAGCTACAGCCTCACACGTGTGCAGCTTCGCGGATGGAACCTTTAGAAAACTCCACTCCATAGTGGAGTCTGTGTGAGGATGAGCATGCAAAAGGCAAGAGACACCTTAGTATCATCATAAAAACAGTTCTGACCGCACTGGCTCCCTGCAAGGACCTCAGGACACCAGACCATGCTTTGAGAATGACCTGACTTATGGTCAAGTTAAAAAAAAAAAAAAAAAAAAATCAGAGAAACATCAAACCTCAATTTCAAAACTGAAAAACCAGCCCCCAAAGCCTGCCTCTGGAGAGATAAAGAATTCTCACCCCATTTAAAAAATGAAGCAACAGAAAGATGCAGTCCTTAGCTTTTGCGGAGGCTAGAGAGAGAAGCTGCAGCACAACAGAAGCGGGGGTCAGACCTGTCACCACACACAGCCGCCGCCTGCTGTCTGTCTCCAGCAGGATGAGGCCACTGGCCCTGCAGCTGGAAAGGACCCAGGGGCAGCTGATCACGGAGGCAATGTCATTTGCTGAAGGCAGCCTAGGTACTGGGCTCTACGCTAAATGCACCGGGGTCCTCACCTCATTAACCCCAGGGTACCCTCCCAAGTACACGCTGTGATCACCGCGTGAGAAACTGACAGCTAGCAGACTGCACAGCTAGGAAACGTGCAGACACCCACACCCACACAGACCTGGCTCCGTCTCCAGACCCAGGACCCCACTCCCGTGCTGCCCAGTCTCCCAGCAGGACTGGCCTCCTGGTTCCCTTCCCCTGCCCCGAAGGCTTGCACATACAGAGAACACACAGAAAGGAAGGTCACCCAGGCCTGTGAATCCCTGAGCTGGCAGGCTGACGTAGGGAAACTGCTGCCTGGATGCTCCGGTCCTTTCACAATAAGGAGGCAAGAGGGCAGAGGAGGACCACAGGGGACCTCAAGAAAAATCCCAAGATGGGCTAAGCCAGGAAGTCCCAAAATAAACAGCAAGTGTTGCCGAAAACCTTTTCATACCCATCCAATTCAAAATAAAGTTTTCCCCTTCTACTTGCATCTCAGGGCTGACAAACATTTTGAGGATGATGCGGTCATTTCAAGAAAATGGTTACTGGAATCCTCTAAGTAGCTAGAGGACGGTTTGAGTTCTAGCACAGTGAGGGAGCTCCCTACTTCACAGCAAAGCCCATCTAATCTCTCCTCAGACAATTATTCTGTGAACCAAGTTAAGATCTTTATTTCTCACACTGACCCTAGATCTGCCCCTCAGGCCACAAGGTACAACTGTAATTTCTCTTCTATACCACAAACTTGCAAGCATTTGAAGACAACTGCCAAGTCCCTTTATCATTACCAGAATGGCTAAATTTTCTAAAAAGTGACACCACCAAACACTGGCAAGGATGCAGAGAAACTAGGATTTTCAAACAATGCTGGTGGGGATATGAAATCATACAGCCACTTCTGTCAAAGAAAACACTTTGACAGTCTTTTACAAAGTTAAACATGCACTTACCATACCACCCAGTAATCCCCCTCCTAGATATTTACACAAAAGAAAAATTTATGTTCACACAAAAGCATATAAACATAACTGTTTATAGCAGCTGTTGAATGGATAAATGACAGTGTTATTATATTCATATAATGGAATACATCTCAGCAGTAAAAAGGCACTGACTATCATACAAACTGCTGGTACACACAAGGGCAGAGGGAATGGGGAAACCTCGAACGCACTAAGCTGAGTGGAAGAAGCCAGACTCAAAAGGCCACACATCGTATAATTCCATTTACATGACATCTGGAAAAAGGCAAAACTACAGAGGCAGGAGAGAGATCAGTGATTGACAGGGGCTAGAGGGAGTGGAGGCAAGAAAGGCTGACCACAAAGTCACAGAAGGGAATTCTTCAGGGTAGGGCGATTGCTCTGTGTCTTAATTGTGGCACTGGTTAAATGACTAATGTGTTTGTCAAAACTCAAACTATACACTAAAAAGGATAAATTTTACTGTACATACCTCAATGAACATGATGGAAAAAAAAAAAAAAGACAAGTTTTGATATTTAAAAAAAAGAAAAAACTCGGTGCCCTGAAACTGAAGCAACCATTCCAGGAGAGGTGTGGCTTGTCACCCCCACCCCCATCAGTCACTGTGCTTTTAGGAAAGTTTAAAGAAGCAAAATTAAAACTAGTGTCAAATGAGTTATCCACAGAAGCCTCAAACTCTCTTTGTACAGTTGTTCTTTTGGATTCAAATGCAAAACTGTTCCCTCTCCCCACCACTTCACTCCTTCCTCTTCCCAAATCTGGAACCCACTTGAAAAGAAAGCAGGGGACCTCTCTGGTGGTCAACATTTGGCACTTTCACTGCTGAGGCCAGGGTTCAATCCGCAGTAGGGAAACTGAGTCAAGGCTATGGTTTTTCCAGTGGTCACGTACGGATGTGAGAGTTGGACTAAAGAAAGCTGAGCACCGAAGAACTTTGATGCTTTTGAACTGTGGTGCTGGAGAAGACTCTTGAGAGTCCCTTGGACTGTGAGGAGATCCAACCAGTCCATCCTAAAGGAAATCAGTCCTGAGTGTTCATTGGAAGGACTGATGCTGAAGCTGAAACTCCAATACTTTGGCCACCTCATGTGAAGAGCTGATTCATTGGCAAAGACCCTGATGCTGGGAAAGATTGAAGGTGGCAGCAGAAGGAAACAACAGAGGATGAGATGGTTGGATGGCATCACCAACTCAATGGACATGAGTTTGGGTAAACTCTGAAAGTTGGTAATGGGAGGCCTGGTGTGCTGCAGTCCATGGGGTCGCAAAGAGTCAGACACGACTGAGTGACTGAACTGATCTGAGGGAAACTGAGTCTGCAAACTGAGCACCACGGCTAAAATAAATAAATAAATATTTTAAAATAAAAATTTAAGGCAGATTTTCTTTTTCTTTTTTATGTCCAGGGTTAAGATTCTGGGGTTAAGCAATCTGGACTGGACTAAAATGGCCCCCAAAGGAGTGCTAAAAGATGCCAGGAAAGCTGGCATGGGTCTTGGAGTTTAAGAAAGTCATCACTCTGCTGGGCCTTGGTGTGAGAGGGGGCACGGGCGAGGGCAGCACAGCCTGTTTGCCATCATGAGTCCAGGCCCCTCCTCCTGGTTACCCTGACTCGTGTTGCCTCCTCTGTGGACCACTGAGGCTCAGTGAGAGTCTGGCAGCTGAAGGTCTTCTTGGTTATAAGCTCCTATGTCACACCACAGCTGGCCCTGAAGGCCATCCCTCAAGCCTTATTTTCAGCTAGATAGGTCAGAGCTCTGCTTCTGAGCCCTGCTGACCTGTGGTACCAGAAGCCAAGGAGAATACAGGCACTGGCCAAAGGTGATCGGGTGGAGTGGGGATGTCCAGGTAAACTGCTCAGTCTCCTTCAGACCCTGACCATCAGGAGCAAAGCAAAGCAACAGAACATGGTCACTACGAGCCTCAGTGAGCAAAACCAAGCCATCCTCATCTCCAGCCCAGAAAAGCCAGAGCCATCGGGGAAGACACATTCCACATCCAAAAGCAGCTCAGCTGCATAGAGCTTGTTAGAAACACTCAACTGGCCCCAGCCAGACCTACCAAATCAGGAACCCTGGTGGAGAAGCCAACAGCCACCTCCAGGTAAATCTGATCCCTCATAAAGTGTGAGAACCTCTGGTGTGAACCGAAGTTACACTGGCTGCCCAGAGCGGTTTTCAATCCCTTGACCTCCTGGCCGTCCAGAATCAACTCCATTTAAAAGCATCGCCCGCTGACGTTAAGGGGATGCCCTGCCTGGTCAGCACAGGACTGCAGCTGGGCTCCCCGTGGACTTGGAGAGGAAGGAGGTGAGATTCCAGGGCAGCAGCAGCCGCCTCGTCCAGCTCCCAGATCTCCCAGATCAGCTACCTGCTCTCAAATCCTTGACTCAGGGTCAGTCTGCAGAAACCCAAATCAAGACAGACAGCAAGGGCCTGTTGCTTCCAGGCTGCTCCTGCATCTAGAACACCATTCCTGGAAGACCCCACTCAAGGGCCACCTCCTCCCTAGAGCTTCCTGACACCTTCATTAGAAACAGCTACTCCTTCCCCTTGGTTTCCTTGCTTGGTCAGTCGCTTCCCTCTTTAGGGCTATGGCCCACATGGTGGCGTGCCCCACCAAGTTCCCATGCTGAAGTCCTTACCTCCCCAGGTATGGTATTAGAAGGTGGGGCCTTTGGGAGGTGATCAGGTCATGAGGGTGGAGCCCACATGAATGGGATTAGTGGCCTTATTAAGGAGATCCTAGAAAGCTCTTCCCCTTCCTGCCATGTGAGGTTGCAAGGAGAAGGCACCACCTGTGAACCAGGAAGTGCCTCCCCAACCCAGGACACTGACTCTGCCTTGATCTTGACTCACAAGCTTCCCGGGATGGTGAGAAATGCATGTGTACTGTTTCTGAACTGCCCCATCTAGGGTCTGTGACAGCCTAGGCAGACTAAGACAGCAGGCTACCCTGTGAAACCTGGAGCCAGGTCCTCTGTGATCCCCGTGAGTGTGGAGCACAGGCTCCATGGGGACAAGGAGCTTCCATCACGTCATCGGAAGTGAAGTGAAGTCACTCAATCGTGTCTGACTCTGTGTGACGCTATGGACTGCAGCCCACCAGGCTTCTCTGTCTGTGGGATTATCCCAGCAAGAGTACTGGAGTGGGTTGCCATTTCCTTCTCCAGGGAATCTTCCCAACCCAGAGATCAAACCCAGGTCTCCCACATTCAGACAGATTCTTTACCATCTGAGCCACCAGGGAAGCCGGTCCATCTGATAAAATGAGAAAAAAACAGGCCCCAGATCCAAAAGGACCAGAGAAGGAAGGGTCAGAGGGCACGGGGTCAAGGTGCAACCCTGCCTCGATGCTCATTCACCCCACTATCCTTTCAACCGGAAGCTTCACTTTCAAGGAATCTTTGCTGGGATAGTAAGGAAGCCCTCCAGCTCTTATTCCTGCCAATAAACCAGGACATCTCTCTCTTTAATAAGAAAGCTCCCCTGTTACTTTAATTTGTATGAAATTTAAGGCTCATTTTATAAATGTTGCCCCAAAATCTCTTTCTGAAAACTTCTCTAGTTACCCAAGATGAGGGGGGAAAAAAGGCACCTGAGAAATGAGGTCAGGATGAATGAGGAAGGAAAAATATGGATTGTCTGAAAAGAGTGTGCCTCTCCTGGGCAGATCCATAGGGCCTACTTAAATAACAGGCCAGCTACTTAAATAACAGGCCACATGGGGTGGGGGAAAGCCTCAAAGAAGCCACATGTGCTCAGCTGATGAAAACTGTCTAGAAAGATATGGCAACATTTAAGTCTGTTGGTATGTTGTTAGCAGGGTCAGGCTGGAAAGCTAAAATGGACAGACTACCCAAGGACCTAATGGAAGCTAGGAAGAGGGAGGGACAGCCAGGTACCAGCTGTTACAGAGAAAATGCTACACCCAAGGTTCCACCTACCAATTTTCTCTTAGCTGTGTATAACTTGCTCTTTTCCCAAACATTCTTGGTTAGGGAGATGATATAAGTGTGAAAGTGAAAAAGATATTTTTATTATAAGACCTTGCCTTTCCTTAGGTTCATGGAGAAAGACCATAACAAACAAAAACAGCCAGTCTCCATCTGACTCATCAGCCCCTCAGCCAGGGCCATGGTGTGCCTAAGACGGCCAGGAAAGGAAGTGCTCTGCCCATCATTAGGTGCGGCTGAGCCAGGAAGAATTCCTCCTGAAGGTGCTGCAGTGGGCCGTGGCTGACGGCCATTCCATTCCAAGAGACTGGTCCAAGCTGGCCACAGACATTCCAGTGCCCTTGCTTGGGACCAGGTTAGGTCAGCTCATCTCCAAACAAGAGGGCTGTTAAAAGTGGATGCTGAGACCCGTCCTCAGAGCTTTTGAAGCCCAAGAACCTGCATTTCTATCACCTGTCTGGGTGCTGCTGGTCCAAGGACCACACCGCATGAGTAGCGGTTTGGGCACAGACAAGGGACTGGGGACTGTGCTGGAGACCTTCTGGAAAGTCTTCTTTGCCCACCAGGAGACACAAGAGGAGATGACCTCCTTCATCCTCTGGGCCACCAGTGATGAAGAGATGTTCTTTTATCTGCTTTATCCACCACAGTAGCCACTAGCCACAGGTGCTAGAGAACACTTGCAGTGTGGCTAGTGTGTCTAGTGAAACTAGCGATTTAAATTTCATTTCACATTAATTCACTGGAATTTAAATAGCCACGTGTGGCTAGTGGTTTGCACAATAAGCATTGTAGCCCTGGACGCTGTCAGGTCCAGATGTGACGGCTGCCCCTGCCATCGGCGTAAGGGAAGACACCACACAGAGGCCCGCAAAGTCACACCTGATGTACTTAGCCCGCCCCCAGCACCTTTACCACGCGAGATCACACATTTCTCTCATCCAGGGCAG
Organism: Aepyceros melampus; assembly: GCA_006408695.1. Classification (NCBI taxonomy): domain Eukaryota; kingdom Metazoa; phylum Chordata; class Mammalia; order Artiodactyla; family Bovidae; genus Aepyceros; species Aepyceros melampus. Next base: position 743,219 of record SJXQ01007358.1, on the reverse strand, counting down.
TATGAATAGGTATTCCGTACTGCTGCAGCCAAAAGCCTTCTGGCCAATACAGCATGGGGACACTGAGGTCAGCCTGCAGAGAAATGGGGCTACTCACTCCAAGGTCAATGCTGACTCTAGGCAGAAAAGCAAGAGGAGGAGCACTTGGCTATTGGGGAACTGGAGAGGCTTTGACCTGAAGGGATGCAAGCTGATCTTGAGCATCCAAGGTCTGGGCACAGACAGTGAAGGACAGCACAACCCTGCTCTCTGCCAGGCTGCCAGCACCCATCCAGGGACACTGGCGACCCCTCCAGCCCAAGGGCCAACTGGCGGGCCACTGACATGACGTGTCTTCCAAAGTATACAAAGGTCCAGCCACACAAAAAATAACTTCTTACTCATGCCTGAAATCCCACCATTAACAATAACTGCTGTGGTTTAAGCACTCTCTCTCTCCAGAATCTCCTTTTTAAAACACAAATGCTCCTAGGAAAGGCAACACTTCAATGTGAATGGGTTGGTCAGATGCCACTGTACCTTGTTCCCAAGGGAAAGACGGAGCTGCAAAAGGGTGGGGCGCTCAGAGCTCAACCGGCTCAGTTTTACAAAAACCCATCTTAGTGCTGCACTCAACCTGACTGCCCCACCATGCACTTCCTGAAAGCCAGTCCCATGTTCAAAATCCCCACACCTCCACCACTCAATCCTGTATCTCAGCGACCCAAAGCGGGCGGGGCAAAGTGAACTATGGTCCCACCAGGGTCCTCCCTGAACCCTAAGGAGGGTGTGGGGACCTCTGAGGGGCTGAACTTTGCCCCACAGATGGATGCTAAAGTCCTCATTCCCAGTAAACGTGAATGTGATCTTATTAGGAAATATGGTCCTTATAGATGATCAAGTTAAGGTCACACTAGAGTAGGGCACATCCCAAAACTAATGTGAATGGTGTCCTGTTTTTAAAAGAGAATTTGGAGATACAAAGAGAGAGAACACCACGTGAAGATGAATGCAGAGACTAGAGCGATGCACCTACAAGCCAAGGATGATCTGAGATCACCAGCACGGCACCAGAAGGAAAGCGGCCCGGAAAAGACCCGCGCCTGGTGTCCTCGAGGGCACGGGGCCTTGCCAACACCTTGATCTCAAGACTCTGGCCTCCAGAGTTTGGACAGAATAAAGTCCTCTAGTGTGAGCCACTCAGCTTATGGTGCTTTGCTAGGACGGCCCTAGAGAATGGATAGTCTTCCCTCTGGTACCCCTCTCATCCCTCAACCTTACTTACTGTGTCTACTCACCTGACTATCGGCCCAGTAGACCCTAAGATCTGTGAGCACAAGGACTACATCAGTCTACTCACCACTATATCGTAAGCCCACCACCCTGGAGATGCTCTGATCAGTCAGGTTAACTCACAAGAGGCCTTTCCCTGGCTAGTTCCAGAATCTCAGACAACAGACGTTCCCTCTCTGAGGGTCCATTTCCCCATCTGTCTATTGCAGGAAAAAGAAAGAATTGGACCAGATCACATCTGTGAGCCCTTCCGACTCAAAACCTCCAGCACTCACCACCAAAGGTGTCAAGGTCAGACCAGGACACAGAGCCACACTAGGGTGTTACACGCAGCACAGGTGGGACACAGGCGACAGGCCACGGAGATGCGGAAAGACTGGAAGACTATGACAACCATCCTCCCGAGACATCTCCCATGGCAGCAGGGACAGCCTCCCTTATGGCTTCTGGAACCCACGTGCAGAGACACACACCCGATTCAGCATGAACTGGCAATTCCTGCCCTCAAGGCAATACTCACTTCCTGTGGGCTGCTCCTGCTCACAAAGGACAGCTCCCAAAGGGGTCAGTCTCCTGGACAGCGGGCACCGGGCACCGGGTGCTATGAGGCCGGGGGCTGAGGGACAACAGGCTCTCTGAGAAGTCCTGTGCCCTGACCAAGTGGAGAAACGGTGACACGGGCACCTCCCCAGCACGCACGCCCTGGCTAACAGCAGAGTTCTGCCCTCCTCCAGTAAGAGAACGTGCTGATGAGCAACAGGCAAATAGAGATGACTGCGCGAGGGAGGTGACAGCCAGCTTCCCACCCATGTGCCCAGTGCTGCCCCGGCTCGCCCCTCACCCCCTGCCTCCTTGAGGTCCTCCGGAAAGGAGGGGCGCCCAGGAAGGAGGTACTCACCCACACTGCTGAGTGAGCTGCTGCTCTCCGAGTCTGAGGGCATGATGGACAAGACGCTGTAGGTGGAGCCTGCAGGCAGAAAGAGTGGCCATTTGTTACTGATCCCAAAGGGCTCTCTTGTCTACACCCCAACCCACCGTCAGACCAACTAACTTCAGTGAGCGCCAGGCTGAGAACCAGCACAGCACCAGGCACTAGACATGAGAATCACGGGCCGGGCGGGGGAGACGTGGTCGACAGGGTCTCGTCTGTGGTGTTCTGTCCCAGCTTCCGCCTCACCTCTGGCCACCTTCTGAGTGATCTCTGCACGGGCAGAGGACAGCTTAGAGTCAGTCAGCTGGCTTCTTGTCAGGACATCTGGGGAAAGGCTTACTTAGCAAGCGAGCCACACACCCAGGGTGACAAGGAGCCTGGGGATTTCCTACAGGTTTGTATCAAGGTGATTCTGGCTTCCATACAGAGTAACAGAGCCTAAGTAAGCATCTGTGAACCTTTTGTTCTTCATGCCAGACTGTTCTGCTCTTAGGTTCTAACTGTATTCAAGCTCAGTCCTCAATAATTTGTCAGTGGCTGCCCCCTTATTAAAAGTTACTCATAAAATTATGAGCAATTACACAGTCACCAAAGCTGGGGGATAACAAGTTTTTTCAGGGGCGGGGGGGTTGACACTTGTTGACTCCTAGTGGCAGACACATAACCACCACGGTTTGCTTTGAATTCAAATATCTTCAAAGCCAGGATGTTACCTGCCTGGCATCAGGAAAAACCTCTGGGTCAAGAAATTCAGGTCTGAGCCCAGCTCTTATCCACATGTGAGTAGCTGGCCAGCGGCCTCAGTTTTCTGGATCTCTGTTTCTCAAGTCTGCAACATGAAGGGGTTCAACCAGACGGCTCAGGAGGTCCTTTCCCCTGACGCATTTCAGAGATAATGTTTCCCATGATGAACAGAAACAAAGGTGTGCTTTGCTTACCAAGACTACAGATGACACAAAAGCAAGAGGGTGGGTGAATCGACCCAGAGACTGAATGGGAGTTGAAAAAAGCATAACATGCAGAGATGGTTGGTCAAATAAAACAAGACAATGGGAAGAATGCAATGTTTTGTTCTTGGAACCAAAAGAACTACACAATGAAGGCGTGTGTGTAATGGGCAAAGTGGGTGAGCCAGAGATGAGATTTTTGCAATAAAGCCTTTGAATGAGCCTTAGGGCTTTGGTGTCAGAAGGCAACCAAGAATTAATGAGACCTTGGACTCCAGGATCAAAAATGCAGGGTCAAATCTAAAAGGTTCTCCCCGATCTCAACTGTTGACTAGCTACTCTATACCTGCATACCCTCAGAAGGGAAAGAAAAGGGATAAAGACATGGAGTGAGCAGGGGAGAAGGAGAAGAGCAAGGAAACTCATGGAGGAGGGGAGGAAGAGGTGCACCAGGGGACAGGGAAGACCCCGAAAGGATGGAGAAGACGTGGAGGGGAAAGATGAAGACCAGACACAGAGCACAGGGCAACGCACAGCCCTGGCATAACAGACAGTGTGCTGGGGAGCTATTAACAGCAGGTGTGCCCACCAGAGAGAGGCGAAAGAGACGGGGAAAAGAGAGAAAATTAGAAAACAGGGACGTCGGTAAAGGCAAGCAGTGCAACAGTAGCCTGGAATGGCCAGTGGCCTCATTACCATTTTCTGAGAATCTCTGGAGAACCTCTGGATACATAGCATGGATGGAAGAGGCTCGCTCAGGAAGTGGAAAGGACCGCCCAAAGGGATTCAACTTGTTCAACTGGCCTCCAACAGCACCCCTGAAACAGCTGCTGGATACAGGGCAGGGTTGCCTAACGGTCAGTACTGCCTCAGTCCGAGAAGACCCAGGTGCTGGGGGCTCTCATGACACATGCATTCACTCCGTGCCCACCTGGCAGGGATACCATAGGTGGGCTCTGCGCATCCTCTGAAGGGAGACAGAGCCAGAAAAGCCCCAGCAACCCAGCAAGTCCTCTATCAATCCTACTTAAAAATATGCAAGCGATGTTCAGTGAGCTATATCCTGCATTTCAAATTCAACCCACACGATTCATTTCTGTCTCAATGAGTATCACAGACTTCTCACAGCATTCTTCTTCCCCTATCATAAACATCAAGCATGACATAAAGATCTATGAAATAAAGTCAGGTGCAATGCAGCCAACCCATGGGTATCTTCAAAAACCAAGAATACAACAGCATGCCTATCGGCTAAACTCAACTGCTATTTTCTTAATTATGTTTTGCTGCTGTTATGGGGGGGGAGGGGGTGGTTAAAGGGGTTAGGGAGTAATATACCAAACCAGCCAGTGTGTTGGTGGACTGTTTTCAAAAGACAGCTACTCAGATAAAGCAGGCACCGCTACACCGTCCCGCTCATACCTCTGATCTGATCTGAGGTCAGCCCAGCCCCGCTTATGACACCACAGGCTGCGCTCTGGTGATGCTCCCTGCAGAACGCTATGCCTCCTTCTCATTATTGGCATCAGCAGCGGCCCATCTTCCAGTAAACCGCCCCTCCCCTGCAGATTGTCTCTCTCCTCCCCCGTGGTGAGTTTCCACTGTTAATTAAACTTGGCAGACACCTTCTCTCTCTCCTCCCACCTTCCCCCCTGGCTGGGAGGAGTCAACTGGCCAACCAACACATTCTGTTCCTCTTCCCTGCCCCCTATGTCCTGACCTGATGGGGCTGTGGGGCCTGACCCGGGGGCGGTATGACATCTTTATCTGCATCTCCGGGCATTACCTCCCCCGAGCTGGCTGGCAGGGCTCCTGGGAGCCAGTGCTGGGGCTGCCAGGGACGATGAAAATTGGACAAGGCCCAGTTTCTACAATGTTCCCAGGGCCTTAGACGTCATTTGGGGGGAAAAAAAGGTCCGAAGACGACACCGTCTTGGTCATGCTTTGTCTCTGCAGCTATTGTTGTCTTTAAAAGCCTGTGTGGTCAGGACTGTCGGGAAAAGGCAAAAGGAGTCACTTTCCTCCAAAGTCACGCGGTGTCTTTGCTAAGCGATGGCTTCCGAGGGGTGAGACAGACGTCACCTACCCCTGGGATTTCACAATCCAATCTGGAAGCCAACAGGGGTCCCATCTCACCGTGCCCGCTCCCCTGCCCCGCAGAGCCCCTCACCCTTGGCCATGCGAGCAGGCAGGAGTCCCCTTGAAGGCACCTGCACCCCCCGGCCCACCCACCCCGAACCCGAAGGCACACCCTCCACCTCTCGCAGAGGTCTGGATGAACGAGGGCCAGCTTCCCACACCACTGCTGCCTCCACCGCCTCCCCCTCCTTCCCCACAGAACAGCAAGGCACTGACCCTCAGGACGGTCCCACAAACTCAGACAAGCCAGTGCAGAGGTCCTGAGAGGACCCGGAGAAAGTCATATGATCGTGAGAGTTCCAGAGGAGAGCAGAGTGGGGGCCAGGCTCTCACGGCCATGTGGAGCAGAGTGATGGTACAAGGGGTTCCCTGCACAGCAATTACCTGGGGAACCGGTCAAGGTGCAGGCTCTGGCTGGGGAGACCTGGGATGGGGCCTGAGACTGCATTTCTAACACGCCTGCAGGGAGTGAGGTCCACAGGGGGACTGAACGCAAGGCTGACTCGAGTAGCAGGCGGGCGGGGATACGTGTGGGAGCCAGGCAGAAGCCCTGGGAGAGAGCTGGCAGACGAGACTGGCCTGGGCCGCAGGCATTGTCTGCGTCCTTCCCCAGAGGCCGCAGTGCTAATTGTATTTACTCTGTGACTCAGCCCCACTGGGTCACAGAGACCACTTCAAAAGAACTTCCAGTAAAATCACCCAAGCGGTAACAGAACGCCCAGCCCTCCAAGGCCCCCTCTTGGGGCCTGTGCACCTCCCCACCCCAGCCCCCCCAGAACACACCCCTCCATTCACCTGGGGCTTGTAAAGGCCCTGGTGACTCACGCTTCCTCCCCATGAAACCAAGACACCGAAGGGGCTTGCTCCAGCCTCCAGCGGCAGGCAGAGTCCTCAGTGCTCCAGCCTGAGGCGACACAGCTCTGGGCACTGGGAGGACACGCACCTCCCCCAGCACCCGGGAAGGAGAGAGAAGCAAGCCGCTCTTCCCTGGGGGCTCTGCGACAGGGCGGAGAGGATCACCACCAGGCCACCTGTCCCAGCCCAGAACCCTCTCTCCGGCTCAGAGCTGACCACCCACGGACGGCCGAGGGCAACCAGTCACTCTCACGCCCACATGCGTCCAACAGAGTCCTAGCACACGGCTGAGCCCTGCGAGCCTGACACTGGGCTGGATTTAAGAGACAGAGAAGCCAGGGGCTCAGGAGGCGACTTGCCTGCTGAGAGTCTACGGAAGGCCTTTCCCCTCTCTGAGCCTGGGGCCCATCTGCAAACCCGAGGGAGCAGTGACCAGAATACTGACAGCACCAGTCGGCCTGGGTTCAACTCCCAACTCTGCCCCTTAGCGGCTGTGTACCCTCAGCCTCTGACTGCCTCCATGTGCGCGTCTGTAAAATGGGACAAGAAGAGTACTAACCTCACGGAGCATCAACTGAGTTAATATGAAAAGGCCGTGACACAGCACGCGGCCCCGCCAGCACCCCGAGCGTCAGCTGCTGCTCCTGCAGTCACACCAGACCTTCCAACCCTGCCGCTTCAATCCTTGGGTCACCCATACGGCAAGCTGTCTGCCAGGGTGACAAGGCTGAACAGTCCACAATGACAAACTGCTGGCCTGCAGAGCACTAATAACACCACCACCAGTCATCATATAATAGCAGCAGCTGATACTGAGCCCTGTAAGTGCTGGGATGTACTATGCATGTATTCTCTCAGTGAATTCCCACACTAACCCTGAGGTTGTCATCACACCTGCGATGACAGAGGAGAAAACAAAGGGTTAGAACAATGAAGTAACTTGCTTAAGGTCATGGGGTGAGCAAGATACAAACCGAGACAGTCCAGCTCAACATCTGTGCTCCTGATCCCTAGTCACAACACTGCTGCCCAGCTCTAAAGGTCTGGCAGTCCGGGGAGACTTCATGGAGGAAGGGGGCCTGGAGGCTGGTGGACTTGGACAAGCACCAAGAAGCCAGATCAGCCTGGAGGAGCTGTAGGCCCCACCCCTCTCTGTAAGTGAGAAGTCTCAGAGCAGGGCCGCCCCTGTCCAGGGCCTCACAGTTTGGAATCCCCCAGAGTGGGCTTGTCCCCTCCGTGACAGACACTGTGAGCTGAGCGGGGCCTGGGGACTAAAAGTGAAAAGAAAGAAAGGGATGAACTGTGGCTTAATGGCCCTGCATGTGCTACTCCTTCCTGCCCATCCCAATGTCCAGACCATGCTGAGTGCTGAGACACTTGGCTCCGTGAGCTACAGGCATGAGAAGGAGGCAGGCAGTGAAAGTGCTGTGTCCTGAGCCCGCCTCCCCTGCTTCTAAGGACCTCGGGAGCTGCTGGGAGGGTGGGCGCCTCTGGCTGCTGAGCAGCCCCGTTGCAGAACCACAGTTCAGTGCAGCTATGCCCCTCCCTAGGGCCTCAGCTTCCTCCTCCTTTAACAACAGGGCCCCAGATCGTGAATGGCTGGGGGCTGGAGCGGTTGGAGGCTGACAAGTCCAGACATTTCAGGAGATAGGGAGTGACCAGGGCCCTGGAATGGAGCAACCATGGAGCCTGGCACATGATCAGGAAGGCCCTGCTTCAGGTACTTGACATGCCCACCTCCGGGGGGGAAAGCACCTTCTCCCTGCCATGCACGAGAAGGCTGGTGCCTCCTGGCCAGGCTGGGTGACAGTTGTCACCTGACCTAGAAAGCCCAGGAAGTGGCCCAAAGCAGGATCTGGACGGCTCAAGGAAGGGAGGCTGGGCTGGTCATCATTTCCACCCTAGAGGGTAGGGAGGGGACTGAGACAGACTTCAAGAGTCTCCTACTAAAACGCAGTGATGTAATGGGGCATGTTCATCATCACTGAGCACAGCCACACCTGATGGGCACCCCAGAACAAAGGATACAGATGAGAGAGTGGAGACGGGGCCGGCTGCGGTGTCACTGCTCTGCTACCCTCACCAGAGCTCACGCCCCTAAGTCAGCAGCCAAGAGGACACACCGAGGTGGGACAGGAAATAGGGCAGCACAGGAAGCCAAGCTTCCACTGCGCTGCAGCCAGACACGGCACAGCGAGCGCGTGCGCCCTGGAGTAAACCTCCGATCCGCGCCAGGAGTCCAACAGACCAGCACCCTCCTCTCTGTCGGGCCTCCTCCTGCCTGGCGTGTGCTGCCCTCTACCACATCCTTGCACCGCAGGCTGTTACTACAAGAACAGGCCCCGGGCCCACATCCCCTGAGCTCAGGCTTGCCACCTACCAGCAGTGTGACCTAAGCAAGCGGCTTCCACTCTCTGCCCTGCATTTCCTCATGTATGAAACAGGAAGAATTATGGGCTATGAGAACTGAATGAGGAAAGGTAAAGCCCTGGGGACTGAGCCAGGCACACAGACCAGCATTCCACCAATGCTAGTTCCCATTCTTGTTACCTGACTCTCAACCTTGAGTGTCCGCTCCCAATACCAGAATCCGGCCCTGCTATGCCTTTGTTTTCTTCCCCTCAGGATAAGGAAGCCTCCCATCCCTTTCCATCATTCTGCCCAGCTATGGCCAATTCCAAGCCTTTCCAGCCTCACTTGCTGATCTCTTGTCCTCTGAACAAACAGAACAAGACAGAGTACTCACTGTGTGCTGAGCATCACACCAGGCCACGCTCCAACCTTCTCATGACCCTCACCTGCACATATATGGGCATCGGCCAGCCCTTCAAGAGAGATGGAATAATGGTGCTCTGCACAGACAGCATCCCCTAGTAGACATGCCTGCCCTGGGAACACAAAGCCCACTGCTTCACCAAAGGCTTAGTGAACAAACTGGGGATGCAGCAGAGAATAAGACAGAGAGTCCCTGCCCTCATGGCATTCAAAGGAGCGCAGGTAGGAGAGAAATAACTCAACAAGCCAATGCAAACTGCATTAGGTAGTGCTATGAAGAAAAGTATAGCAGAGTAAAATGTAGGGTGAGTGGGGTAGGGCAGAGAGGTGGCTATGGTGGGACAAGGGTCAGGGGAGGTCTCTCTGGTATGTCACATCTGAACAGAGACCTGAAGGAGTCTGGAGGAAGCTGAGTGCTGGAGGAAGACTGTTCCAGGTAGAGGAATAGCAAGTGCAAAGGCCCTGGGGTCAGACCAGGAAGTGGGCAAGGACATGACACCCCACGCTGGACAGGTCAGGGACATTCAGTCCACAGAGGCCAAAGACGGTCATTACAAAGGAAAGGTCTTGTCTTCACCAGCAATGAGTGGCCATTCACCCCGCTCTTCCTTCAACAGCATTGACACCTCTCCCTTGCATGCTTTGTGTGGTGCCTTGGCCATTCCTGACCACCGAGGCAGCTCAGTCTGGGTCCCTGGGACTCTGTGATCAAGGAGGAAAACCACTTACCCTCCCAGCACCCCAACAGCCCTGCTGAGTTTGAACCTGCTGAGACCCTTGCCACAGGGATGGGAGGTACAAAGTGACGGTACACTGGGAAGAACACAGGAGCAGAAGCTGGATGGACCTGGGCTCTCCCACTCTGGCCACACATGCAGGAACTCCAAACAGCCAAAACAATCTCAGAAAGGAAGAGTAAAGCTGGAGGACTCACACTTCCTGACTGGGGACAAAGCTGCAGAAATCAAACAGTGTGGTACGGGCTTAAAGGCAGACACACAGACCAATAGAACAGAACACAGAGCCCAGAAACTAACCTTCGCATAATGGTTGAGTAAATTTTGACAGATTGCTGAATGACCATCCAATGAGGAAAGAAGAGTGTCTTCAAGAAATGATGCTGGGGAAACTCGATATCCACGTGTAAAGGGATGAATTTGGACCCTCTCCTAATACCATATACAAAAATTAACTCAAAAGGAAATTAGAGTCTTAAAGATAAGAGCTAAAACTAGAAAACTCTTAGCAAATGTCAAGATACTGAATTTGGCAGTGATTTCTTGGATATGACATCAGAGACACAGCAACAAAAGAAAAAACAGACATGCTGGACCTCATGAAAATGTCTAAAACGGTAAATGGGAAAACGCTATCAACAGAGTAAAAAGGCAACACACAGGATCAGAGACAATATCTGCAAATCACATATCAGATAGCAAATTAGTGTAAGTATGTGAATGCGAAATCGCTTCAGTTGTGTCCAACTCTTTGCAACCCTATGGACTGTAGCCTGCCAGGCTCCTCTGTACATGGGATTCTCTAGGCAAGAATACTGGAGTGGGGCGCCATGCCCTTCTCCAGGGATCTTTCCAACCTAAGGATTGAACCTGTGTCTCTTATATCTCCTGCATTGGCAGGCGGGTTCTTTTCCACTAGCACCACATGGGAAGCCCCAGAACAGAGAAATCCTAAAACTCAACAACAGAAAATGTTCAAAATTAGGTGTGACTTGATAGACATTTCTCCAAAAAAGATATACAAATAGCCAATAGTTAACATGAGAAGATGTTCAACATCCCTAGCCATTAGTACTTTGTCGCTCAGTTGTGTCCAACTCTTTGCGACCCCATGGACTGTAGCCTACCAAGCTCCTCCCTCCATGGGATTCTCCAGGCAAGAGTACTGGAGTGGGTTGCCATTTCCTTCTCCAGGGGATCTTCCCGACCCAGGGATCGAACCCAGGTCTTCTGCATTGCGGGCAGACGCTTTACCTCTGAGCCACCAGGGAAGCCCCCCTAGCCATTAGGGAAATACAAATCAAACCACAATGAGAAGCTACCTCGTATCACTTAGGATGGCTACTATAGAAAAATAAAGTAAAACAGGAAGTCTTGGTACAGATGTGGGAAAATTGGATCCCTTGTGCACCACTGGTAGGAAAGTAAAATGGTAGAGCCATTGTGGAAACAAGTGTGGTGGTGTCACAGAAAATAAAAACAGTTCACTACGTGATCCGACATATCCACCTTGGGCATCTACCCCAAAACACTGAAATGAGGGTCTCAAAGAGGTAACCCCACACCCATGTTCACGGAAGCATTATTCACAAATGTACACCGAAAGTGTATAAAGCGTCTACTGATGGATGAAATGATAAGCAAAATGTGGTATAAACATACAATAAAATATTACTCAACCTTAAAAAGGCAAGAGATTTGGGTGTCTTCTACAACATGGATGAATTCTAAGGACATTATGCTAAGTGAAATGGGCCAGTCACAGAGACACAAACAACCAGTGTTTGGTTCCATTTCTATGAAGTACTTAAGTCAAACTATGAAGTCAAAACTATAGAGAAAGCAGAACAGTGGCTGCCAGGGTGAGAGGGGGAAATGGGGGGGCCACTATTTAATGGGTGTAGTTTTAGTTTTGTAGGATGCAAACAGTTTTGGAGGTGGATGGCAGGGATGGCAGCACACTATGAATGTTTTTATTAATAACATTGATGGTTAAGATGGTAAATTCTAGGTTTACTTCACCACATCAGAAAAACTGGTAGCAAAAAGCAAAACAAATGAAAAACAGTCGGGGGTTGAGGTGAGGAAGGCACTTTATCTCCCTCCCTCTCTATTAAAGTAATACAAAATCTTTGGGACTTCAGTGTGATCCAAACCCCACCAAGCATCACATAATCCTTCAATGACTTTGATCCCGGAGAGCCCCAGCCCCTCAGTCCTGGAAGTCAAGAACGCCCCAGGCTTCTGAGAAGGGGGAGGAGATCACAGAAGTATTTCAAATGTCCAAATATGGGTTACCTTTCACACACACGGGCAATCCTCATGAGACAAAGTAGATCATGATAACAAAAGAAGGTATTTCACTTTTTTGTGCAAGGAGAAAAAAAAAAAAAAATGGCGCGCAGAAGGCACCGTTCTCTCCCTCCCTCTCCATTAAAGTAATACAAAATCTCTGGGACTTCAGTGTGATCCAAACCCCACCAAGCATCACAAAATCCTACAACAACTTTGATCCAGTAAAGCCCCAGCCCCTCAGTCCTGGAAGTCAAGAACGCTGCAAGCTTCTGAGCACAGGAGTAAGACACCAGGGATGAGCATCAGGAAAATGTCTCCAGCACCTGTGAACAGGGTGGGTGGAAAGAGGGAAGGCCTGGAAGTAAAGAGAACAGTTAGGATGCTCCTGCAAGAGCTCCCCTGAACCACTGGTCAGGGGTGCGAGCTGAGCAGGAACACAGAGACTGCAGAGGGGAGGACAGGCTAAGATGAAGGAACTGTGGGTGGGGAGAAGTGGAGGGTGATACTGGGTCGGGGTGAAGGTACTGGAAGGTACTTCAGTTAACAGAGGCAGAGGACTGAAGAAGGCTGGTGAAGAGAGACGAGGAGACCCTGCTGAGGCTCAGGCTGAATGAATGTCTAAAGGAAGTCTCTGCGGAGGTGGCCTGCTGCGGACGGTCAGAAACTGGAGCTGGGGAGCCAGGTTCAAGCTAACACAGTCACCCCGTAGAATGTGGAGGATATGAGTGGCAAGCCTAGAGTGGCTTACTGGCAATGTGAAGCCCTTGGGTGAGAAAAACGCGAGGGGGAGGGGAAGGTCAGATCGAGGACTTCCTAAATAAATAGCACCCACACAGGAAGTATTGTTCTAAGCACTGTGTTGCTGGTGAAGTCACTAAGTCATTTCTGACTCTACTGCAACCCCAGGGACTGTAGCCCACCAGGCTCCCCCGTCCATGAGATGTCCCAGGCAAGAATACTGGACTGAGTTGCCCTTTCCTTCTCCAAGGGATCTTCCTGATCCAAGGATGGAACCCAAGTCTCCTATTTGGCAGGTAGATTCTTTACCACTGAGTCACCCGAGAAGCTTACTGCTCTAAGCATATACAGGACAAAATCCTAGGACATGTAACCCGTGGGGACAGGAGAAGGAATACAAATTTCAGAGAGAGACACAGAAAGACTACTCGGAGAAACAGGAGGAAGAGAGAATTAAGTCTTCCAGAAGGCAGTGGGGCAGAGTGGTCGGAGGGGCTGGTCTGCCATGCCAAATGCTAGGCTAGGACACAGAGCACAAACATTTGATTCGGTCATCTGGAGGTCAGTGATGTTCTGCTAATTAAGTATGGCTATTGATTGGCTCTGGTTTCTCCACCAAAACTGCAGGGCTTGGATTAGACCAGAAAAGGCAAGAGGTTCATCATGAAAGAACTCCCATGTCTTGTGACAACTGCCTCCTGTGCTTAAGGAGCATGAGGCTACACCTGTGCTTAGGAAAGGAGCCCAGGATGGATCAGAGATGTCTGCCAAGGGCAAGACCAGGAGGTATGCATTGCTCCTGATCTGTGTTGTTCCTAAGGGCCAGTCCACCAACAGAAACACTATTTCAAGGTTCCCAGCTCTTAGCAAGCTTACTACAATCAATCACTAACCAGAATTAATCTAAAATCCAATCTGTTTCTCCAACATTCTTTAAATGCCCAGGACCGAAAGGGCCCTCAGGGAAAATAAAAAGGACAAGATCTCATCTATTCTTTCCTTGAGGCTCTGAGAAACAGAGTTCTTATAGAAGAGTGTGGCACTCCAGGGGGCCTCTCAGAGGCCCTGCCCCAAGCAGGCGGCGGTCCCACCCAAGAGCCCTGGGACACTTTGCCCGCCTTTTCCTCTTGGATAAGGTGATATCACCCAGAAAGATTCACACTTATTTGCACAATGCTTTTATGGATTTTGAAAGGACCTTCAGAAGAAGATGAAAGGAGTTCATTTTCAAAACCACTGGGACATTTTACAAAGTTTTAAAAAAAGGACAGCTACATGCACTCACCTGCAGGAATCTGCTCAGGTACCATATGCTGAAGCTCCAATACTTTGGCCACCTGATGTGAAGAGCCGATTCATTAGAAAAGACCCTGATGCTGGGAAAGATTGAAGGCAGGAGGAGAAGGGGATGACAGAAGTCAAGATGGTTGTATGGCATCACTGACTCAATGGACGTGAGTTTGAACCAGTTCCGGGAGATGGTGAAAGACAGGGAAGCCTGGCGTGCTGCCGTCCATGGGGTCGCAAAGAGTCGGACACGACTGAGCAACTAAACAACAACCAGATGCTGTCACACCCCAAGCAGGGGAGAGGACTTGGGCTGCAACCCACTCACTCAAGCAGTGTTCTCCTTTTGCCAGCCATCTCCTGCACCCCGCCACAAATCAAGGTGAAACATCGAGAGCATCCTTCTCCCTAGGATCTCGCAACAAAGCCTTCCATCATGTTCCAGTTTCTAACCTATAATTCCATCAAATCCAGCGCTCACCTTAAACCTGAGTGCATAACCAATCACCTACTCTAAAGCCCAGAAAATGGGCCCATGGCCACTCTTTCCTCAAATGAAGAAATAATAATTCCCCCCACACCTTACCCCAGGCAAAATCTGGCCACACACTGTCTACAAATTGTCCCAAATCAGCCCAGGAAGTGGAGGAGGTATGATCACAGAAGGATTTTAGGTTTGGAGATGGATGGGAGGGATGGCAGCACATTATGAGTGTTTTTATTAATAACATTGATGGTTAAGATGGTAAATTCTAGGCTTACTTTACACCACATCAGAAAAACTGGTAGCAAAAAGCAAAACAAATGAAAAACAGTCGGGGGTTGAGGTGAGGAAGGCACTTTATCTCCCTCCCTCTCTATTAAAGTAATACAAAATCTTTGGGACTTCAGTGTGATCCAAACCCCACCAAGCATCACATAATCCTTCAATGACTTTGATCCCGGAGAGCCCCAGCCCCTCAGTCCTGGAAGTCAAGAACGCCCCAGGCTTCTGAGAAGGGGGAGGAGATCACAGAAGTATTTCAAATGTCCAAATATGGGTTACCTTTCACACACACGGGCAATCCTCATGAGACAAAGTAGATCATGATAACAAAAGAAGGTATTTCACTTTTTTGTGCAAGGAGAAAAAAAAAAAAAAATTTCACACCCACAACCACAGAGTAAAGCAAATGAAACCAAAACACATCAGTCCCCAAAGACCTCAGGGTCCACCCAGCTCCTGGGACACTGGCCACCCGCAGGGAACCCTGACAGCACACGCACCCAGGGTCCTTCAGTCAATGGGAATCCCCGTGCCAGTGTCACTGTGCCGTGCCTGCCATGCCCGGCCCCAGCACAAGGCCAATGCTTAGTTAAAGCTTGAAGAGTAACTGCTGGATCCTCGTTCTCAGTTGCAGTTCAACCTCCTCAGAACTTACAGGGCCCCTGTGCCACCCAGCCTTGACCTTCTACAGATGTCCAGAGGAGACACACGGAGCCAGGTCACGTGGCGAGCTGGAGACAGTGCCAAGGCCAACTTCAGGGTCCCTCATCACTGTGGAACCACACATAATAGAAATAAGCTGTGAAGGGCTGAGTTGTGCTCCCTCTGAAATTCAAATGTCAAAGTCCTAACTCCCCAGAATCTCAGCATGTGACTGTGTTTGGGGATGGGGTTTCAAAGAGGAAATCCAATTAATACCAGGTCAGTAGGGTGGGCCCTAATCTTTCTAAGAAGAGGAAATTTGGACATAGGCAAGTGCACACACTCAGAGGAAAGACCCTTGAGGATACAGAGGGGGGACAGCTATCTATAAGCCAGTGCAAGAGACAGGTCTCACAAGAAACCAGCCCTGCTAACACCTGGATCAGGGACTTGTAGTCGCCAGGACTGCGAGACAGTAGACGCCCATCGACTGAGCCCCCAAGTCTGTGGTACTTTGTTACGGAAGCCCTTCCACACTAATCCAGTTGCTACTGCGCCAGGCTTTGCACAGCCCTATCAATACAGACATCGTCCACAGTGAAAGCCATGGAAAACTGTCAAATGAATACTCTATCCTGGGTTTCCCTGGCGTCGAGCCGTTAAGAATCCACACACCAATGCACAGAACACGGGATCAGTCCTTGGTTGGGGAAAGTCCCAGATGCCGAGGAGCAACCAAGCCCAGGAACCACACCCACTGAAGCTGAGAGACTGCAGTCTGTGCTCCACAACAAGAGAATCATCACAAGAAGTCCAGGCACCAGAATGAAGAGAAGTTCCCCTTGCTGCAACCAGAGAAAGCCTACATGCAGTAATGAAGACTCAGCGCAGCCAGAAATAAATAAATCAATCTTCCTTATAAGAATGCTATCCTACTTAAAACTCACAGCAGAAAAGGGATCCTGCTATCAGCCTCAATTTACAGACAAGGTTCCTGTAGCTCAGAAAGATGAAGGAGCCAGACATAGATTATTCGGCTAGGCTTGGAACAAATGTCCCCAGTTCTGGGCCCTGCACCTTTACCCCTGAGCTGCCTCTAAGCCAAACCCTGCTCCCTCTGCCTGCCCCCCACCCACTCAGCAGCTCCAGTATGATCCCAGAATGGCCCTGCCCACCCAGACCACCGATGACCACCATCTGAGACCACTGCCTTCCTCGTCACCCTCAGGCCTCCCAACAGCTACTTAAGGAAACTCTGTTGTCTACTATGAATGTTCTGGTCTCTTTTCTTCTTTTTTTAATGAATACTGCTTTCATCATCAGGAAAAAAAATTATTCTTAAAAAGTTAACACTGTTAATGAATTCTATAGACTCTTCAACCTGTGTGCAAATAAATAAATGATCAAAAGGAATATCTTTGGAAACACAATTAAGAATAAAAAGGGGGAAAAAAATACAAGAAACCTTTGCCAGTGTCCCATCAGCCAAGATGAGATAAGGGACTCACGCGGCAAAAATAAGACCGTCACGGCCAATAACCCCAGTCAGGCCATCTCCCAAAAATATCTATTTTTAAAAGCATGTTCCATTTCATCACATTTCAGAAAAACAAAGAAGAGACCTTGAGGGGCAGACAGGCAGGCTCCAAAGCGAAACACAGCACGCTTACAGCTTACAGCAGCGGTGTGGTCACCCGTGGCCAGACAGTGATTTTCATCTGAAAAATGCGAATCTCCAGTGACAGATGGAGCTCAGATACACAGCTACCATCAGCATGCAGCCCAACAAAGCGCCAATTTTCATATCTCCTAGGGCCTGCTGGGCCCCCAACTTCTTAGTTTAAATGGAAACTGTCAGACCAGATTTTGTGCAAACATGCGCTTTCCTTGGGGGCAAACATTCTGAGTCTACAACCTGTTCTTTCATTTTCCCAGCTTTCTGTCCATGGCAACAACATCAAAGACGAGAGAGGCGGGTGGGGAGGGCTGTCAGGAGCACCAGAGAACGGAGCAAACACAAAGTGCGGGAAGAGCTGGCTGAATAACTAGCAGGCAACATGCAGCAGGCGCCTCTTTACTCTGCCCCTCGCTGTCAATCACAGGCAAATGACAGGGCGGGGCCACGTGGGAAGAGCGCTCCCCTTCTGCAGCTCCTGGGTGGATGTACCAGTCTGTGTTAGCACAGCTTCCCCCCAGCCCCGATAAGCTCCAAGGTCCTGGAGAGGGAAATGACACAACAAAATATGCGTACACGCAAACACACACACACACACACACAGACCCACACACACACAATGCTGGGGTGGGGACAGGCGACCATGCAGACAGTGAAAGCAGAATTCCCATATGAATAGGATTAGATGACGGGGTTAAAAGTATGACTCATATTCACAGGAAAAGTTGTCGGACACAGTTTCAGCTGCTGATACTGATTCTTCTGAACCACTTTAAAACGCCAGCCACTTTTTCGTTCTAAGCGTATTCATTGGAGCCTGTTTAAACCGTCTCAAAAGACGGGCTTCTGCCCAAACCCACCTTCATGCCATCGGCATGCTTCAGGCAGATGGAAGGAATTCTGAGGCAGGGACAGCCCTGTTACTAAATACATCTTCCTCTAAAGTCTCACGCACTAAAAACCTCCTTAAGCCAAGTCACCTACTACAGACCGCATTCCTCTGAGGTGTGTGGTCTGCAGTAGCCTGCGCGGTGTGTCTGCGGTTTGTGTTTGGTGGGGAGTGATGGAAAGGCTCCCTCAAGATAACTGAGGAAGAATTGCCAAAACTGAAACACTTCAATCTTTCAGAGTCTCATTTCCCAGTGTGTCTGTATCTCAAGCAGACAAGTCAAATCCCGGCCATGAGGAAAGCTCACAGCCCACAGGCAACCTCCCAGACCTGGGCCGGTGCCAGGAGAGTAACCAGTGAGGTTTCTCGATATGGGCGTGATAAAAACACTAGGAAACATCATTTTTAATAGCAACCAAAAAGGGAGAGCAGCAGTCCCCAAAATTGTGTACCCCAGAAAAACAAAGAGACCTTGGGAGGCAGACAACAACAATGGAGGCTGGGGTGGGTCTCCCAGCTCAGAGCCTGCTGCCCGGGGCCCCACCCAACCTGGAAGCCTGTGTGTGCAGGCACCTCTCCCATGCTGATGGCCGCTCTGTCCACCGGCTCACCACAAAGGCCACTTGTCTCCCATGAGTGCCCAGAACAGTGGCTCAACCAGTTGGCCCAGTTGGGGACTGTGGTCCTGGTGGATGGGTGGTGACAAGGGCTGCTGTGACCTCAACAGACAATTAGCAAGGTAGTGTTGAGTTTCAAGCTCTGGCAGGTCACCTACCAGGCTGGGAGAGCGTGTAGGAGTCAGCTTGCAGACCCAGGAAGGGGTCAGGCAGGGTCAGCTGCAGGCTATTTCAACGCCAAGCCTGTCCCTCCACACTAAGCATTGCTTCCTCTGACCCTGGCTGGGGGCAGGGGGGGTGTGCAGGAGGAGAGAGGTGATCATAAGGAATTTAGAACCTGTCACACGAGACCTTGTCACATGAGGTCTCGGAGCACAGGATACAGGAGGACAGCGCTCCCAGGAGGTTGTTGGAAATGTGTGGGGACACGGTTCAGTGAACGTATAATGAGGAGGGCTACTGTGGACCCCCAAGGGGTGGGGGCCAACGATAATGACCATCTTAAACGTGCAGGAAAATCCAAAGCCCGACAGCATCCGCTGGACACTCTGAAAGTCAGATCAATCTATCTTGGCTATTCTAACCATACCTGAATATGGTGGTTCAGTATGGTTAGAACAGCCAAGGTAGATCGTGTCCGACTCTTTGCGACCCCACAGACTGCACGGTCCACGGAATTCTCCAGGCCAGAATACTGGAGTGGGTACCCTTTCCCTTCTGCAGAGGATCTTCCCAACCCAGGGATCGAACCCAGGTCTCCCTCATTGCAGGCGGATTCTTTACCAGCTGAGCCACCAGGGAAGCCCATATTTGACATAAAACCACAACAATTGTGAGAGGTGGGAAAGAACCAAAAGCTGCAAAAAGGAAAAAAATGCTAGGTCTGAAGGAACAGACTACTCACTGTCTTTACATGGCCAAATGGAGATGATGAGAAAAAGGGAAAATGTGGAGACAGTTTGGGGCCAAAAGATCAAGAAGTAAAACTGGCCAGACTTACCCCAAGAAAGGCGAGCAGCTTCTCAAAGTGGGGTGCCCCCACTGCTGACACAGAGCTGCAAGAGATGGCCACTGACCAGGGCTGCAGCTGGTGGGCACTCTGGACTGTGAGGCCCGCTCAGGTGCCTGCATCCGCCTGACCTACCTCCACATCCCTCACAGCCCCTTCTTGCTGTGGCCACCATTCAGGGGATGGTGTTTCAACTGTTTCTTCTACTTCCCAGCTCGCCTCAAGTCTGCAGGGTCCCAGCTCTGCCACCTGCCCCTGCAG
This sequence comes from Aepyceros melampus, assembly GCA_006408695.1. Lineage (NCBI taxonomy): Eukaryota > Metazoa > Chordata > Mammalia > Artiodactyla > Bovidae > Aepyceros > Aepyceros melampus. The sequence goes on along the minus strand of SJXQ01007358.1, from coordinate 723,384 downwards.
ACAAGGCCCACAATACCTCCCTTTACCCGGTTTTCTCATCCACAATGGCTCTAGAGGGGTCAGGGAATAACCAGGGTCAAGAGTCATTCTGAGCTTCTGGAAACCCAGCAAGCACCACCTCCCAAAAGCGCTTCCCAGGGCTCAGCTCTGTGCCATCTCCAAGCTTCCAGGAAGTCCTGGCTAGAGAATAAAGTCTGCCTTGAGGCTGGCATCCAAGGGTCTTCTTCAAGGGCTGGGCCCAGCCTGCCTGCACCCTCTCCCATTGCTCTCCTCACCATTCAGGCCTCCAGCCTGGCTAACGGGCTATGCTTCCATCACTCCCTGCCCACGCCCATATATCCTACCTCCACCACGACCACCACCTCTACCGAGGTCCACACCGTCCCTCCAGTGTGCATATACGCACACTCAGTCATGTCTGACTCTTTGCGACCCCATGGACTGTGGCCCATCAGGCTTCTCTGTCCATGGGATTTCCCAGGCAAGAATACTGGAGTGGATTGTCATTTCCTCCTCCAGGGGATCTTTCCAGTTTTAAATGGGCCCTCTCCAAGGAGCCTTCCCAGACCTTTCCATCTGCAAATTATCTGTTCTCCTATCAGCCTGCTTATACCTCCCTGTGGTTCTCACCGACATCTAGCAGCTCTGGCTGTACCTGTGAGACGGGGTCCCAAGGCCAAGGCCAACATTACGGCTGCATGGCCTGCACAGTCTCACGAGGCCCTCCACTTGGCTTCACGCTCTGCTGTTGCTGTCTTAAAATTATTAATGATTTACAAGTCAAGGGTCCTGCAATTTCACTTTGCACTGGCCTGCAAATTAAGTACCCAGTCCTGCTGAGGACTCCAGAAGGAAGAGGCTTTTGTTTATGTCTGCATCGCTGCAGCAGTGTGCAGTGGGGCCTGCTACTAGCAGGGATTCACAGGAGGAGGAAAATCAGGGCCTAGTGGCTCTGCCGCCTCGGGCAGCTCATCCGCACCTGGGCAGCTCACCTCTCTCCCTTCCTTCCTGCTCCCCACACACACGCTCACACGCAGCAGAGCACAGAGCAGCGCTGACCTCAGATCATGCCCGACACTCATCTTCCCTCCCATCCCCCCATGCAGCACTCCACAGGACTCCACAAAAGGAGCCCTTTGACTCTCCTGAAACACAGCATCTTAAGGACACACTGGTCTGCTGAACAGCTCACCCCTTGAGAGCTTTAGGGTGCAGGCCCCTGATTCAGGAGTCAACGCTGCTCTGCTGCTTACCAACTGTACCACCTTGACCATGAGGCCCAGAAAGAGGGACGTGTGGACAGGCCCTCTCCAGCCTTCCCACCTGCCTCCCTGCCCTCCTTCAGACCTGGCTGGAGCCCTGTCCCTTCCTGCCACCTGGCTGGGTGGCAAGGGCCCACCATGACCACCTCAATCTGCTCTCACAGTCTTTATCTGTGGTACCCATAAGCCCCAGAGTCAGGTGAATAGGACAGACATACCCACAGGCCAGACACATGGCCTTAGGAGCCAGGGAAGGTGGCCACTTCCCCTCACCAGTGGACTCACCCTCCGTGCTGGCTCAGACCTGCAGGAGGTCTGACACATGCCCTCAATCCCCCCTACCCCGTGACCCATAAGCAGCCTGCTGGCACCGGCACACAGCCCTAAGCCAAGCCAACTTGTGAGAAAAACTCCCTGGCCTTAAAAACAAATGCATTTGGCCCATTATGGAAAGATAAAGAGAGAGAACATAATAGAGTCCTCCCGCTTCATCTGATCTGGGGCCACTCAACAGAAAATTTCAGCTTAAACACACACTGGGTGTGTTTCAGCCCCCAAGATAACACTGCTTTCATGAAGAATCACAGAACGTGGAAGACAGAGGGTAGATAAACAAGGTCCTGTCCGTATAACACAGGGAACCATATTCGATACCTTGTAATAACCTATAAGAAAAAGAATATGAAGAATATGTGTGTATAACTGAATCACTGCTGTACACCGGAAACTAACAACACTACAAATCAACTATACTTCAGTTTAAAAAAAAAAAAAAGAAGGTGGCAACCCCAAAGAACAAGTAATCCAATGGACCCATTTGTCAGATGAGGAAACAGGGGCTCTAGCAGGGTCAGAACTGCCTACCTCTGAGCTCCCAGAGCCCCACCATGGACACTGCATCCATGCACTGTATTGGCACCAGCTGTTTACAAGCCGCCTCCCCTACGCCACTGTGAGTTGCTGGAGACTAGAGTGTTAACAGTTTCACCTCTGCCGATCCAGTATCACTCCCCAGGCCTGGCAACCATAGGCAGCTCAATAAAGAAACAAATGACCCACAGAGACATACTGAAGGCAAACAAAGCTGGGCCTGGAGCCTGAGTTCCCGTGTGACGACCTTCCTGTTCTTCTCTCAGACTGAATGCAGTAGGTGCGGCTGCGTAACCTGAGTGAAGGAACAGGAGCGTGGCAGGACCCGTATGCTGTATGCGGCCCAGTTAGGATGCTGGCCTGGGGTCAGACTTGTTTCCAGCCCTGCCTGTGACCACACGAACTGCCCTCTCTGAACCTTGGTTTTTTCCACTGTCAGTTGAGTATGGACTGATGACAACATGCAGGTGGAGCTGAGCACACCCAAAACCCACGTCTCCCTCACCCATCAGCGCATAAGTTCTCCCCTAACCCTGGTGGTCAGTAAGAACAGACCGTCAGCGCCACTGTACAGATGGGAAAACGTGGTCTTGAGAGGCCATGCTGCTCCTGCAGTGCCCCTTCCCGTGCTCACCAGGGCGCCGACAAGAGCCCCAGGCCGGGGGCAAGAAAGGGTTCCAGGAGCGCCTGCCTCGCAGAGAGCCACACCCGCCAGCCCCACATTGAACTGGGCAGCAACCCCTGACTGTGACCTGCTAACTCCACAGCCAGGCCCTGGGGAAGCATCAGCTGCAGACCCTTTCATGCTGTGGACAGAAGTCCAGGAAGCTCAGATGGCCAAGCAGAAAATACAGCCTAGAAGTCACAGCAGACACCATTACTTGGTTTTCTGGTTCTCCCCGGAGGAGACATTGTTAACGGCAGATGGAGGGAGTGAGAGGGCAGTTTCAGCACGTACCTGCCCCTGGACCTGAGCTGGGACATCCCCTCTTCCACTCTCCATTGTGTCCTCTTCCCAACAGAGCAATCCTGGGTCCCTCCCACGGTGGGGCTGACCTCTCTATCCTCGGGTACCAGAGCAGGTAGACAAAGCCTGTTTCTAAACCCACGGACACCAACCAAGACTTTAGTACAAGGAGCTACGGGGAAGAATATGGTCCCCATAGACAGCCACGTATATCTGTATCCACTGCGTGGTGACTGGGGTTGCCATTGCCCACTGAGAGGCTGAATCCTAGCCTACGTGTGTATGTGGACGCGTCAGGTATCTGCTGGGATGATCAGTATCCCCGAGGCAATATCTGTGTGAGCCCTGGAGCCCACCTGCCTGCCAGGAATTCCAGCTCACGCACATTCTGTATGACTCCAAGCACCTGCCTTAACCTCTCTGTGCCTTGCTGGTCTCTCCCGTAAACAGGGATGATGAAAGTATCCACCTGCCAGGGTTCTGGGGACGATGAAATGGGGTAACATTTGGCACAATATTTAGCATATAGTAAAAGCCCCATTATCTCCCAGCACAATGTTAATAGACTGGCTTCTGGGACTTACGTGCGCTTTTCTTTTCTCTTCTTCATTAACTGAATTTCCTACATGAATGTACATGTTTTACTGTCAGCAAAGAATAAAGCCTTTTTTTTTTAAGCTAAGGTAGGAAGAATCCCAAGTAACCCTTTCCTCCAAACACACAGTGCCGAAGTAGTCCTGCCCCTGCTGGTGTGTTTTGAGAGTTTTGAGAGGCCCTCTTTGGGGCAAGGCACTGTATTGCTCAGGGCAGCCCCAGGCCTTTCTCCTCCCTGACCCATGCTATGCTTCTATCCAGTAGGACTCAAGCCTGACCTCGTCAAGAAGCCCTCCCTGTCGGCCCACACTGCAACCTTCCTCCCTGGGAACATTAGCCTTCCCTTCACCCATTCCCCCTATCTGAAGCTTGCCCACCCCACAGCAAGCCTCTGTTGTGCCAATCTGAGAGTCCAGTGGCGAGAAGCCCGCCAACCCCCTAGACGGATAATCTTGAGGGCAGGGCCACCTGCTTCCTCTGCGATTTAAAAGCACTCACCAGACTTCTCTTCTCGGATCCTCACTCCACAGCCCACGAGTGGGGGAGGGGTTCAGGGACGGAAGTGATAAGTGGGCCCTACCACTGGATGAAAGCCAGTCTGACTCCAATCAAGGGCTCGTTCCCAGTACAGTACTGCTTCCATGGGAGGCACAGCCAGGCCTCTCAGCCAACAGACCCCAGGGCGAACGGAACAGCCCAGCTCCACAGGGCAGAACTGCTCTGGCCACCGCAGCACCTCCCTATCCTCCCCCACCACTGCTCACATTCCTCCTTCCTCTCCCCGGCTGGGCTTTGATCCTCAGCCGTCCCACTGCAGGGCCTGGTCCTTCTGAGGGTGCCCGGACCTAAGGACACAGTGAGCCATGCTGAACGGGGGGGAGGGAGGAAGAGGCTTTGAGCTCGGTACAAAATGCCTCTGATTCTTCTCTGTTTTATGTCAAATGACCTATAACGCCCCAGGCAACGGTACATTTGAGCCCTGGGTACTTAGAAGAATTTAGCAGGACGGTTTAAAATGTCCAGACTTGAAGGTGTCAGATTTCGTAAAGCGAGGAAATCTGGAACACATATGCAGACCTCAACCCTGGGACGCTTGAAAGGTCTCTCAACTGTCCAGACCAGACTGTGTAAAGACAAAAGAGCAGGTCTCCCGAGCTCCTCCCAAGTTTCAAGAATTCTAAGACTGCCCAAGGGATAGCAATCAGCAGTGTGCGTGTGTACACATAACAATGTCTTCTAACAAAAACATGTCAGTCACGGACAATCAAGCTCATAATACATGTCTTTTTTTAAATGACTTTAGCAAACAACCAAATACAACATGTTTATTAGAATTTTTAAAAATCTATAAAAAGCATACGTAGGACAAATGTTGTGGTTTAGTCGCTAAGTCCTGTATGACTCTTTTTTGACCCCATGGACAGACTCCTTTGTCCATGGGATTTCCTAGACAAAAATACTGGAGTGGGCTGTCATTTTCTTCTCCAGGGGATCTTCCCGACCCAGAGATCAAACCCATGTCTCCTGCATTGGCAGGCGGATTCTTTACCACTGCGCCTCCATTGAAGTCCACATAGGACAATTCAGGAGAGTGAAATGCACTGCCCACTAGATAATGTGACCGTATCAGTGCTGAATTCTTGGATGTGATAATGGTGGTGAGTTATGTAGGTGCACGTCCTGGCTCACAGGTGATACACACTTCAGTGTTTAGAGGTAAAGTATTCCAACATCCACTGCTTTTTCCAAAACAATCAAGAAAAAATTATATGTGAATAAAAATGGATTGATAATGAAAAAAAAAAAAAGTATGCCAAGCTGCTACCCAGTGATGATTCTCGGTGAAAACTACACAAACGTTTACTGTACTATTCTTTCAACTTCTTTGTCTATCTGAACATTTACAAATGGAGTATCAGGGGAAAAAAAAAAAATATATCACTTGAAATTTGTTTACAACAGAAAATTTTGAAGAAAAATAAAATGGCTCATAATTCTACTGTCTAGGTAATTTTTTTAAAATATTGTTATTTAAAGATTAATTTAAAAACACACGAGCAGGACTTTCCTGGCGGTGCAGTGGCACCTGCTAATGTAGGGGACACGGGTTCAATCCCTGGTCTGGGAAGAGTCCACGTACCTTGGAGCCACTAAGCCAATGTGCCACAACTTCTGAGCCTGTGCTCCAGAGCCTGCAGGCCGTGATTGCAGACACGTACGTAACTAGAGCCCATGGTCAGCAACGAGAAGTCACAGTGAGAAGCCCAAGCACAGCAATGAAGAGAAGCCCCCACTCGCCGCCCCTAGAAAAAGCCTGTGCAGCAACAAGACCCAGTGCAACCCCCCCAAAAACAGGTGATAATGCTGTACGTGCGCACGCACAATGCTGTACCATCTACCCAAGAAGGGAAATTTCCAGAGGATTTTCTTCTCTTAATAAATAGTTTAGACAGAACGATCGAGAAAAAAGTTTACTGCACCATTTCTTAACAGCAGAATGGACCTTTTATTCAAGTATGTGATTCCCAAAATGAGGGCCTATCCAAAGATAAGAAGACATGGGGAAGAAGTATCAAAAATGTTCTAGCAAAATATTCTGGACCCCTTTGCCTCTGGTTCAGCTGATGATGGTGGAATTTCCAGGCAGGACTCTCCCTACATCTCCACCACCCACAGATAGGACTGCCCTCTGGGGCTTCCCTGGTGGCTCAGACAGTAGAGAATCCACTTGCAATGTAGGAGACCCAGGTTCAGTTCCTGGGTTGGGAAGATCCACTGAAAAAGGGAATGGCAACCTATTCCAGTATTCTTGCCTGGAGAATTCCAAGGGCAGAGGAGCCTGGTGGGCTACAGGCCATGGGGTTGGAAAGAGTCGGACACAACTGAGTGATTAAAACACACTGGGGCTCCCCAGGAATCCCTGAGAGTCCTGTGATTGCCTATGCAGGTCCAGGAGTATAGAGGACCATCCCCCAACAAAACACCCATGATCCCACCAGCTTCAGGAAGCACCTTCCTCCCACCTTCCTTGAGTACTCAAATTTCCTCAAGGCACCAGAACAGCCCTTCCATCAGGTCTAAGAGACAAGGGCTGACAGTCGCCCCATCACACTTAGGCCAAGTTGACCCTATCTTCCCCACCTCCATAAAGGCTTGGACACGGTCTGCAGATGTCCACCCTGCCCCACCACACCTCCCTCCCAGCGACAGGCTTACCGTCAGAGACGGAGAGTAAAGGGAAAGAAAGCAAATCCTGCTGAATTGCTCATTAAGATTTTGAAAACAAGGGACTTCCCTGGTGGTTCAGTGGTTAACGCTCCATGCTGACACTGCAGGGGTCCAGGTTTGACCTTGGTCAGGGAACTAGCTCCTGCATGCCACAACTAAAGAGCCCGCCCACATGTTGCAACTGAGACCTGCCACAGCCAAATTTTTCAAAATAACAGGATTTTGAAACCTGTCCACAGAGAGGAGGCTGGTAACAACGTGAAGGAGGCAGAGGTGCAGGAGCATCTGAGGAGAGCCGTCCCGGCAGGAGGGGAGTGAAAGGAGAGGCAGAGGCGTCCAGGAGCAGGGCCAGGAGAGCTTGCACAGAGCCCACCACTGGCGTGGCTCCTAACACCAGGAGAGGGCTGCTCTTCCTGCCAACAGAGTTATCTTTTAATCCAACCCCCGGATGACACCATCTGGCAGGAGCAGCTCCTCGGGGCACACGAGTCACGCGGCTGGGCCCTGTCTGCCCCTTCAGGCCGGGGCTTGCCCTGCGATCCCAGGAAGCACAGCCGCTGCCCCTCCGAGGCCTGGCTTCCGACAGGCCTGTGCACGCCTGGGTGGGTGAGGCGGTAGGTGAGGAAGTGGAGAAAGCTGCCGTGCCGGGCAGGGTCACCAAACACAAAGACCCAGGAAGGGAAGGCACTGGCTCCAAGTCACCGGACAGGTTGGCATCATGCCAGGAAGAGGCAGCCACCCTAGCATCTTCCTTTTCCCCAGATGTAGCAAAGAGCTTTACAGCTTAAGAACAGCTGATATCAAGTGGCCATGGCGGGCTGCCCAGAATCCTGCGCAGGAGGAATTCTGTGGCCCTGGGCAAGCAGAGCAGGCAAGAGCATGCTGACAGATGCGTGAGACCAGGGAGCAGCGCTGCCCAGCCTGCCTCCACTCTACACACTCTTGACAACTCAAGGACCAGCCTGGAGCCTCGTGCCTACCTACCGGGAGGATTTCTGAGGTCTCTGTCGTCACCCAGGGTACAGAAGCCACATTCTCTTAGAAGCAACAGGCTTGTCCCCGCCTCCACACCAGAGTCTGTCTGGGCGCCTGCCTCTGTGAACATCCAAATCCCACCCACGCCTCCAGCCCCAGTTCAAAATCCAGCTCCCGGGGGGTGTGGGTAAGAAGACGTGGGGGAGGTGGAAGTCTCCAGGCTGGCAGGGAAGGGGGGCACGTAACATGTGCCCTCCAGCTCCGGCAGCACCTGGCAGGCAACCCTGCAGGTCCTCCCGGCCTCGGGCACGCCGTTTCCGCAGGCAGCCGTCCCCTTGCTGACCAGCTCTCCATGTGTAGTGTTCTTCCTTGTGGGCACCTGAAATCTGCCAGAAGGAACCAGGAGCCAAAAATCCTGGTCTAGCGGCCCCAGAGGCTGCTCTGATTTCCCACCATAGCTCAGTGGGTGTGCCCTCTGGATCCCAACCACCAGATGTGAAATCCTAACTCACCAGCTTAGACTCTAGGCAAGAAGCTTGCCCTCTCTGTCCCTCAAGTCCTCGCATCTGTAAAATGGGGGAAATAAAAGCTCTTCATCCTCAGGTTCCTGGGACAACCCCTGAGACACCCGTGTCAGCTCCCTGGCACATGCTGTAAGTGGTAACTGTCTACAACACTTACCATCGACTGCACCGCTCCATCAGGCCTGTTCCCACGGGCTCTGTCCTGGCCCAGCCTCTGCCCGTTCCTGACACTCATCCCACTTTCTCAAGACCAGACTCACACTTGGCAAGCATCCAGTTCTATAGCCTCCCTTAGGAGGAGCCAGCTCTCTGGGGACATATTTCAAACCCTAGCCTCTCCTGCAAAACGTTCTGCCCAGAGCTCAGTTAGGCCTCCGAATAGCCCCGTGGAGCCAGCAGACAAGAAATGTAGCACAAGACAGACCATGATGGGGAAGGGTTCTCTTCACCCCTCCCAGTCTAGGCCCAAGTCTCTAGCCTCTTCACCCTAGACCCCAAAAGGTATCCACCATCAGACCATCAAAGTTGTCTTAAAAAACACACCCGCATCCAAGCAAACAGATGCAATCTTGTCAGTTCCCTGCTCTACAGCCTTCCATGTCTCCCTCTAGCCTATTAGGCTAAAGTCACAAAGGCTCACTCCAGCACTGAGAAGAAGGAAACACGGCTTGTTAAGCATCTAACTCTCTGCCCAGTTCTCAGCTACATACTTTATATGTACTGCATCACTTAATAACTTCCTCCAAGGCTGGTCTTATTACCACATCTCACAGGGGGAGGAAGGCAAGGCTCCAAAACATTAAGCCTCGCCTAAGCCACATGGCTCAGCAGCATCAGAAGCAGACCTGGAGGCCAGGTTCACAGCCTGAATCCCGGCTCCTGCTTCCTTCTCCAGCTCTTCTGCCCCAGTCCCCCCGACCAGACAGACCACTGTCCAGCCAGCACAGTGCCCACGGTCACCCAGCACATTTGGCTCCTCCCAAGCTCCTCTCCCCCTGCCTGCAACATCCCTACCCATCACCTGACAACTGCTACTCAACCTTCAAAGCCTGGCCCTCAAGTCACCTCCCCTATGAGACCAACTCTCAACCCAGCTCTCCCTTCTATGAGACTAAGCCAGTCCCTTCCTTGAACATGCTCCCCAGGCACCTTGTCTCTACCCACTTTAGAGCACGACTCACCAGTCCCCAAGCCAGCCACACTGCTATCTGCTCCCTCATGTACATCTCTCATCTTGACGCCACCACACCTCAGTATGTTTGCTTCAATAAGAGAATGATCTTCCTTCTAGATTTACAGACCAGCAAACAGAGGATAGGCAGAGACTCAACTTTTGCAGGGACAACTGGTACATAGCCCATCTAGAGTGGCTCCCTTGAGGTTACACCTGGCCAAGAGTCCAACCTTAGGTGCGTACACCTGAACAAGCTCGTCGGGACCAGCAGCTCCAGTGTTAGGAAGCAGCCCATCCAAACGGGAAGCTGTAATGAAAGGCAGCATGGGTGACTTCTGGGAGCCGCGGTGCTGGAGAGAGACCTCTGAGCCTTCTCCAGGCCCCCGCACTGGCAGGGAGCCCCACACAGGACTCACTCCTACAAACAGGGAATGAGCAACAAGCCAGGGGCAGAAGCAGCTCCCCTAGTTGGCCTGAAGAGAAAGACACCAGGGCCTGAAGGGGCCCACAGCACCTGTTCCAGCAGCGTATCAGTCCCACGTCCCTGTGGGGAAGAGGAGGAACGATGAGCTCCATCCTGACCCACTTTACCCAGAGCTCCCTTCCCAGGTCTGGCCTGGCCCAGGGAGTTCCTTCTCACCTGGTGACGTCGGTAAGTGAAACACTCATGCATGTATTCATACACGGAGGACACCCAGCTCATCAAAACAGTGGAGACTCCCACTTAACAGACAAGAAAAGCAGCAGCCAGAGGTAGGTCCCTAAACAGTACACTTCCCACTCCAGAGCCTCCTGGACCCGCAAGCACATCCCAGTTCTCCCTCAGATGGGAGAACAGATGCTTCCCTGCTTCCCTTCCCTGGGCAGGCTCAGATGCTGAGAAAGCCCCACGCGCTAGGGGAAGGCTCTCCCGGGTGCTGGTGAAACGAAGACGAGAGGCAAGCCCACTCTTGGGTTCTGTTCCAGGAAACCTAGGGAGGGGGCTAGGGAGTCTTCACTTTTCAGACGCTTCCCAGGGGATTCTGAAGATGAGGATCCAAAAACCTGCTTAGAGAGGAACCTAGGAGGAACTCAGAGTCAATGCCACGAGCCTGGCGATTTTTATCACCAGACTTAAAGATGTTCACCCCTTTGACCCAATAGCCCCACTTCCAGATATGTACCACAAGGAAATGAAAAAGTACACAGATCCTCATGGCCACATGATATATGTTGAAAAGTAAAAGTGAAAGTGTTAGTCGCTCAGTCATGTTGGGCTCTTTGAGACCCCACTGACTGCAGCCCACCAGGCTCCTCTGTCCATGGGGATTTTCTAGGCAAGAATACTGGAGTGGGATGCCATGCCCTCCTCCAGGGGATCTTCCTGACCCAGGGATTGAACCCAGGTCTCCTGCATTGCAGGCAGATTCTTTACCATCTGAGCCACCAGGGAAGCCCAAGTGAAAAATAAGGCATTCCAAAATTTCCAATTAAGGGAGACCAGTGACATACATTCGGATAGGGAAATACTGTGCACCCACAGAAAATGATTCCTTTTTCACTCTTTTAAAAAAGCTTTATAGTATTTAGCTCCAGTTAGTAAAAGTATCTGCAAAATAAAAGAAGGTAAAAGTACCTTCTTTGATTACCTGCATTTTCCAAATTCTCTACCATGAACATGGCTAATTATATTTTTTAACTGATTATTTTAATGAGCAGCATCAGACTTAAAACGTGAAGCCCAGTTCAGTTAGGGGAGGAAGGACGGCAGACAGTATCCAGTTCAGCCATGAACATGGGAGAAGGAACACCTTCCCTGCCACCCTCGAGGGTCTGCTTGAATATTTACAGCAGCCGGGAGCTCACTCCCTTTCCTAAAGCAGTGACTGCTGGCAATCAAAAAGTTGCTCCTTACCCTGACTGTTGCTTCTGGATCCACATACAGGTTTCTCAGGAGACAGGTAAGATGGTCTGGTATTCCCATCTCTTTGAGAGTTTTCCACAGTTTGTTATGATCCACACAGTCAAAGGCCTTAGCGTAGTCAATGAAAGAAAGGTAGATGTTTTTCTGAAATTTCCTTGCTTTCTCTATGATCCAGCAAATGTTGGCAACTTCAGCTCTGGTTCCTCTGCCTCTTCTAACCAGCCTGAACATCTGGAAGTTCTCAGTTCATGCACTGCTGGACTCTACCTTCCTGAAGCTAAAACCTCCATCTCCCTCGCAGCACATGGAATCAAAAGCTCAACAAATACAACAGAGCTGTCTTTCTAAAGAACTGACTTCAAGGGTAACTACCCATACTTTCCCACTATGGCCAAGAGGCGAATGTGGGTTACTGCAAGGACTGCTGACACATAGTCCCAATGGCATGTTTAAATCAAGTGTGGATCAGGGTCGGGGCGGGATGAACTGGGAAATTGGGATTGCCACATATACACTGTTGATCCTATGCACAAAATGACGAACGAAAGCCTACTATACATAGCACAGGGAATTCTACTCAATGCTCTGCGGTGACCTAAATCATAAGGACATCTAAAACAGAGGAGATATATGTATATGTAGGGCTTACCAGGGGCTAAGTGGTAAAGAATCCACCTGCCAATGCAAGAGACACAAGTTCAACCCCTGGATTGGGAAGATCCCCTGGACAAGGAAATGGCAAATCCCTATTCTTGCCTGGAGTATCCCATGGACAGAGGAGCCTGGCGGGCTACAGCCCATGGGTCACAAAGAGCCCAACACAACTGAGCAACTGAACAAGCACGCGTCCACGCATACGTGTGTGTGCAGATGATCTGCTCTGCTTTAGAGCAGAAACTATGAAAGCACGACACTACAAAGCACCTACAATCCAATAAGAAAATTTAACTAAAAATAAGAGTTGTCACCTCCCCACAATCACCCAAGTCGCTTTGGAGTCACTGAGTCAATTGTTCCACACTACAGCTGCCCCTCCCCAACTAGTGACTACGACAGCCCTGCAATGGCTTGGGAAACTCTTCACTGAGGCCATTTTTGGGTGAGCAATCTGCCTGAGGTTGCCAGATCAGCCAAAACACACAGATGCTACACCGTCAGAAGCTGGGCCATCTGGAGCAGCCCCGGCGGGAGCAAGCAAAAGACCTTTCCCTTGAGGAGAGCAGCCCATAGAAAAGTGTTTCCTGCTCACCTCTCGTCTTATTTATTTCCTTTCACTCCCATTTCTCTTCCACTCTTCTCCCCCAGGCACAGAGGCGACCATTGCTCTTTTTCTTTGTGCTCTTGCAAAATGGGCATTGTTTTGTATTATTAATTTACATAGCATTGCAGTGTCCAGCCCGCTCTACTTCCTACTTTTTCACCAAGCACTATGCTTTAAGCACACACCACGGGTGTGTCTCAGTCACTCGGATGCACTGCACTGTCGGCGCAGGGACGGATGCCATCCACAGAGCTCTGCAGCACCCCTGCAGGGACTGGGAGGGAGCCTGGGGCGCTGGCATCCAGGAGAGGGCCTGCAGGGTCAGGGCTCAGCAGCAGCCCTGCCAGAGGCTGCAGGACAGCTGTCCCAGCAGGGGTGAGTCCCCGCCACCTCACACCCTGCCGTCCACTGACATCTCTAGCTTTCTAGTTTCTGCGAAGTCTAAGAGGTGGAAAAGGAGCAGTCATCAACAATTCTTACCAAACCTGCCAGAACCATGCCAACTAGGAGAGCGACAAGAAAAGCATTTGCCACGGTAAGCATCGGTGGCACTGATGGAAACAATTGCTCCCTAATGAAAGCCTCCACTGGGAAAGCTCACTACAGACTGATAAAGCACAAACATCAAGTGCCGCCTTGCAAAACGTCCTGGGTCACACCCACTCCGGTGGGCGGAGGATCCTCCCAAGGACATGACTGTTCAGGAATAAGCGACAAGGGGTGCTCGGGCTCCTTCTCTTCTTTGTCATCACACAGTTGCACCACCGAGCACTGCTATGCACAGTTCCTCCCGCATGTGACTCCCCATGTGATCTGACAGCACCTGAAGCAGTCTACCCGTTCAATGCGTCCCAGCAAGGTCAAACTGCTTTCAAGATTGCTAAATGCCGATTCCAATCTCTGTGCTAACTTCATCATGGATCAGGAGCCAAGAGTTTACAGGCCAGCACTGGTTTGTGGACCATAACCTGAGCATGAGACGGAAGGGGGAACAAACCAACCAAGCTGCCCCAGAAGTCAGTGTAGAGTGGTGCTGAGGAGCCCTGGGATTGGGGCCTCAATAACAAAACAAGTTACAGCTTACACAGGGTCTACTGGGTGCAAGGAACTGCTCTCAACACTTCACAAATAGCAGCTCCTTTAATTCTTACAAGACAAGGTCCTATTGTTATTCTTATTTCACAGATGAGGAAACCAAGGCACAGAGAAGGAAAGTGACTTGCCCATGGTCAGAGTAAGCAGAGATCCAAGATTTGAACCACTTCCTAACTCAGACACAGGTGCTTGGCAATTTGACTAGCCTGATTCCTGAGTGACCTGACCTCTCCCATCTGTCCCCTCACCGTAAGGTGGAGTAAGGACCCCCAAAGTGTGGCTGAGGTCAAATGACAAAATACAAAACTAGACAGAGTCTCCTATGCAACAGAAACAGCTATCACTGCACAGCACACCTGCAGGGCACACAACCATCTGCCTGCATGGGACCATGTGCCCACATCACCCACCTGCTTTCACACCAGCTCAGAAGGAAGTGACATCGCAGTCCCCAGCAGAGACAAGGCTTGCGAGCCTATATGAGGTGACCGTGGGGACACAGCTAGAGGGCAGTGGTCACTTGTTCCCCCTCAGCCACTTCATTCTTCAACCACTCCCTTCTCCTCCACAAAGAGAAGGCCAGCAAATGGGAATGGGTCTCAAGTCTCCCGGAGAACTTGGAAAGTATGAAAGCATTAGTCGCTCAGTCGTGTCCAACTCTTTGGGACCCCATGGACTGTAGCCCACCAGGCTCCTCTGTCCATGGGGATTCTCCAGGCTGGGATACTGGAGTAGGGTGCCAGTCCCTTCTCCAAGGGATCTTCTCAACCCAGGGATCGAATCCCGGTCTCCTGCATTGCAGGTGGATTCTTTACCATCTAAGCCACCAGGGAAGCCCTTGAAACCCATTTCGAAACATCCCAGCTGTAATTCTTCAAACTTAAGAGGAAAAAGAAAGCCTTCTAATCCATCTAACAGCTCACAGAAAGCCAACGATTTCAGAGGTTCCAAGGAGGCTGACCAGTCAGTCTGAACCCTCTCCCCCCATCTTCTGGCCACAGTGCCCTCTCCCACACTCCACAGACCAACCCCTGCCCAGGCCAACTCCACCTATTCCTCTAGGACGCCCGGGCTCAGGCAGCCTCACAGAGGTGCAGGTGCAGGAGGAATCACCGGATGTGACAGCCAGGCCTCCCCTGTGCCTTCTGGTTATCCTGACCCCACTTTCCCAGGGCCTGGTGAGTACATGGTCTAAACAGGAGCTCGGAATTCCCATGAAGACCCACTCTTCACAGAATGAATCTTCTCCCACGCCTGCTGCCCCTACTGTGCATGCTGCCTCATTAGGCCAGCCTTCCTCCTCGTCCCTCTCCAGCGCCCACCCACACCAGCTCATCGTACACTGACCTTCAGGTGGCCTTCTCTTGCCGCATAACCTGCCCAGCTGGATACCGGCTCCCTCAGGCTTGGGCTTTCCGACGAGATAATAAACTCCTGATGGGCAGCAGCCATCTTCTCAGTCACCCTTTCGAGAATCTTACAGATTTTTGCAACCAAACACATTCGCATCTGCTTTACAAACCACAAACCACAAGATGGAAGGTGAGGAGTAGGAAGTCGATAAGCTAAGCTGATTACTTTTCAGGATTTCTAAAAGCTCCAGTCTAGACAGTGCAACCAGAAATGAAAACCTTTGAGGAAGAATAGGACATAATTTCCATCTGAAAGGGCAGATCCAGGTCGGGGTGTCCAGTATGGGACTGTGGTTGTCATTCACGAGCGAGGCTAACGTTCTCCTCTCTGCAAGCTCAACATTTAGCACCTGGGTGGAGCACTGACCAGGTACACCCTGGATGGATGGCGGGTGGGCAGAGGAGTAGGCAGATGGACGGATAAAACCTGGCTCCACTTCTGTCTGGGCTCCACCCCAAAGGCTGAATGACCTCATGCAAGACACTGACTGCCTCCACTGAGTCTGCATATGAGAAGTCTTAACGTACAGGAGGCTCAGGGCAGAAACAGGAGCCTCTGTGAAATTCCACAACTTCCTGTGGAAAGCAAAGACAAATGGTCACTGTTTTGTTTCCTCTCCCTGAGTTCATAAAATGGGTGAGAATATATGACAAGATTCATAAAAGTGGTCTGCCATTTTCTATCAGAAATGAGTTAGGAGAGGGGCTTCCCTGGTGGTCTAGTGGTCGATAATCTGCCTTGCAATGCAGGGGACACCGATTTAATCCCTGGTCCAGGAAGATCCCGCAGGACAGCTAGGCCCGCGTGCCCACATGCCACAGCTGCTGAAGTCTGCCTGCTCTAGGGCCCACGCGCCAAAGCAGCAGCCACCACAGTGAGACGCCGGTGCGCCAGCTAGAGAACGCCCGCACGCAGCAACAGAGACCCCTAAATAAATAAGTAAAAACAACCTAGAATAAATAAAAAGTTTAAACAAAATTAAAAAAAGAAGTGAGTTAGGAGCATAGACAGTCCCTGCGTAAACTCACACTCAGGCCATAAATTCTAAGCTGTTTCAGGCTCAGCTATATTTTTTCCAAGAGAAGGACCCAGAGCCAGCACATTTTAGTTTTGTTTATTTTCTTGCCGTTTCCTGGATCCAGTTTCCACTGAGGTTGGCCACGGGGGTGGGCCAGCTCAGTGTTCACAAGGCCTTTACCCTCTTATCTTTATTAAAGGCTGTTCTTCTGAGGCAAGAGGCTTGGTGGCGCCATTGTGCTGCGTGAACTCTGTCCTGTGACTAAGCAGTAAGAAGCCACAGCAGTCAGTGCTGGAAGTTTTTGCTGTATCATACAAAGAATGAGACAAGAAGGTACCTCCTGCCAACCTCAGACCCATTCTCTGACTCAGCACTAAATGTAGATGTCACGTCCTACGTTTGCATCCAAACACTACCCTCTGTGTGACAGGTGCTCAGAACACGCCTGCTGGATGAATGGACACTGTCATGAAGAAGAGAAAGGGGCTTGGGACACAGAAAGCTCAATGGGGACCTTCACAGGATGGGCCAGGGTCCAGAACAAATGCAGCCTCTCTAAAGAAACGGACAAGGACCCCAAAGCCTACCCAGTCTCCTCCCAGCAGCTGGAGGCCCCGAGAAGCTGAAGGACTGCTTTTGGCCTAGTGAACCCATTAGTGAAGCATAGATATTAATACCACTGGCATGATCTGATAAAAGGTTTTTCTCAACGGTCAGGAAGGAGAGCTGCAGCACAATTCCATGAACTGCTGTGATGCCCTGTTACATGCTGGAAAGGCTGATGCCTGCAAAGCCAGGCCCAGATCAGGAAAAACTAGCCAAGGCTCTGAGACTCCCCACCCAGCCTATGGCTGGCAGAGAAGCCTGGGAAGGAGCTCTGGCCTGGGGAGAAACCTGGACCCTGCATCCGGCTCCGCCAGGGCATGCTATGAGAGCCTGGGGGAGTCCCTTTGTGTCTCTGGACTGCTAGCTCTCATTCTAAAATCAGCAGTCTGGGCAAAGTCATCTCTAAGATCCCTTCCAGCCGTGATACTCAACAATCTTAAGCTGCTTAAGAAATATAAACAGGAAATGAAAGTTCTGGCCAGATAAGACGAAAAAGAGGTTACCCTGAGCAAGAAGAATGGAGGTTATCGTGACTATTAAAAAGGTCATTATATTTCTTTAAAACTATGCCTTCTTACATCAAAATTCAAAAATACAATTAAGTTTCTTCCCATGTGGTTTATTATCCTCTCACTCAGTCTTGGCTGGATAGATTTCCACCACTATTGAACAGCAGATTTACAATGGTCAAAGTGATAGACAAGAATATTTATCTGTCTGGGGATCCCAGGCCATATTAAGGAGTTAGTTACCATCCAGACAAGTAACCTGAAATTGACCCAGAAAGAAGCCTGAGAGCCACCCGGGAAAGAGACAGGCCACACCCAGAAAAACGCTGTGGGCAGAGAAAATACACCCTGGCTTGAGACAGCCACCAAGGCCACCGCTCAGAGTCACAAGCGATTATCTCTGCTGGCTTTCCACACAGGCAGCTCCAGGAACCCCACCTGCAGGCTGCAGGTCAGAAGAAGCTTATTTATGCATCAGCAACTAACCCTTCTCTTAGGCAATGTACGGGTAGGGCCAGTCAGTGATGGTATTTTTTAAAAAGTAATTTTTCAAAAAAGGTAACCACTTTTCACCTGAGCCCATCTGATGAGGTTTCACTCTGCTCCTTCCCCATCACTGCCTTGGGTAACAGAGAATAGTTTTTTTAAGTAGCTGGTCATTTGTCATTTTTGAGAGCATGGTTCATCCCCAAAGAAAACCTACAAAGGTAAAAAGAGGAAACAGGCAAGGACAAGAGTATCTGATGCAAAAACAGTCTCTGCATCTACTTGTCACTCACTAACCAAGCTCAGTTCAGGTAAAGGAAGGTGAGACTTTGGGTGGCTCTTCACCTCTCTCATCATAGAGAGCATCTTACAATAAAAGCATCCAAGCACAGTAGTTTCAAACTCAGTTCCAAGGAATCCTGAGAACCCAAAGAACCCTATGGAGGCACCTCAGGGAGTCCACAAGGAGAAGAGGCAAGCATCAAGCCTCCACAGCCCCTGTCTAGCTTATATATCTGGCTTACTCACCTAAGAGTCCAGTTAGCGAAAAAAATCCCAGAACTAAAAAAATAAAATAACTTAACTCATAAACAACAGTTACATTTCACATATGTTGTTTCCATTTAATTGTCTGTAACAGTCCCGCGAGGAACCTGCGGCTACATGGGCTTGTGATCAGACTCCACGATCCGCTCCTTAACATAACCACCCTACGCTCATCCAGCACCTACGTGGACTCTCAGGGAGGGAATGTCACCACCTTCCACAGTCCACTCCATAGCTGGATGGCACAGACCATGAAAACAAGCTCTTTCCTAAGCAAAAAGCCCAGGGAAGGGGCCCAGGCAACCTTATTAATGTGTGCTGCTAAGTCACTTCTTCAGCGATCAATGCAAAGAAATAGAGGAAAAGAACAGAAGGGGAAAGACTAGAGATCTCTTCAAGAAAATGAGAGATACCAAGGGAACATCTCATGCAAAAATGGGCTCGATAAAGGACAGAAATGGTATAGACCTAACAGAAGCAGAAGATATTAAGAAGAGGTGGCAAGAATACACGGAAGAACTGTACAAAAAAGATCTTCATGACCCAGATAATCATGATGATGTGATGACTAATCTAGAGCCAGACATCTTGGAATGTGAAGTCAAGTGGGCCTTAGAAAGCATCACTACGAACAAAGCTAGTGGAGGTGATGGAATTCCAGTTGAGCTGTTTCAAATCCTGAAAGATGATGCTGTGAAAGTGCTGCACTCAATTTGCCAGCAAATCTGGAAAACTCAGCAGTGGCCACAGGACTGGAAAAGGTCAGTTTTCATTCCAATTCCAAAGAAAGGCAATGCCAAAGAATGCTCCAACTACCGCACAATTGCACTCATCTCACATGCTAGTAAAGTAATGCTCAAAATTCTCCAAGCCAGACTTCAGCAATATGTGAACCGTGAACTCCCTGATGTTCAAGCTGGTTTTAGAAAAGGCAGAGGAACCAGAGATCAAATTGCCAACATCCGCTGGATCATGGAAAAAGCAAGAGAGTTCCAGAAAAACATCTATTTCTGCTTTATTGACTATGCCAAAGCCTTTGACTGTGTGGATCACAGTAAACTGTGGAAAATTCTGAAAGAGATGGGAATACCAGACCACCTGACCTGCCTCTTGAGAAATCTGTATGCAGGTCAGGAAGCAACAGTTAGAACTGGACATGGAACAACAGACTGGTTCCAAATAGGAAAAGGAGTACGTCAAGGCTGTATATTGTCACCCTGCTTATTTAACTTATATGCAGAGTACATCATGAGAAATGCTGGACTGGAAGAAACACAAGCTGGAATCAAGATTGCTGGGAGAAATATCAATAATCTCAGATATGCAGATGACACCACCCTTATGGCAGAAAGTGAGGAGGAGCTAAAAAGCCTCTTGTTGAAAGTGAAAGAGGAGAGTGGAAAAGTTGGCTTAAAGCTCAACATTCAGAAAACGAAGATCATGGCATCTGGCCCCATCACTTCATGGGAAATAGATGGGGAAACAGTAGAAACAGTGTCAGACTTTGTTTTTTTGGGCTCCAAAATCACTGCAGATGGTGACTGCAGCCATGAAATTAAAAGGCGCTTACTCCTTGGAAGAAAAGTTATGACCAACCTAGACAGCATATTCAAAAGCAGAGACATTACTTTGCCGACTAAGGTCCGTCTAGTCAAGGCTATGGTTTTTCCTGTGGTCATGTATGGATGTGAGAGTTGGACGGTGAAGAAGGCTGAGCGCAGAATTGATGCTTTTGAACTGTGGTGTTGGAGAAGACTCTTGAGAGTCCCTTGGACTGCAAGGAGATCCAACCAGTCCATTCTGAAGGAGATCAACCCTGGGATTTCTTTGGAAGGAATGATGCTAAAACTGAAGCTCCAGTACTTTGGCCACCTGATGCGAAGAGTTGACTCATTGGAAAAGACCCTGATGCTGGGAGGGATTGGGGGCAGGAGGAGAAGGGGACGACCGAGGATGAGATGGCTGGATGGCATCACGGACTCAATGGACGTGAGTCTGAGTGAACTCCGGGAGTTGGTGATGGACAGGGAGGCCTGGCGTACTGTGATTCATGGGGTCGCAAAGAGTCACACACGACTGAGCGACTGAACTGAACTGAAGTCACTTCAGTCGTGTCTGACTCTGTGCGACCCCAGAGATGGCAGCCCACCAGGCTCCCCCATGTGGACCTTATTAAAATCCTGATTTAAACAAACCATCTATAAAAAGGCATTCCTGCAATAAGGAAAGTGTGAAAGTCATTCAATCGTGTCTGACTCTTTGCAGCCCCATGCACAGACAGTAGCCCACCAGAGCCTCTGTCTATGGAATTCTCCAGGCCAGAACACTAGAGTAGATGACTATTCCTTCTCCAGGGGATCTTCCCAACTCAGGAATCAAACCCAGATCTCCTACATTGCAGGCGGATTCTTTACCATCTGAGCCACCAGGGAAGCCCATTAAGGAAATCTGAATATCAGTTGGATATGAGATGACATAAATTGTTAATACAGTTAGCTGTAAAAAAAAAAAAAAACAAAAACTTTTTTTTAAGATTTTATCTCTTAGAGACACTTCCTTAAGTATTTATGGAGAAAGTAATATGATGGCTGGGATTTGTCTGAAAATACTATAGAAAACAAAAGTTTTGGAGCTGGGAGTTTGTAATTTCTGCACATGTTTGAGTATTTTAAAATATATAGTTTCAAATGAAGATAGGGAGAGAGAAAGGTTCTTCCTTACACTGGACTCAATTCTATCTCCCAGTATCTTCTACCAGTTAGCTCTCTGGGGTCAGAAAGAATCAGGTCTCATCACCTGTCCATATCTGAAAACAGGCATCCAAGCCCCTCTAAGTCACCTTTCCTTTAAAATAACTCTTCCCTGGGTCCTTTTGGAGCTGAACTCCTCACAGCTCATGGCAATGCCCTCCTTAACTGCAGACCCCAGGACCAGAGCACTGTGAAGGTGTGTTCTGAGCAGCCCCAGGAATGTGAACTTCCAGGCCCATGGCACACTCTCCACCCTCCCTGGAGCATCTCTCTGTGCCCTGTGACACTTCCTGATTCCAAAGACAGTTAGGGGATTGGCTCTCCACTCAAGAGCAGGTACCTCCTAGAGCAGAAGCAGCAGCAATAGCTTGCCCTCACTTCACATAAATCTCCTAGATCCTCACCAAAGCCCTATGAGGAGAATATTAGTCCTTTGACGGATGAGGAAAAAGAAAACCCAGAGAGGTTAAGTGATTTGTTAAAATCATAGCCTAAGATGGAAGACCCAAGATTTAAACTTGTTGAGGTTCCCCAAGTTTGGGCTCATGACACTCAGCTCTTTGTGGCCTTACTCCTGGGCTCCAAACCCACCAGTGATCCTCAGGCTACCTGGGTCTTCAGCTATATCACCCATCTTTTCAGAAGTAACATCATTCTCTGGGCCATCTTCCAAATCTCCAGCCCAACAACTCCCCAGGGCTCAGAAAGATTCACACAACAGTTAACCAATCCTGAACCTATAGTCACCAAACCACCAGGATAGGTCTCTACAAATCCTTCCAAGGTTCCCCCAAGAAACCCCAACTATGGACCAAAGTTCAGTCTGAGAGAAGACGACAAGAGGTTTAACCATCTCAAACAATAATCATCATGAACGAGACCATTCTTATTGAGCTACATTAGGGAAATGAAGGCCCAGAGAGGTCATACTTTTTACTTAGGCAAGATCACACACTCTTCCCTAAAAAATCCACTGGTCCCAGAATCCACTACACATGAGAATCAGCAACGTAACAACAACAACAAAAAAATCCAATAGCCCCAGAATCATATGCCCATTTCAGCTGGTATCAGAATTTAAGGTTTTGGTTCCTTGAATGAAAGAGCTGTGAGAAAATTCAAAAAATGATGGTATACATTGATGTTCCAACTCCCTGCACTAATGCTAAAGTTTCCCAAGAGTGCACTTCTCAGAACACTTATGTTGCAAGATGCTCAATGAAAAAGGGCTTTGTGGTCAAATCAGTTTGGGAAACACCAAACAGTGAACCCACTCCAGTGAAGTCCCAAGACAGGCTTACTGGTGGCTTGAGAGGCTCCCACTAAAGGGGCCTGCGTGACCTTCTCAAAACAACACTGCTCAAATGTACTTAACCACAGGACCCTTTTACAAATAACACCACTGACATCCCACCAAACTACTGTTTAGAAGACGTTTTTGTGGGAAATGCTGATCTAGGTTTTTCTAAAGAAAAATCTTAACAGCCAGTTACCCTGGATTCAAGTCTACAGAACCAAACTAACTCTGAATGGGATAAAGAGCAAGTGTCTACAAAGCAGAAATAACTAACATACTTCTCGGCCTCTGGGGATGGAGATACTAGCACTGCAAACATGAAGGAAATGTGTGAACATCTCTGGCCAGATACGAGTGCTGCTGGGATTCTATGGTCAACAACTCCTGTCCTCAAGAGAGTCACAGATGACTACTAAAACATTTAAAGTCCAAAAGGAATGTCTCGAGACTTTCCAAAATGAGTCTGGGGGGAAAACATTACACAACTTTTAGAAAATAATAAAACATAAACTGGGACTCCAGGCAGGACACTCACCCCCGAGTCAAAGTGCTGTAGACAGTAGGAATTCCTTTAATTAAAACTCAAAGCAAATAGTATGGAAATTCCTTAAAGAATTAACACAGAATTATCACATCAACCATAATTCCATTCCTGGATATATAACCAAAAGAACTGAAAGTAGGGCCTCAAAGAGGTGTTTGTGCACGAATGTTCACAGCAGTTTTAGTTCCAAGAGGTGAAAGGAACCCAAGAGTCCATTGGCAGATGAATAGATAAACAGAATGTGGTATATACATGAAATGGAATATTATTCAGTCTTTAAAAAGGAAGGAAATTCTGTCACATGTTACAACATGGGTGAACGTTGAGGATATTACCCTAAGTGAAATAAGCCAGTCACAAAAAGACAAATGCTGTATGATTCCACTTACACAAGCTAGCGAAAGGAATCAAATTCACAGAAACCAAGTAGAACGGTGGTTCCCAGAGGTGGAGGAGGAAGGGGGAGTTATTGTTTAATGGATACAGTTTTAGTTTCGCAAGATGTCAAAGTTCCAGAAATCTCTTACTCAACAATGAGAATATACTTAGCACTTCTGAACTGCACATTTAAAATGGTTAAGATGGTAAATTTTATATTATGTGTTCTTTAAATATTTAAAAATTAAATGGAAATTCTGACATGGATGACCCATGAAGACGTGATGCTAAGTGAAAACAAGCCAGTCACAAAATGATGAATACCCTATGATTCCATTTATATGAGATACCTAGAACAGTTAAATTCAGAGAGAGAAAGGATAATAGAATGGTGTTTGCTAGAGGCTGGGGGGAGGGGAGAATGGAGAGTTATTGTTTAATGACAGAGTTTCAGTTTTGTAAGATGAAAAATGTTCTAGAGATGGATGGTGGGGATGGTTGCACAATGAGAATGTAGTTAATAGCACTGAAATGGACACTTAACAGTGAATAATTATTTTAATGTTTCAGATATTTTGCCATAATGCAAAAAATAGCAAAAAATGCTTCAAATGGTAAATGTTATGCTATGTGTATTTTACCACAGTATTAAAAAAAAAAAGTACAAAGCAAATGGATTATGACCCTTTAGTGTGGAATGAAACATCAAGGTCAACAGTCACCCCACAATTACCCACCAAGGGTTCAGAATTGGATGGCAAACATGGAACACTCAAAGTATCTGTTTAATTTAAAATATTTCTGTAGCACTTTCATGGAACTCTGTCTCAAACAGATCAATAGACACACACAATTCAGAGATATGCAATCTGCCCCAGGGAAAAAGGTGGAAAAAAAAAGAAAAACTAAACAGTATCTCCCCAACTCAATCCCATTTCTTTTTTTCCTTTTTTTTTTTTTTCCTCAATCCCATTTAAAATTATTTTCTGAACATGTTCAGCCTCCCTACTGCACAGGACGACAGGCAGTTCAGCCCTCTTGTTCTATGCCCACTATTTGTATGGCTCACATCTTCCCAAGATACAGGAAATAAAGAGCCCCCTCATGATGGTGGTTGGAATGCTGCCTCTGCTGCTAAGTCACTTCAGTCGTGTCTGACTCTGTGCGACCCCATAGATGGCAGCCCACCAGGCTGTTCTGTCCCTGGGATCCTCCAGGCAAGAACACTAGAGTGGGTTGCCATTTCCTTCTCCAATGCATGAAAGCAAAAAGTGAAAGTGAAGTCACTCAGTCGTGTCCAACTTAGCCACCCCATGGACTGCACTCTACCAGGCTCCTCTGTCCATGGGATTTTCCAGGCAAGAGTACCGGAGTGGGGTGCCATTGCCTTCTCCGGTGGTTGGAATGAGGTAGACCAAAAAAACAAAGACAAAATACTTCTCCTACACTGCTTAGTTTTTCAGAAACAGAAAGTCAGAGTACAAAAATCACTCAACACTGATGCTAAATCAAAAACACAGTGAGCATGGTACAGAGCTAGAAGAAGTCTCAGAAGTCTAATCCAACCCCATCACCAAGTTTCCTTGGACCTAATGCCACCTTGCAAGTTCTGAGAACCCTGCAGCAGGGGTCCCTAGCCTCTGGGCGGTGGACCACCACCTTCTGTCAGATCAACAGTGGCATTAGATCAGGAATTAAGTGCACAATGAATGCAATCCACTTGAATCATCCCAAAACCATCCCCTCCCCATCCCGTGGAAAAGTTGTCTTCCATGAAATTGGTCCCTGGTGCCAGAAAGGTTGGGGACTGCTCCCCTAGAGGACTGAGGCAGTCCTGAACTTCTTCCAACTTTACCTCATCTAGCTATTCACTGGAAAAAAAACAAGCCCTGAATAGTTAAAGGAGGCTCATCAAAGGTCAAGATGTTGCACGGTTAGGAGCAGATTCCCATCCAAAATTCTTTTGAGGACACCAAGCTGACATTCAAATTCTAAGCGCAGAGAGGGAAGGGCACTCCAGTCCTGCAACAGGTAATAAATAGGGTTGCTCCACAGGACTCCTGGCAGCCAGTCCCACAGTGCTGGTACCTGAGGGGTGACTTGGGGACTTCCGACACCAGTCACACCATCTGCTTCCATCACAGACATACAGTGGGAGGGCATGTTCGTGTGTGCATCTGGAACTCACCCTGGCCTTCCTGCACTTTCACAGCCTTCTGTCACCGTGAAGTCACCATCTAGGAATCTGCACCTATTTCTGAAGAGGATCTGGACTTCACAGGGACACACCACTCATTCCCCACACCAGCTGAATAGTTATCCATGCAACAGAAATTTACTGAATGCCCATCCTGAGCCAGGCTCTATTCTAGGCATTGGGAATACAACAGCAAATTTGGCTCACAGAGGTTACATTCTACTCTTGGTGACCCACAGCCACAGTAAAAGCAAGCCTGACATCTGTTTATAAGGAGTTTATAAGGAGTCTCACAGAAACCCTCAGATACATCAGGAGAATCCCAAGCTTCTGGTTCTAAGGCTGATTCCAGGCTTCACTGCCCACCACAGTAATAGAAGCTCCTTTTTTTCCTACCATGGATTGTCAAATAGCACAGTGAAGTAGTTATTGTTTTAAATATTCTGTAGAGAGGGAGGAGATCAAATCAGTCAATACTAAAGGAAATCAATCCTGAATATTCATTGGAAGGACTGATGCTAAAGCTGAACCCCCAATACTTGGCCACCTGATGCGAAGAACTGACTCCTTGGAAAAGACCCTGATGCTGGAAAAGATTGAAGGCAGGAGAAGGGGATGACAAAGGACGAGATGGTTGCATGGCATCACACACTCAGTGGACATGAATTTCAGCAAACTCTGCGAGATGGCGAAGCACAGTGAAGCCTGGCGTGCTGCAGCCTATGGGGTCACAGAATCAGACACCACTGAGTAACTGAACAACAGAGAGGGAGATGAGTTCAGTAAGCCTAACTGTCTTGCTTAAAGTCTTAAAGTCCAGTTGACCTATTTCAAATCCTAAAAGATGATGCTGTGAAAGTGCTGCACTCAATATGCCAGCAAATTTGGAAAGCTCAGCAGTGGCCACAGGACTGGAAAAGGTCAGTTTTCATTTCAATCCCCCAAAAAGGCAATGCCAAAGAATATTCAAACTACTGCACAATTGTACTTATCTCACAAGCTAGCAAAGTAATGCTCAAAATTCTCCAAGTGAGGCTTCAACAGTACGTGAACCGAGAACTTCCAGAAGTTCAAGCTGGATTTAGAAAAGGCAGAGGAACCAGAGATCAAATTGTCAACATCCATTGGATCATCAAAAAAAAAAAAAGCAAGAGAATTCCAGGAAAACATCTACTTCTGCTTCATTGACCGCGCCAAAGCGTTTGACTGTGTGGATCACAACAAACTGTGGAAAATTCTTCAAGAGATGGGAATACCAGACCACCTTACCTGGCTCCTGAGAAATCCTCATGCAGCTCAAGAAGCAACAGTAGAACTGGACATGGAACACAACAGACCAGTTTCAAATTAGAAAAGGAGTGTAAGGTTGTATATTGTCACCCTGCTTTATTTAACTTATATGCAGAGTACATCATGCGAAATGCCAGGCTGGATGAAGTACACACTGGAATCAACATTGCTGGGAGAAATATCAATAACCTCAGATATGCAGATGACACCACCCTTACGGCAGAAAGTGAAGAGGAACTGAAAAGCCTCTTGATGAAAGTAAAAGAGGAAAGTGAAAAAGTTTCAAGTCAAAAGCTGTCATACATGTACACAATGGAATATTACTGAGCCATTAAAAAAATGCATTTGAATCAGTTCTAATGAGGTGGATGAAACTGGAGCCAATTATACAGAGTGAAGTAAGCCAGAAAGAAAAACACCAATACAGTATACTAACGCATATATATGGAATTTAGAAAGATGGTAACGATAACCCTGTATGCGAGACAGCAAGAGACACATGTATAGAACAGTCTTTTGACTCTGTGGGAGAGGGTGAGGGCGGGATTATTTGGGAGAATGGCATTGAAACATGTATATTATCATATGTGAAAACAATCGCCAGTCCAGGTTCGATGCATGAGACAGGGTGGTCGGGGCTGGTGCACTGGGATAACCCAGAGGGATGGGATGGGGAGGGAATTGGGAGGGGGTTCAGGATGGGGAACACATGTACACTCATGGTGGATTCATGTCAATGTATGGCAAAACCACTACAATACTGTAAAGTAATTAGCCTCCAATTAAAATAAATTTATATATTTTTTAAAAGCTTCAAGTCTAAAACCTAGTAAAATCTGACAGCCTCTCCCAGCACCCCACACCAAACTGTATCATATGAAGATGAGACCACATGTAGCAGACATTCACCTGATACTCTACCTGCCTTTCTCCTCTTTTTTGAGAACTGCTTCTTCCCACTCTAAAGAATCACACGGTACTGGTACAACCTGCCAATCACAGCATCCCATCACGCTACCCTATTGGTTGGGCCAATCCTCTACCCTAGCCACAGAGACCGGATCTCACATGGACATGTGACCATAGTTAAGCCAATCAGAATCCTTCCATGAGATTTTTCTGCTTGGTTTAGTGAATTCAGCACCCTTTATTCTCTGGTCAGAGGCTGTGAAGATGAAACCAAGAGGGGCCTGAGGTCATGTTCCAGGATGAAATTAATAGAAAAAGCCCATGGCATTCAGGATCAATCACCCAAAGACCATTTACCCCAATCCATTCCAAGGTTTTGGAATATTACACAATCAATCCTTTCCTGTCTAATACAGTTTGAGCCAAGTTTCTGTTGCCTGCAATCATAGGTGCCTTACCTAATACACAGAGGGATAAATAATAACTGCCTTTCTGTTAGAAATCTCATTTCAATCATTACTTTCAAGTTCTTCTACCACTTCCTCTTAACACAATTAAAATAACCAAACGAGGGCTTCCCTGGTGGCTCAAGGGTGAGGAATCTGCCTGCCAATAAAAGGTCCAGATAACTTCTAATGAATAATAGATAATCCACACCTGACAATCAGCAGCCAACTGCACTCCTCCTACTAGACATGCCTGACAGGGTTATTCCTTTTTAGAAAACTCCTTCAGCTTTAATTTCTGAGACGTGTACAAAGCCTAAACTCCAAGTGGTATATAAACCCCTTGCTCTGCCCAGCCATCATGGTCCTTCTGATTATCTCTGCACCCCCACCCATCTAGAGCCAATGCCAAAGCCCTGCTCACTCAGGCTGGTCTAATTTCTACAACCTGAAAACATACTGCTCCTCTCATGGTCTCTGCTCCTATTTCTCCCACCCAAAACTTCCTCCTTCCCCTCTGCATGCTCAGAGAACCCCTTCAACACTGTGCTCAAGCCACAACCCCTCCTTGAAGCCTTCCTCGGCTTCTTTTTTTTTTTAATTAATTTTTATTTTTTTAGTTTGTTTTGCTTTACAACACTGTATTCGTTTTGCTACACATCGACATGAATCAGCCACGAGTGTACATGAACTCCCAATCCCGACCCCCACCTCCCCCTTCCCGCCCCACACCCTCTCTCTGGATTATCCCCGTGCATCAGTCCCAAGCATCCTGCATCCTGCATCAAACCTGGACTGGCGATTCATTTCACTTATGATATCACACATGTTACACTGCCACTCTGCCAACCCATCCCACCCTCTCCCTCTCCCACAGAGTCCAAAAGGCCGTTCTATACATCTGTGTCTCTTTTGCTATCTTGCATACAGGTTTATCATTACCATCATTCTAAATTCCATATATATGTGTAAGTATACTGTATTGGTGTTTTTCTTTCTGGCCTACTTCAGTCTGTATAATCGGCTCCAGCATCATCCACCTCATTAGAACTGATTCAAATGTATTCTTTTTAATAGCTGAGTAATACTCCATTGTGTATATGTACCACAGCTTTCTTATCCATTCATCTGCTGATGGACATCTAGGTTGCTTCCATGTCCTGGCTATTATAAACAGTGTCGCAATGAACATTGGGGTACATGTGTCTCTTTCAATTCTGGTTTCCTTGGTGTGGATGCCCAGCAGTGCTTCCTCGGCTTCTTCAGCTAACACTACTGTCTCCATCCTCTTAATTCTAGTGAAGCCAAGTCAGTCAGCTCACCAAAAAACTAAAGAGGAGGCACAGAGGGCACGAGAGGAGACACTTGGCTCAGGACACACAGCAGGGAGGGCAGCCAGCAGTCACCATGTTCTGCCACTTTTGCACCACTTGAGAGGCCTGCTGGGAAACTAGTCTGGGGAGCCCTCCACGTGTAGATGGTAACCAGAGCCACCAGAGGTGGACGAGAGCATGCAGGGAGAGCATGCGGTAGTCAGAGTGATGATGATGACGATGTGCGTGCTCAGGTGTGTCTGACTCTTTGCGACCCCACAGACTGGAGCCCACCAGGATCCTCTGTCCATGGAGTCTTCCAGGAAAGAATCCTGGAGCAGGTTGCCACTTCCTACTCCAGGGGATCTTTCTGGCCCAGGGATCAAACCTGCATCTCTTGCACCGGCAGGCAGATTCGTTACCATGGAGCCCCGTGGTATTTCTATCGCTCAGTTGATCTGTCTCATAACGTCGCTCTTCTCAGTGTCCCATTCCCCCACCTAGGCAGCGAGCAGCAGGCTGGAATTACATCCTGCGCACCCTGGCCCTGTGTGCACCAAGCGCAGGACCAGACACTTCGATCCTCCTCTATCACATCGTGCCTCCCGGTAGTTGAGGCAGGCCATGCAGCCCCACTCACAGACGAGGACCCTGAGGGGCCAGGCGGCTGAGGAGCTTCAAGAGAGAAAACCCAGATGTCGGCAAATGAATCAAAGAGAAAAAACAAAGGACCTCATGGGTTCCAAGTGAACACACCTGATCCTGGTACAACTGCGGGAAAAGCTAGAGACCTGAGCCAGTCAGAAGAGAACAGTTCTCTCCGCTCTCTACCACCAGCAGGGACAAAGGTAGCTACTCCTTTCTTAAACATTCACGTACTGGGACAAGGGAAAGCTACAAAATTCCACAGAGCTCCCAGTGTAGGAAATGGCTTGAAGCTGTAATGCGAGGGCCTACCCAGGGAACAGGAAAAACCACCAAGGACATGGAATCTGGAGCGCTGCACTTAGCCTGACTCCAGCTCCCTTCTGCCCTGCGACTTCCAGTCTGTCCTCAGATCTCACAGACAGGCCCGGAACCCTGCGTCCGCAGGAAAGGCGGCACTCGTGCCACAGGGTGCCACAGGATTCAGTGAGATATTAAAGTCTGCTGTAAGATAGAAAGTGCTCAATAGCAATGTACTGTCGATTCCATTACAGAAGTCCCCCTTGCCCCCAGAATAAAACCACACTGTGGTTTCTTAGTCACCTTCAAACTCCAGGCCTAAGCGTGGTAGATTGTAAGTGTCCGGGCTCTCTCTCCTCGAGCATTAGCAGAATAGACGAGTTTGATTTGCTTACCTGCCCAGTGCCACCTAGGCCAGTTTCCCCCAGTTCCAGACCCCTCGTGGGTAGCTGTCAGACATTTCCCCGCAGCACCACAAAGTCCCACAGCACACAAGCGCTAGCCAGGGGAAGGGCGTCCCAGGCCAGCGATCCACATGGGGTGTGGGATCCACCAAGGGAGCCCTTAACTGGGTGATGGCAGCACCTTGGATGGAGAAACAGTGACAAGGGCGCCTCCCCTTGAGGCTGTGGGTCCTTGGGAAGCCAGCAGGTTCCTCCCTGGAGCTCCCCCAAGAGCCCTGCACTAAGGCTGACTGACGGGCAGGGCTGTCACCTGTGTGCAAAGTGGAACCTGCTGGGAGAGCAAAGACCAGGACACAGGGCTGAGCCTCCCTGGCTTTGGCTCCTCGGGGATGAAATCGGTGTTTCTATCCCTTCAACCTGAGCAGTCCTTTTAGGCACTGAGCTTTGTACCATAAGACGGGCTCCCTGGCTGCAGGAGAATGTGCTGGAAAATCACTGCACAGTAACTCACCCTTTACAAAGATCCCAAGGCTCTGCGGTTCATGTTACACCATGTCACCCCTCACCCCCAAAAGCTCTAGATGGCATCTTACCAGGTCAAATGCCATCCTATTTTTTTCTAAGCTGTGAACTAAAATTGGGCTTCCCTCGTGGCTCAGTCAGTAAAGAGACCGCCTGCAATGCAGGAGGAGTCCCAGGTCGATCCCTGAGTCGGGAAGATCACCTGGAGAAGGAAATGGGAACCCACTCCAAAATTCTTGCCCAGGAAATCCCATGGAGAGGGGAGCCTGGTGGGTTATAGTCCATGGGGTCACAAGAGTCGGACATGACTTAGCGAACAACCACCAAACCAAAATGAACAACTTTCCTTTGAAAAGCTACACAGCTCTACTCTGTGTTAAAACTAGGGTCTGAAAAGCTGCCCTTGAGAATAAAATCCAAACCTTATTTCATTCTTTCCTTAGAAATCAGACCAGCTTCCAGAACTTCAGCTCGGAGAAGCCCCACCTTATCCACCAGGCATGGAAAAGAGAGGGACCTAATTAATGACAATTCATCCATCCTAGAGATTAAAGCTAGCGCCTGATTCAACACATCCCACCCAGAACTTCAGTCTGCATTCTAACTTCCACCAGCTTCCAGCTTCCTTGGTCAATTTCTTCCTTCAAACACAGACAGCTAGACAGACAGCAAGGCAATTAAAAAGATACTATGTATAAAATAGGTAAATAACTGGAGAACCTACTGAGTAACACAGGGAATTCTACACAATGCTTCTAGAGACCTAAATGGGAAGGAAATGTACAAAAGAGGGGATATAGGATATACTTTAGCTGACTCACTTGGTAAAGTGAGAAACTAACAGCAGAAACTACTACAACATTGCACTCCAATAAAAAAAAAAGAATTAAAAAAAAAAAAAGAATAAAAAGTTAGCCCAAAGAGATTTCCCTCTGACCTTATTATCCTCATAGCCACATCCAACAGCTCTTCTTAACGTCTTCCAAACCATCATCCCAGGGGAGGACTAGGTTGACCAGCATAAATGATCATAACTGGGGGACAATGTAGATTTGAGAGACGAAAATGCTAGAGTCAGAAACCCACAGTGGAGACAGAAGCGCCACCAATGAAACGATCTGCTGTGTAGCCAGCAGTTCAGTCTCTGTATGTCAGCTGCCTTCACTACAAAAAGTCGGTTGAGATGGCCAATATCCAACGGAGCTGTTACCAGGAACAGCTTATAAAATCATCTCCTTAATAAGTCAGGCTTTTAACAGCCAAATAAACAGGTCTCATCAGCCTGTGGCCTACAAGCTGTTACAGGCAGTTTGTCAGCCCTCTCCATTCACTTTTAAAACAAAGACAAGACATAGAAAAGGTGGCACCTGCTGCTTCCTGGCACCAAAGGGGTTAAATAAAACAATGGGTCGTAATTGGAAACTCCTGGTGCCCAATACTTTGAGCGACTTAACCACTCCAAGCTGGAGTTTTCTCTCTGGCAAAGTAGGAATCATAGCTCACAGAGTGGTAACAATTAAACGTGACAAAGCAGAGTGCCTGTCACAACAGTAGGTGCCCAACAATTGCTGGCTCTTCCTTCCTCAGAGCTATGCTTTCCTCAGCTTCCCTGTCTAAAAGCCTGGCTTTCCACAATCCCCAAACAGGCCACGCCAAGCCTACCAGTTGTCACCAACTCCCAGTAATACCCCCCTCCACACACACACACACACACACACACACAGGAATACTCAAGGATTCATCACCCACTATCCAAGGGTACCAGCCACCAGCGTTCCCTCCTCAAACAGCTGGCGCACCCTCAGGGAAAGAACTGAGCCCCAGCAGCTCTACTAAGATTTTCCCATGGTGCAATGCAACTCCCCCCAACTTTTCCCGGCCCACAGTTTCCAAAGAAACCTAGCAGGCATTGTGCATAATCAACCACAAGTCTCGCCGAGCAAAACAGACTTGAGCTCAGAGCAGAGGGAGCTAAGGAAATCAGAAAGTGAAAAGGCACGAGTGGTCCTGAAACCGGGTGCCAGGGACCAAAATTCAGGAATACCAGCCCTGGCCCGGGTTCTATTCTTTTAGACCTTAACGCCGACTGAAGGCTAGCAGAGGTTCTCAAAGGACTGGTGGATGAAGAGTCTTAGAAAAGGGACTGACTGGACATACCTCCGAGGCCGCCCCGCAGGCTGGACCCGGTGGTCTCTAGTGGACCCCGCTGCGTGCCGCGGCGGCACCTGGAGAATGAAGGCCTACAGTGCCGGGCATTGTTCACAGCAAGGGCGGGATTGCAGGAGGTGGGAAGCGGGGGGCGGCGGCGGGGAGGGGGTCCACGCATCAGCCCCTCCCCCGGCGGGCTGAAGGAAAGCAAATAGTCCCCGCGGCCAGCGCCAGGTAGACGAATGGCCCTCGCGACCTCCCCTCTCGGAGAACCGGAGAGAGGAGGTGCGGAAGGCGGATGCGAGGGGCCGGCAGAGGGGTCCGACACTCACCGGCGCCCTCGGCGGGCTGCGGCGGCCCGACGACGCCGTTCAGGTAGAGGATGGGCAGCAGGTGAGGCTGCGTCTTCTCCAGCGCCGCCCGCAGGTCGTGGAAGTGGTCCCGCTCCTTGGCCAGCAGCAGCTTGAGCAGCAGCTCCGCCTTGGCGCCTCCCGCCTCCTCGTCCAGCTGCCGCCGCTCGCCGGGGCTCAGCGCTCCCGCGGCCTCGAGCAGCCCGAGCACGGCCTCCACCTCCGTCATGGCCTGGGCCAGGCTCTGCTGACACTGGGCGAGCAGCTCCCGGCGCTGGGGCTCCATGGTGGCGGCCGCCCCGCCCCGCCCGGCCGGCCGGCGCCCGGGCTCCCCGAGGCCGGCGGGCGCGCGC
>SJXQ01007358.1:564735-688207 GCA_006408695.1 Aepyceros melampus | reverse complement strand
CCCTCCGCCCTCCTCTTCCCTCCCCTCCCTTCCCGCGGCCGGCCTTTCACGAGCCCGGGCGGCCGGCCCCGAGGGGATGGGCGAAGGGGAGGGGTCCCCACCTCCCCGCCCCGAGCCCGCCTGGGAGGCGGGGACACCGCGCGCGCTGGCCCTCCGGGTCTCCGAGGCCCAGGCTCCACCCGCGGTCGAGTTCGCGGAGTTAGGGGCCCGGTGGAAGCAGCCCGCCCCCTCAGCTAGGCACACGGCCAGCCCCCAAGCTATTGGAGACCCCCTCCAAACAAAACCCTGCCCCCCGGTCTAGCGTTTTCTAATCTGAAATACTCCACAATCAAGCCTGGAGACAACCGAGGGGATGTCCCCTAAACTTGGCCATCTCCAAATTTAACCTCCCCCAAATCTGTGAGATATCCCCACTCACTGCAAGGAGCTCTTACATAGAAAATGATGGTGGTTTAGTCGCTAAGTCGTGTCCGACTCTTGCAACCCCGTGGACTGTAGCCCGCCAGGCTCCTCTGTCCCTGGGGTTCTCCAGGCAAGAATACAGCCCCAGGGACAGAGGAGCCTGGTGGGTATTCTTGCCTGGAAAA
Source organism: Aepyceros melampus (assembly GCA_006408695.1). Classification (NCBI taxonomy): domain Eukaryota; kingdom Metazoa; phylum Chordata; class Mammalia; order Artiodactyla; family Bovidae; genus Aepyceros; species Aepyceros melampus. The sequence continues at coordinate 687,620 of SJXQ01007358.1, read as the reverse complement.
TCCCAGGGACAGAGGAGCCTGGAGGGCTACAATGCATTGGTAGACAGATTCTTTACCGACTGAGCTAGGAGGGAAGCCCTATATAGAAAATATCCCAGGATTGTCCCCTGAGACCGAGTTAATCAGGATTTATGGCTCACCCGCATTTTAGATGGGTTGGTCCCCAGTGTCTAAAGAAGTGGGATGTTGGAGCCAGAGATGGAGGGATGGGTTGCTGGAAGAACAATAGAGTGGTGGGGTGTGTTGTGGAGCCACCGCGTCTTTTTGGCAAGAGAAGTGCTCTCCTTCCTAGATGTCACCCCAGATTCCAGCTAATCTCTGGAGAAGGTAAACCCATGGGCTGCAGAAGCCTTGCTCCCCTGATGGCCTCAATGAGGATCTACACTTGGGCTCCAAGTCCAAGAAGGTCTCCTGCCCTTGGGGACATATACCATTTACCTCCTGACCACAGGAGGAGGTCCTTAAAAGCTGGACTCCCACCTGAGCACTTCCAATAATCCCACCTGGCTAGTATAGAGTGGAAATCCCAGGGCTGGTGCATTCATTGAGTGAAGCTCATTTACAAACCCTGGGGATCACAGGGGCCTTCTCTGCTGTCACACTCACCAGCAGCATCGCCACTTCCCTCCTTCCCCTCGTAGCAGCTTTTTCCATGCTGCTTCTTCAGGGGGAGGAGTCACTTTTATTTAGTGGAAACAAACTCTATGCATAGTGATTAGAACAAAAGTACCAGAGTTTGCACTTCGGTTTTGGATTCCCTTAGAAGTAGCTACACGGTGTGGAAGCAAATCAATTGCCCTGGCTGTTCTCAGTTTTCTCCTGAGAAAAACAAGATGGGAGGGAGAGTGTATCCCATAAGGGGATATGAACAAGCTCAAGGGTGTCAATGAAGCTTTTGAAATTATCTAAACCTTTTTGGTAGATACATGTTGTCTCCAATGGGCTTCCCTGGTGGCTCAGGGGTAAAGAATCTGCCTGCCAGTGCAGGAGACACAGGTCCAATCCCTGGGTCGGGGAGATCCCCTAGAGAAAGGAATGGCTAGCCCACTCCAGTATTCTTGCCTGGAGAATTCCACGGACAGAGGAGCCTAGCAGGCTACAATCCATGGGGTCGCAAAAGAGCCAGACACAACTGAGGGACAAAACAACAATAACAACAAATTGTCTACAACATGCATTTTTCTGGGACAGGAGTCCGTGACTTTCATCGAATTCATTAAGGGCTCCACGACCCAGAGTGGACCTAAAATGGTGGAACTCAACTCTTTTCAGAGGCCTCCTTCCTTAGGTAGTCTGGGCTTCTATAACTGAGCAAAGTTCTAGGGGATGGGAAGGCTGTTCTATTGCCCAGGGCCAGGGGTCTAGACAGGCTCCCTCCCTGTCCTTCCCATTCCTGCCCCTGAAAAGGTGGCTCCCCCTTCTGGTCACCTGTTCCCCTACATCCTAAATCATCTGCAAAGGCATCCACTCTTCCAGACACACTGGGAGCTCTGTTCCTAGCCGGATTAACTAGAAATCTAGGGGTGGGAGGGAGGTGGAACGGAAGAGGAGAAGTTTGGGAGACTAATTTGGTCTGTGGTTAGAACAAACTGTGACTAAGTCCTAGGTCCAAAGGGTGCCGGGGTAGGAGAGGGCAGGAGGGAGGTACCGTCTCCCAGCAACCCCTAAAAGAGGTGAGGAGCTTGGGTGCTGTGTCCCTGGAAGCCTTCCCAGGAAGCTGTGAGGAAGTCCATTTGCTATGAGTGCTTTCTCCCAGGGGCTAGAGTGATAGATGATTCCTTTCAGCAGACCCTTTATTGGAAACTCAGGGGTTTTATGCAAAACATAAATTCTGGAGGAAATCATTTACTTTATAAACATACTCAACCTTAGGAGTTCTTTAGCCAGTGACCTTGATATAACCTTGTATTTCTGTAGCATTTTAACTCTTTTAGGACATCTCCCCTCACATCATCCCCCTGTTCTAGGTTGAACTGTGTCATCCCCCCCCTTAAAAAAAATGTTTGAGCCCTGACTCCCAGCACCTGTGAACATGACCTGATTTGGAAATAAGGTCTTTGCAGATGTAATCGAATTAAAACAAGGTCATGGGACTTCCCTGCTGGTCCATTGGTTAAGAATCTGCCTTGCAATGCAGGGGCCATGGGTTTGATCCCTGGTCAGGGATCCCACATGCGGCAGAGCAACTAAGCCCATGCACCACACTCCAGTCCACGTGTCACAATGAAAGACCCCACATGACACAACAGAGCTCCCGCAACTAAGGCCCGACACAGTCAAATAAATAAATATTTTTTAAATGACATTATATTGGATTGTTGTTGTTTAGTCACTCAGTCGTGTCCAACTCTTTTGTGACCCCATAGACTGTAGCCCACCAGGCTCCTCTGTCCATAGTATTTCCCAAGTAAGAATACAGGAGTGGGTTGCTCAATTAGGGGGCCCTAATCCAGAATCTAATGTTCTTAGAGAAGAGGGAAATTTGGACACAGACACACACAAGACCATGTGAAGACAGAGGCAGAGGTTGGAGTGCTATATCTACAAGGCAAGAAACGCCAAGGATGGCCAGCAGTCTCCAGAAGCTGTGGAAAGAGGCCTGAAATAGATTCTCCTGCAGAACTTCCCAGTAGGAACCAATTCTGCCAGCACCCCTATTTCTGACCTTCAGCCTCCAGAACTGTGAGCTAGTAGTATCTGTCATTTTAAGCTCCCCCAGCAGTTTGTGGTAACCCACTCCGGTATTCTTGCCTGGAGAATCCCATTGACAGAGGAGCCTGGCGGGCTAGAGTCCATGGGGTAGAACAGAGTCAACATAACTGAACGACTCAACAACAGTTTGTGCTAACTTAGTACAGCAGTCCCAGGAAACTAATACAGTCTCATTACAGGGGACAAAGATGGGTGTCCCCATTTTACACATCACCTGGTCACCTCACTCTTCTTCTGCCTAAGAATTTCTCTATAGATCTGCAGACCTTTCCTTCTGATCTTAGAGGAAGAGGGCTGCTCCTCCTTGACAACAGCCCTCCAGACTCTGGAGAGAATCTTTGCACCCCGTCCCCGCACACAGACACACACACAAATGGCCTCCCTTTCCCTTTGTCAACAAACAGGCCTGAGTCTCCCCATTCTCAAAGGGGCCCTTCCCTCTCTCATGTCCTCAGGAAAGAACCAGTGCCTGACAACAGAACCTCCACATGCTCATGGACCCCATATCCCTCAGTTGGTGCTTTGCAATCTGACTTCTGAGAACAATTCCCCCTAGAGAACTGCTCCCCCCACTTAGGTCTCCTGACACCACCCCAAGGCCTTTCCTTCACTCTCAAGCAGGACAGACTTGAGCTCAGATCCCAGTGCTAACACTCACTCCGTAGATAACCCTGGGCTAGTTACTTAACATTTCTGAGCCTCCTTTTCTGCCTCTTAACCTTGGGACTGAACATCCCACTTTGGTGGAGTTACTAGGAGTATTCAGTGATAGGACTTATACGAAGCCCTCAGTATGTAGCAGGCATATGAACCCCGTAACACAGTGCTTGATCAGGCAACTACAGCAGTCAGAATGCCTGATATATTTACTTTTAAAATATTTACTTGGCTGCACCAGGTTTTAGCTGTGGCATGCAAATTCTTAGTTGTGGTATGTGGGATCTAATTCCCTAACCAGGGATCAAACCTGGGCCCTCTGCATTGGGAACACGGAGTCCTAGCATTGGGCGACCAGGGAAGTCCCTAGAATGCCTGACTTACAGAATGGCTTTGCACCTTATTAGCTGAGTGATTGTTATTGTTTAGTCAAAGTCATGTCTGACTCTTTTGTGACCCCTGTAGACGGTAGCCTGCCAGGCTTTTGTGTCAATGGAATTTCCCAGGTAAGAATACTGGAATGGGCTGCCATTTCCTCCTCCAGGCGAATCTTCCCAACCCAGGGATCAAACCTGGGTCTCCTGCATTGCTGGTAGATTCTTTACCGCTGAGCCACCTGGGAATCCTATTAGCTGGATGACACTGGATAAACCTCTTTGTGCCTCAGTCTCTTCATCTATTGATGAGGGATAGTGTCAAGAATTATATCAAAGGAGTTAAAGCGCAATCAGTAGCAGGTACACTGTTCTTTTGGCTTCCACCGTCCCATCTGTCTGAAAGGAAAGGCTCCCTGTAGCAAGTAGCAACAGGTTTTCAGCAGTTGTTTTTAGGCTTCTGAAAGCATGGTGTGGGCTCCAGCAGAAAGACATCTATTTCACTTCTATGCAGAGGACAGGTGAGGACAGGGGCCCTTGCTCTGCTGTTCCCTGCTGTACCCACCTCCCACAATGCCTGGCATGTGGTGGTGGGTGCTCAGCTGATACTTTTTAATTAACAAGTGAACAGAATGAATGAATGAGTGAACAAAAGAGTTGTGCACTAAAGCCCTGCTTCAAAAAATTATACGTACTAAAATAAATGGAAAGATGAGGAAAGAGAGCGTCTGAAAAAGGAGCAGCATCAGAAACATCATAAGAGAGGTTGCATTCTTGCTTGGAAGTTTCCACAGGCAGAGGAGCCTGGCAGGCTATAGCAGGTGGGGCCGCAAAGAGTTGGACATGACTGAGTAACTGAGCGCCAAGAGGCGGTCACATCTACAGGTAGGGGGCAGGCTGGGGGCTCCAGGCAGAGCCGCCACCCCTGGAGGGCTAAGCACCAGGACCCCATCCTCTCCTGCACTGTCCTGCCCTGTCCTGCATACATCCTTGCTCACAAGACCCCACTAAAGATGTTTCTCCTCAGAAATCCATTCCCCAGCTTAGTGTAAGCCCTGAGGGTGGGCATGGCCTACTCCAGGTTTCTGCAAGCACAGTCTTACTGTGAATTTTAACCCTTTGATTCAGAGTTGATTCTTCACATTTCAACTTAGATGTTACCAGCTTTAGGAAGGTAACATGCTTTATATGCCTTCCTGACTTCCTCTAGAAAGGGCTAGATGTTTCTGCTCCTAGCTACACTGCAACTTTTTACCTCCCCTTTATTAACATTTATCAACACTCATCCTCAAAATTGCTTCCTAGGTGACTCAGTGGTAAAGAATCTGCCTGCCAGTGCAGAAGATGCAGGTTCAAGCCCTGGATCAGGCAGATCCCCTGGAGGAGGAAATGGAAACCCACTGCAGTATTCCTGCCTGGACAGTCACATGGACAGAGGAGCCTGGCAGGCTACAGTCCATGGGGTCACAAAGAGTCAACATGACTAAGCGCCCAGGCATGTATGTGCACCCTCAAAACTGCCAGTTTACTTCTATCCCGTTGGTACACAGAAGGCACCCTCACAAAGATGCCCGTGCCCCAGTCCTCAGAGCCTCTAAATATGAAATATATTATGTTCCACAGCGGAAGGGACTGAGCAGATGTGACTAAAGTGACAGACTTTGAAATCGAGAGCACAGCCTAAATCATCCAGGTGGGCCTGATCTAATCAAAGCAGAGGATTTTCTCAGGCTGGAGCCAATAGAAGGGGAAACTGGAGAGATTCCAAGCATAAGAAGGATGTGACATGCCTTTGCCAGCTGAACTATAGGAGCCATATGCAAAGGGGGCAGAGAGAGGGTCTAGGAACGAAAGGTGGTCCCCAGCTGGCAAGATAATAGGGATATCAGTCTTGCGACAGCAAGAACTAGGTTCTGCCAACAATCGGAATGAGGCTGGAAGTGGATTCTTCGATTCTTCCCATGACTGACCAATTAGAGTCCACCTGGACAACACCTTGGCTTTTACCCTGGCGAACCCTGGGTGGAGAAAACCAGTCCAGCTGTCTGGACCCTGGACCCGCAAAGCTGTGAGATCTTAGATGTAGGTTGTTTTAAAGTCTGTGGCGATGTTGTTGTGGCAACAGAAGACTAACGATCCTCAGACTATGAGCTCTTCTGGGACAGAAACAATATCCACTGTAGAATCCCCAGTTGCTGCCAGAGTGCCCCCTGGTAGGCACTCAAAAAACAGTTATATGTACCAAAGGAAACCTGCTCCTCCACCAGGACTTACTTTGGGGGCAATTTTTTTATGGTGTCTTTGGAAAACAGAATCCAGTCCTCCAACAGCAGTTGGTGGGGAAGTTTTCAAAGGAAGATCCTTAGAAACCGGGCCTTCTCTGCAGGCTGAGTGAGCTGGAGCCCCGGGGGCCTCTTGACCCTGGACTTTCCCAGTGGGTGAAAGACAGCTGTTCCCTGGAGAAGAAACAGATCCTTGTGCCTGCTCCCTGTATGCAGCCCCCTCAGAGGTAAGCAAGGCTGCCTTCGAGAGGGAGTATGTGCGTGTGTGCGCACACGCACAAGAGTAAGGGCGTTGTGGGCAGGAATGGGGCTGTTTCAGAGTGAGTGTGGTATGAGCGGAGAAGCAAAACTTCCCAGGATCCTTTCATCGTTATACTCTGGAAATTGCAGGTGGCGCAACATCCGAGATATGACATTTCAAAGGATTTCCTTGAAGAATTCCTTAAAAGAATGAACTCTCCTGGGATGCCAAAAATGGAATTCTATTTATGAAAACACCACATTTCACATAGCTCTTTAGGAATGCTATGATGATGAAGTGAACTACACCTGTTTAGAAAAACATTGGCTTCAGCTTGGCTCTTGGTAGCATCTCAAATTGTGAAGACATTTTTCTTCCAGACTGTTTTTGCTCTTAGTTCAGGAAAACTCAGAGGCAAATGCTCTAAGATTTTAAAACAAGTGATCAGAGAGTGGCTCATACCTAGTGATGAAGCTTGCCTGGAGTGCAAGGACAGGGCAAAATTCTGAGTGAGTCAGAGATTCAAAGCACTTAAGAACCTTAGAAAGGAGCCCACCTGCTCCTGGTGCCCATCACCATGCTCAGGAATGCCCCATTGGAGCACTTCCATCTTTCTGGTCTAAGCCAAGGACTGATGCTAGTCTGAGAGGCCCACTGTCTCAAGAGCAAAAGATGACAGTTCCCCTTTCCTGAGTGATAAGTACACACTGGGTACTGTACCAAAGGCTTTCCCTACCATCCGAATTCCTCTCCCTACACCCATGGGCAATAAGAACTACGATCAGCTCCATGTTACAGAGGAGGGACCCAAGACTACTCCCAGCCCTCCTAGCTGTGTCTCCCATCTTGCAGGAGAGAGAAAATCTCTAGGGTAAGAGAGTGGCTGAGAAGCCTCAGAAGAGCTTTTTTTTTTTAATTATTTCTTTATTTTTGGCTGCACTGGGTCTTGGTTTCGGTGTGCAGGCTTTCTCCAGCTGCCGTTGAGTTAGGGCGACTCTTCATTGCGGTGCATGGCCTTCTCGTGGTGGTGGCTTCTCTTGCTGCAGGGCACAGACTCTAGGTAACACACAGGCTCAGCAGTCGCAGCGTGCAGGCTCTAGACCTCGGGCTCAGTAGTTGGGGCGCGTGGGCTTTAGTTGCTCTGTAGTGTGTGGAGTCTTCCTGGACCAGGGATTGAACCCATGCCCCCTGTATCGGTAGGCAGATTCTTATCCCCTGCGCCACTGGGGAAGTCCTCAGAAGAGCTTTGGACAGTGCATCAATACTACCCCTGCCAGAATGTATAATAAATTGGTATAGCCACTATGGAAAATAATATGGAGTTTCCTCAAAAAACTGAAAACACAGTTGCCATATCATCCTACAGTCCTGCTCCCGGGCATATACCGAGACAAAACTGTAATTCAAAGAGACACATGCACCTGTATGCTCATTGCAGCACTGTTTACAATAACCAAGACACGGAAGCAACCTGAATGTCCACCTTCAGACGAGTGGACAAAGAAGATGTGATACACGTACACAGTGGAATACCACCATCCCTAAAAAGGAATGAAGTAATGCCACTGGCAGCGACACGGATTGCTAAAGATTATCATACTGAGTGAAGTAAGTCAGAAAGACAAGTACCGTATGATATCATTTACATATGGAATATAAAATACCATACAAATGAGCATCTCTATGAAACAGAAATAGTCACAGACATAGAAAACAGACCTGTGGTTGCCAAGGGGGGGGAAGGATTGGGAGTCTGACATTAGCAGATACAAACTATTATATGTAGGATGAACAACAAAGTCCTAATGTATAGCACAGGGAACTCTATTTAATATCCTGTGGTAAACCGTAATGGAAGAGAATATATATAACTGAATCACTTTACTGTACAGCAGAAATTAAACACAACACTGCAAATAAACTATACTTCAATTAATTTAAAAAAAAAAAAAACTACCCTTGCTTTCAGAGGAATGGAATCCAGCCACTACAAAACAAGCTAGAAATCAATAGCTGTCCTGTCTGCAGACACATGTAAATCAGATGCAAATGGACCCAAGACCTAGTAAGACTCTTGGAGGTGGTGAGAATGAACCCGAGTCAGAAGCAGTGTGTTAGAAGGGATGAAACGCTGGCTTTCAGTTGCCAGCCGGGAACCACCAGCGCTGTGCCGTTTTACTGGAGTTGTTCCTTGGTGGGAAAGCCCCTCTGTGGGAGTCCTCGTTTAGGCAAGCACAGACACGCAAGGTGTTCCTGCATCAGCGGCAACAGGTGACAACACAGGTAGTGGCTTCAGTGGAAGGCCCTGGAGACCTCTGAGAGGCTGAATGTGCGAATGGACGATGGCCAGACCCCATACGAACACAGAACTCTGACCCACAGTTTGAAGCAACCAGGTTAGAAAACCAGCTGATCTGTCTGCAGAAGCCAAACAACAACCCCGCTAGCAATCAGCCTCAAAGAGCCAGGATTTAATAACTGACTACTTCCCTAATTTTGTATCTTCTTATAACTTCGCACCAACAAGAGAAAGCCAGATATGCTCCCCTAACCAATTAATAGGGTGTGTGTGTGTGTGTGTGTGACGTCACTTCAGTCGTGTCCAACCCTTTGCCACCCTATGGGCCATAGCCTGTCAGGCTCCTCTGTCCATGGGATTTTCCAGGCAAGAATACTGGAGTGGGTTGCCATGTCCTCCTCCAGGGGATCTTGCCGACCCAGGAACTGAACTTGCGTCTCTTACAGCTCCTGTGTTGGCGGGCAGGTTCTTTACCTCTAGTGCCACCTGGGAAGCCCTACACAGGCTGTCTACTAGTTAATGCACCCCATGCCAACAGCCTCCAATCAGAGCATACCTGAAGTCTTCCCCTTTTCCCACGAAAAACTTTATCCCTTCTATGCATACCAAAAGCAAGTGATGGTGGCTGACTCGCTTGCTATAGCAAACTCAGAGTATATAGCCTTTGCTTATTCTCATCTGAGTTATCTTTGTTTCTTTCCACACTTCCTAATTGTTGAATTTCTTAGTGACTCTGTTTTCTTACTTGTAAACCTAGGATACTAATTTGGGGCATGAATCTTGGGGGATGAAACTGCCTAGATTGTTGGGGGGCCTCCTGATAAGCCCCCTACTCCTTGGGTCACCTCTGATCTCCATGCAGCAGCCACATACCCCACTCCCTTCTTGTTCTCTGCACATGGAGGTGGACATCCACACACCCAGTTCCTTCACTGTTCTCAACAGCCCGAAACCCGGGTGGGAAAGCTGCCTGTTTACCCAAGGTCCTCTCCCCTGGAGGTCTCTGAGAAACCAGTCTTCGGTCTTCAGTTTCTCCCCTCTGACTCCCAGCCTCTGAAAGCAAGCACGGGAGCCCTTTTAGGAGTCCCACAGGTGTCAGCTTATGGCTCTGGTGAAACTGAAGCTGACAAAAGGGGGCAAAAGTCCACGCAGCACCGAGCTGCCAGGAGCCATAGGATCTTCCCAACCAGGGAAGGCCATTCATGGCCTGTACACAGAGCTCTGCTCTCTGGAGGGAGTTTTCCCCTTTGGTTTCAGGGTGCCCCACCCATCCTCTCTGAGCTCTTTTATTCGGGGAGGCCAGTTGACTCCAGAGGAATTCCTTCTTTCCAGAGGTTGGCTCCACCCAAGGCTGGCCCCACCTTCTCACCGCAAGACAAAAGCCAGAAAAACACAATAGTAATAGTTACCATTCTTGTTAGCGTGGTGCCTTGTGTGGACTGTGTTCATCCTCAGTAAAACCCTGTGAAGCAGATACTACAAATGGAGTCACAGGGAAGTCAAATGATGTGCTCAAGGTCACACAGTAAGTAGGAGAAGAGTGACGAGGGCCCAGGTCTGGAGGTAAATCCTGCACCCCTTCGCTCTACGGCTCCTGAATGTCTTCAGATGAACACAGGTGCTAATAGAAGAAGCTTTAGGGTGTTCTAAAGTTGGGAGCAAGATTCATTTACATTTCAAAGAAAGGCTAATTTCTCTCTTGTTTACTAATGTTGGTTCCACAAACATTTGTCAACCCAAGAGAAATACCAAAAGAACTTGGTATTATACTAAGAGAACTTTAAGACCTTCTCCAACTCACTTTTCTAAAAATGAGGAGGCCTCCCTGCTAATCCCCCACCAGTCACTTCATGGCCTCCAAAAGAGGGAAACTCATCGTACATTCCAAAGAGAAGAATGTACATCTCACCGGACAATACATGTGATACCAGAGCAGTGATTTTGACATCCAGGTTCCTGGGTCCCAGTCCAGAACCTGCAAGGCGAGATCCTCCAGGGCAGAGGCCTAAGGACCTGAATTTTTAACCAGCACCCCAAGTGAATCCTGTCTATAGTCTAGGAAACAGTGAACCCAAAGCTGGGCCTCTCTGAACTCCCTTCCTACTTGACACAGCTTGTGTTTTAGCCTGAAGAGCTTCATGCTAACTTGCATACCCAGCCTACCAACATCCCCTGAGCGCTGTGGTCGGGTGGAGAGGCTGCAGAGTTGTAGGCAGGGCACCCGCCACCTCCCCCCGCAATACACACACCCCTGCTCAGCTCCAGTGCTGCCATTTTTATCAGAACCCAGGCCCTGGAGGCACGGACCAAATGGGACTGCTTTGTTGGGGATCTGTCTTTCTCCCTGATGAGGTTCTACGCTACAGGAGGAAAGAAGCCCGGTTCACTCATTTTTATTGGTTAACTCCCTCCTGTCACCCCCTCCCTCCGGCTGACACTTTGGAGACTTTCAGTAATTGTCAGCTGAATGAATAAATTAATGACAAAGGGAGACAGATGTGTTAACAGCTAACAGTAATTTGAGCAGAATGGAGTAAGTGCTAAATGGTGGTGGAATGAGTCATTATTGCTGACGGGGAAGGAAGAGGGGGAAAGATATTCATATTCTCTCCCCTGTACTGTCAAAACAGAATCTTAACTCTTCCTCTCTTCCTGTCTCTCCTGCACAGAGAAGACAGCAGAATGCGCACGTGTATGGTTTAACTGATTCCAAAGCACACACCAGCATTGTCACCCCCTCTCCAGCTCCCCAGATTAATTATGAAATAGAACCTTGCTAGAATCCCAGAAGTTTGAATGCAGAAAATTGAGCTCCTGTGTTCCCCTCATGGCAGCCCACCACCCCTCTCTCTTCCCCCTTATCCAAGCTCTGTCCTGAATCTGGTGTGAACCATTGTCTTGCTTTTATCATTGAGCTGTGAATGCATATACATGCCCGCTCAGTTGCTAAGGCATGTCCAACTCTTTGGGATCCCATGGACTGTGGCCCACCAGGTTCCTCTTGTCCAAGGGATTCTCCAGGCAAGAATACTAGAGTGAATTGCCATTTTCTCCTCCAGGGGACCTTCCCAACCCAGGGATTGAACCTGTGTCTCCTGCATTGGCAGGCAGATTCTTTACTGCTGAGGCACCTGGGAAGCCCGTATAAATGCATATACCACTAGATAACACACTGTCTAGAGTTACCTGGTCTTGAGTGTTCCACACTGGCACATTTTCTTCTGTGGCGTGCCCATTTTTTTGGAGTTTTGCCCATGCCATCACGGTTCATTCCTTCTCTCCGCTGTGTGATCCATTTTATTGTATTAACACAGCCCCCCGTTTCTTGGCTTTCTTCTAGTGATGGTCATTAGGACTGTGTCAACTCTTTGATGATACTAGTAATGCTGGTGTATGTAACTCCTATGGTACTAAGGCACATGCGCCGATCTCTTCTATATTTAAGAGGAATTGCTGAGTCATGGGGTATGCAATGTTTAACTTTACCAGGTGATGCCTGTTTTCTGAAGTGGTTGCAGTCAAAAAAAAGTACATTCTTTTCCCACATAAATGAAGACAGTAAGTCAGCTGGTTTGGTATTCCATGGTATAAGATCCTTCCATTGCGCTTCATTCTCCTCTGCACAGGACTTGAGCTGCTTAAACTCCCAGAAGACTGCTTGAGCTCCAGCCATCACATCTAAATTCCAGCCAACAAAAAGGAGGAAAAAAAAAAGTTTCACCCTTTTTCTTTGAATATACTTTCAGAAGTTCACACAAGCCACTTCCTCTTATTTCCCAGTGGCCAGACTTAATCTCATGGACACAATAAACTGCAAGTGATTGATTGTAGGAAATGTAGTCTTTATTCTCGGTACCAACATGCCCAGCTAAAAGTTGAGAGTTCCATCATTAAGGAAGAAGAGAGAATAGATTTGCAGGACAATGAACAATGTCTGCCATAGACTGGCCTAGCTCAGAAGAGCACTTGTAAGCAGATCTGCCTAATTGCTTCCCCAGGTAAACATACACACTGACATATCCCACAACACAAAATACTGGAAGGTAAAATACGTCTTTAGCAAGGCCACATTCTTAAGCGTTGCAAGTTACACTACCTGTTCGCCTAGAAACCTAGGTAGTGCCCACATGGTCAATTTTACAGTAAGTTTTTTCCTTCCGGCTATAGTGTTGCCGTCCTTCTCTCTGGGTCCTCTACTCCTGATTTTTTAAAGTTAGGGCTTTTCTCCCAGACCTCTCCTAATTAACTGGTGTTTAATGTCCCTTTGAAACATGAACACTGCATTGAAACCAAATGGGATGGGCCCAGAAGCCCATCCATCCAGCCTAGGTAAATAAGGTAAGCATAAAAGTTAACTGCATGCAAATACATTTTTAACAACCCAGAAATTCTCCATCTCAAAAGTCTCCCAAGGCTTCTAGCTAGAAAAATTTGACCAAACTTTTGGCTCTCCAGGCCCTTTGTCATCTGACCCTGACCTATCTTTTTAGCTTTAACTTACCAGTGTCCAGTGGGCTTCCCAGGTGGCACAGTGGTAAAGAATCTGCCTGCCAATTCAGGAGACACAAGGGCCACAGGTTCGATCCCTGGGTCGGGAAGATCCCCTGGAGAATAGAATGACTACCTCCTCCAGTATTCTTGCCTGTAAAATCCCATGGACAGAGAAGCCTAACGGGCTAGAGTCTATGGGGTCGCAAAGAGTCGAACATGGACGGCTGAACAACTGAGAACACACATTGTCAAAAATGGGCCAAAATATAATAATGACAATGACGACGATGATGGTAACAATAACAACGATACTGGAAGTTACCATTAAATGAATGTGTGTTATGTGCCTGTGGGGGTGCCTGGTGGGCTGCCATCTACGGGGTCGCACAGAGTCGGACACGACTGAAGCGACTTAGCAGCAGCAGCAGTCTTAGCCTATTGACATACATTCCCTCCTTTAATCTTCTATAGTGTCGGTATTTTTGCCTTTTTACACATGAGGAAAGTGAGGCTCAAAGGGAGTTTCCCCAAAGTCCTAAAACTGATGTGGTGACCAGAATTCTCTGGTTTGGTCAAACCCACTGTTTGAGAATATGGCTCAAGTGACCTTTTCTCCATAACCCACCCCTCTTCACCCCTGAGCAAGATGCCTCTCTGTGCTTCCCTGTAACACCTCCCTTCTTGTTTGTAGTCCTTTCCACCAAGTATTCAACAGATTGTCACTGGGCATCTATTATATGCCAGGCATTGTGTTGCGTGGCCACACTCCTGTCTCTCTGCCCAGCTAGATCTGGGAATGTTGGTGGAGGAATTGTGTCTCTTCTAAAAAAAAGTCAAATTATTATTATTTTAATTATGTTTAAAATATCTGTAACATAAAATTACCATCTGGATCATTTTAAAAAACTATTTATTTATTTTTGATGGCGCTGGGTCTTCACTGCTTTGCACAGGCTTTAGCTGGCTTCAGGGAGTGGGGCTCCTCTTCCTCGTGGGGCATGGGCTTCTCACTGCAGTGGCGTCTCAGGGCTTCAGTAGCTGTGGCGCACAGGCCATGTGCAGTCTTCCTGGACCAGGGATGGAACCCACGTCCCTTGCATTGACAGGTAGATTCTTATATCTAGTGCACCACTAGGGAAGTGGGAAGTCCCTTCTTAATCACTTCTAAGTATACAGGTCAGTAGTGTTAAGTATATTCACACTGGTGGGCAAGCAATCTCCAGAATTCTTTTTCATCTTGCAAAACTGGAACTCTACATGCATTAGAGAATAGCTTCCCAATCCCCTCTTCCCTCTGCCCTTGGCAACCCCCACTCTACTTTCTGTGTCTGTGAATCTGACCATCTTGGTATACGACATCATATAAGTGGAATCATACAATGTTTGTCCCTTTGTAATTGGCCTGTTCTACTTAGCGTAACGTCCCCATGGTTCATCCATGTTGTAGCATGTGGCAGGACTGCCTTTCTTTATAACCCTGGATAATATTCTGCTGCATGTATTTACCACATTTTGTTTATCTAGTCATCTGTTCACTGACACTTGGGTTGCTTCCACCTCTTGATTATGGTGAAAAATGTTGCTATGAACATGGGCGTACAAATACTTCCATGAGATACCACTTTCAATCCTTTTGGATGTATACCCAGAAACAGAATTGCTGGATCATATGGTAATTCTCTGTGTAATATTTTGAGGAACCATGATACTGTTTTCCGCAGTGACTACATCATTTTCCATTCCCACCATCAGTGAAAAAGGGATCCCGTATTTGCACATCCTCACCACCACTTGTTATTTTCTGGGGTTTTCTTTTTATACTTTCTTATTGAAGTGAAGTGACCCATGAACACGGCAGGATTAATCCTTGTCTAATTTATAGTCAGTTCTCCATACCTTAGTTCCTCCGAATCCGTAGATTCATCCAACCATGGACCATGATAGTAACTGCAGTATTCACTATTGACAAGTTTTGTGTATAAGTGGACCTGTGCAGTTCAAATCCATGTTGTTCAAGGGTCAATTGTACAGCTGACATGCTTTTTGAGTAGTAGCTATCCTAATGGGTGTGAGGTGGTTTAGTTTTTAAATTCTTGCTAAACAATCCCTGACTTTGGCATACAAAATGTTTGTGGAGTGACTGAATGATTTCACCACAAACAGATGGGATAGTTGTGTTTCCCAGGGTTTTTTCCATGAAGAAATAGTCAAGAACCTGAACTGAATTAACCGGGAGACCGCACACCCTCTGTGTGGCTTTCTTCTGAGCCCCAAAGGGTTTATCCTTGTCTATCAGGTGCCAACAACCCACCCTCAGTCCCCTTGGTGGGCAGTTCCTTAGGGGTAAGCAAGAGGTGGCCAGTCCCTAGGGCGACCTCTTCAACCTGGTTCCACTCTGCATAAAGCAAGCAAATCTAGGAGAAAGAAACTCACAGGGCATGCAAATCCAAGGACCCCCAAGCCCATCCCTGCCTCCCACTCTTCCCCTGCTGGTCCCACCAGAGATGCTTTGGCAGGGGAGGAGGGGAGCAGGAGCCCAGCCAACTTTCCCCTCCACCCTCTGTGCTCAGTGGAGCAGAGTGAGTCACATTTCAGCAACGCTCCCAGGCCAACTTGAAAGCTGAAACAAGCGGCCACACTGCCTTGTGAGAGCTCCTCCGGATGCCTGCAGGCTTATGCTGGGCTGAGTCACTTCCTCACCTTAATTCTCCCCTAATTCCTTCCCTTTCTCTGCAGTTTCACTCCCGGCACCACTGTCTGGGTGTGGAATGTCTGGGGAAGCTGCACAGGTGGGTCGGCTGGGCTGTCTGCCTAGATTTTGCAAACGTGACCGTGACTGGGGATAGAGGACGTGGGGGGCAGGAGTGGGGTGCAAATCCAAGCCAGGTTTGCCTGCTGGCTCTGAGGAGCATCCTAATCCCTAAGCCAATTTGATCTCTGCAAGTCTGAGCGCAGAGTTGTCACCTCCTGGCAGGATTCCTGAAGGGCCCTGAGCAGGGGCTGCTGGAGGAAGGGGCAGATGATGGAGAGGAGCAGAGGAAAGGGAAGGGAGTCATGACTGCTTTTGCATTCCAGGGATCTCCATCCCACAGTGCCTGCCCTGGAGAACAGGGCTGCCTCCTGGAAGGTCAAGTTCAAAGGTGGTCTTCTATGTGCCAATTTCCTGGAGGTCACAATAGCTTGGGCCAGCCTGTTTCTGGAAGCACAGCTGTTCCTCTTACCTGTGCGTACTGTTTCTTCCCCTGTCTACAATGAAAGTTTTCTTTTAGGATCCTGGATTCTATGTCTGTATCTCTTTTGCACTGTTTCCTGTGTCTGCCTGCCTCAGCTTGTATATCCTAAGATAGAAATCAGAGCATAGTTTTAATTTTCATTAGTTATTCATTCACATCGCTCCAAGAGGCAAATAGTGGTGCAAAACTTATGAAAAAGCCCTCTCCCTCATGAGAGCTCTCCTTCAATTTCTATGACTCATTCTTTAGGCATTTGCCATAATTTCCTAAATAATATTGTTTTATTACTACTTCAACGATTTCTCAGCTTTAGGCACTATTTATTATTGTCTTCTCCACTCCAGCAACCCACTCTCCCTTCCTGGCCTCCATCCTCCCAATATAACCGTGCAATGATTTGACTAGAACAACAGTTGGTGTTTATATTATCACCATTTGGTGAACACTATTCCCATGTGTTTACACTAAAAGCCATGGCATGGATTATGATAACCTCTCATTTCATGCATAATCTCCTATTTTCCCTGGAGTTACTAATCATCCCCCGACCTCGATTCACTTACTTTTCTTTGTACTCAATGCCAAACTCTTTCAGTTACTGAAATCTCCCCTCATTACCTTTAGATGATGTCCTACCAGTTTCATTTTCTTGAAGCAATCTCTCCTGGAGCTTCCTGACCTAATCAGATTTAGGCTAGGTGTCGCCTGGGCTGTTCTATTTTTATCTAGCGATCTTTCTTCACTAACATCTTCTGAGTTAGATTCCTGCTTCCTGCTGTCTTTTTCTTGCTTTACGAACTTAATTTTGGTGAAACGTATCTTCTAATAGCCTCTTGAGTACATGAAAAAAAATTTTTTTTCCTAATCATTTAACAGCATTTCAATCACAGGATATGTCTTTTTTTTTTTTTTTAATTTCAAACTTGATCGATAGTTTGGTTGGATATAAAATTTTAAGTTGTGGGTAATTTTCCCACAGACTCTTGAAAGCATTGTTGAAGGGTCTTCTCACTTTTGGTGCTTCTGTTGAGACTGTTCAAGCCATTCCAATTTCTGACTCATCCTTCGTTTCTTTGGAGAGATCGCTTTGCTTTCTGTGTTCTGAATTACAATGATTTGTCTTGATATGGGTTGTCTATTTTCATTCATTACATCAGGTACTCAATGGGCCCTTTTAATCTGGAAATGCATGTCCTTCAGTTTTGGGAAAAAAAGTTTAAAAATATTTATTTATTTTTGGCTGTGTTGGGTTTTCATTGCGGCACACGGGATCTTTCGTTGCGCTTCTCAGGCTTAGTTGCTCTGTGGCGTGTAGGATCTCAGTTCCCTGACCAGGGATTGAACCCACGTCTCCCGCATTGGAAGGTGGATTCTTAATCACTGGGCCACTAGGGAAGTCCCTGGAAAATTTTCTTCAAGGATTTCTTTGATCATTTCCTCCACTCCATTTTCCTCTGTTGTTGTTTTTGCTAGAACGTGGCTTTCTCAGTTACAAAACAGCGGGAGTGATACCAGCCTCAGAGGATCATTGTAAGCATCAACAGTCATAGCATTGAATAGGTTCAGCAGGGTGCTGCGTACATGGTAAAACTAAAGAAGATGGTGACCACTGATCATTATTTTTATGGATATGATGCTTTGTACCCTGTGAAGTACTTGGTGGGCATCACCTTTTCAACAGCCCAGCATCTAACGCCCCTCTTTCTCCACTGAGTGAGGGCCTCCCATTGATTCCATTCCCCAGGACAGAAACGACAGCCCTCACTCCCTCTGTCCCCTGGTCCCTGCTGGCATCGTGACCAGCTGCCTGCCCCTGTAAAGAGAACGGAGAGCCTTCTTTTGGCAGCAGGGACTAAGGCAGCGCCAGGCCCACTGGCACAGCGCCTCGGGTCCCTACCAGATCCAACTGGTTCTCTGTCACCCTTCACCCTTGGGTTTTGCCCATTTTCTCACTGTGGGTTTCCAGTCTTCACAATGATTCTCTCAGCTGCCTGATATGTTTCCAGAGACAAAACAAAACTTTTCCACGTCACTGGCAGGATTTGGTTTCTGTTTCTTGTTACCAGGAACTCTGGTTAATAAACCTGATGCCAAAGGCAAAGGAAGTTGTCGAAACGAGGGCAATGATGTTTGAAACACCAATGGGACTAGGAAAAAAGTACCCCCACCTGCTCTCCTGGATAATCTTGTGTCATTAAGAACAGGCAGCTTGTGAAAAATGAAAACAAATGTTCAATAAAAAGTTGAGTCTTGGGAGAAGACAAAGAAATCCCAATTAAAATAGACACTATTTTCTACTGTCCTATTAGCAAATGCACCTGTACGTGTGTGTGTGTGTGTGTGTGTGTGTGTATGTGTGTAATTAAACTATAATCACTGGTGTGGGCAAAGCATCTTACCCACGTCATAGAGTGCTCAGCCTGCCAGTCCCGAGGGAGTCTAAACAAGTGTTGTGACCTCACCAGAGTGGAAACAGTTTAAAGATCACTTCCCACTGCCTTGAGCAGTTTTGCTATAGGACAAGGTGGTGAACAGTAATTATTGCCACATGCATGGATTTGTTGGGAAGTACGACTTGGCTGTACTTTCAAAAAACTTGTGATAAAATATACATAACATAAATTTACCATTTTAAAGGGTATAGTTCAGTGGCATCCAGTACATTCTCTTTGTTGAACAGTCGATCTCCACAACTTTTCCATCTTGCAAAACCGAAACTGCACCCTTTAGACAATAACTCCTCATTCCCGCCTCTCTCAAGCCCTGACAACCACATCCGTTGTCTCTGAATCTGACTGCTCTAGGTACATCCTGTCGGAGAAGGCAATGGCAGCCCACTCCAGTACTCTTGCCTGGAAAATCCCATGGGCTGAGGAGCCTGGTAGGCTGCGGTCAATGGGGTCACTAAGAGTCAGACACGACTGAGCGACTTCACTTTCACTTTTCTCTTTCATGCTTTGGAGAAGGAAATGGCAACCCACTCCAGTTTTCTTGTCTGGAGAATCCCAGGGACAGGCGAGCCTGGTGGGCTGCCGCCTATGGAATCACACTGAGTCGGACACGACTGAAGCAACTTAGCAGCAGCAGCAGCAGGTACATCCTGTAAGCAAAAATCACACAGAATTGTCTTATTGAGACTGACTCTTTTCACTTAGCATAATCTTCTCAATGTTCACCCCTGTTGTAGAATATGTCATAATTTCCTTCCTTTTTTCTTTCGTTTTTTCCTTCCCATTTTATTGATTTAATTGACATACAGCACTGTTTAAGTTCAAGGTAGACAGAATAATGATTTGACTTGAAATGATGAAATGATTACCTCTATAAGTTTAGTAAACATCCTTCATCTCATACAGACACAGCACTAAAGAAATACAAAGTTTTTGCCTTGTGATGAGAACTCAAGATTTAATAACTTTCATATATAGCATACAGCAGTGTTGATTAGAGTTATGTTGTGTATTATATCCCTAATATTTATTTATCTGATAACTAGAAGTTTGTATCTTTTGACCACCAAGTCCCTCTCCTCCTACCTTCTGCCCATGATAACCACAAATCTGATCTCGTTCTTTATGAGTTTGTTTGTTTTTGAATATAATTGACCTACAAGGCTGTTAGTTCCTGGTACACAAAATAGTGATTCCAGATTTCTATACATTTCAAAATGATCACCATGATAAGTCTAATTGTCCTCTGTCACCGTACAAAATGATAACATTGTTATTGACTGTATTTTCTATTCTGTACACTTCATACTCATGACTCATGTATTTTTAACTAAAAATTTATGTCTCTTCATTTTCCTCACCTATTTCTCTCCTGTATCCCTTCTCCTCTGGCAGCCACCTATTGGTTCTCTGTATCTATGATTCCATTTCTGCTTGGTTACACTTGTTCGTTTGTTTCTGTTTTTAGATTCCATTTATATGTGAAATCATACAGTATTTGTCTTTCTTTTTATTTTTGACTGTGTTGAAATCGTATAATATTTGTCTTTCTCTCTTTTTGTTTGTTTGTTCCTGGCTGTGCTTGGTCTTTGTTGCTGTGTGCGGGCTTTCTCTAGTTGCAGGGAGCAGGGAATACTCTTTGTTGTGGAGGACGGGCTAGAGGGGCATAGGCTTCCATGGTTGGGACTCTCAGCCTCTAGACTGCAGGCTCGGTAGTTGTGGCACTGAGCCAGCTGCCCTGCAGCATGTGGGATCTTCCCGGACTGGGATTAAACCTGTGTTCTCTGCATCTGCAGGTGGATTCTTAACCACTGGACCACGAGGGAAGACCAGTATTTGTCTTTCTTTGTCTGACTTATTTTACTTAGCACAATACCTTCTAGGTTCTTCCACGTTCTTGAAAGTGGCAAGATCTCATTCCTTTTAGAGATGAGTAGTATTGCATTGTATAGCTACACCACATCTTCATCCATTCATCCGTCAGTGGGCACTTGAGTTTCTTCCACTTAGCAATGGGAATAAAGCTGCTATGAATGTGATCAGACAAATCATACAGATATCTGTTCACTCATAGCCTGGGTGTTAACTCAGGTCATCTTCCTTTGAGGCAAATAAAATCAGCTGGAGGTATGCCTACAGCCCCCATCCCTAAAAGAAAAAATGGAAGCCTTCCTTGATGTCGTCATGGTAGCTGGAGCCCCCTTCCAGAGACCACAGTGACACTGTTTCTGCAGCGTGAGGTGCTGTCCTGGTGCTCCACTACTCTTCCCCCTTTTAATCCTGACGGCAGCCCCAGGAGGTGGGCCAGGACGATTGCTGACCCATTTGAGTCTTTTTAAAAAGGAGGATAGATGCTCATTCCTCCTGGCAGATCCATAACTCGGCAAGCAGAGCAGGGTCTGGATGGGAGTGTCCACTTGGGCCTTTGGCACAGCCCCCCTGTGCAAGCCACAGACAGTTATATATATACAACATGATAATATATGAGGGCCCTTAGGCAGGCTCAGCGGATAATTGGGTAACCGGGTTTATGGATGAAGAAAGTGAAGCATGGAGGTGAAGGAGTTGGCCTGAGGTCGTAAGCAGCCAAGGCAAGCTTAGAGCAGAATGAAGCCTGCTTTATTTTATTTTTAAAATGTTGAGGTCTGCTTTAAAAATTGTAGACCTTATTTAGATATGATGAGGCCAGCAGATCAGGAGATGATCGTCATCGAGAAGATAGTATGTGTACAGCATGTTGACTGTTCTTAACATTGCACTGCGTATTTAAAAATTGCTAAGAGGGAGTTCCCTGGTTGTCCAGTGGTTAGGACTCCATGCTTCTTCCACTGCTGGGGGCCCAGGATCCCATCCCTGCTCAAGGAATTAGGATCTCCCCAAGCCGTGGGGTTCGGAAAAAAAAAAAAAAAAAAAAGTTGCTAAGAAAATAGACCTTAAAATCTTCATCACACACACAAAAAAATCCTCATCACAAGAAAAAATTTTTTTGGTTATTCTGTATGGTGACACACATTAACTAGACTTACTGTGGTGATCACTTTGCACTCATAGTCACCTGTTGGTATTTTCTCTGGATTGGCTCCAGGACCTCTGAGAATATCTGGGTCAAGTCCCTTAAATAAAATGGAGTAGTATTTGCATATAACCTATGCACATCCTCCCATATACTTTAAATCATCTCCAGATTATTTATAATATCTAATTCAGTGTAAACACCATGTAAATAGTTATAAATATAATGTAAATAATTGTTGGTTCAACAAATTCAAGTTCTGCTTTTTGGACCTTTCTAGAATTGTGTGTGTGTGTGTGTGTGTGTGTGTATGTTTGAATATTTTTGTCCATGGTTGGTTGAATCCATGGATGCTGAACCTTAGATATGGGGGGCAGACTATATGTAAATACTGAATCACTATGTTATACAACTGAAATTGATATAATGTTATATGTCAGTTCAACCTCACTTTAAAACAAGGAAAGAAAGAAAAGATAGTATTTTACTTACCATACAGGGTTGCACCAGCAAGCACTGGGGTCAGTCAGGAGGCAGAAGGGGAGAGAGAACAGCCTTTACTGTGGTTTCTGCAGGAGCACAGGGGAGACAAGAAAGCAGGCATAAGATTGACTAGTTTGAAAAATTTCAGTGGGCTCTGGGGCATAGGGTCCTCTACTTGTCTGATCCTGGGCCCTGGACTGATCAGGGCAGGGCAATAGCTGCCTAGACTAAGAGAGCTTTGTAAGGATTTGATGAAGAGAATGCTTGGGGTATGGGCTCTGAATTGACTGGCTTGTGTGTAAAAGGCGTGCTCACTGGAGAGCCCTTGACTACCTGTGCAAACTGGCTAGTTCTGGGAGGCACAGTCTCTCCAGGGTCAGCAAGGCCCCAGGATGTCAAAGCATCAGAATCAGAAGAGATGCTTCCTACAAGGCCCATGCTCCAGTTCTTAATCATTTTGTTTTCCTCCTTAAAAATACTGTCTCTGGTAGATGGCTTTCAAACTTTTACTTTTCTTTCTTTTTGGCAGTGGAATTCTTTCTCCAAATGAGATCTTGAGGCTGCCCAGTTACTAAAGAATGCTGCTCTGATGCTCACAGATGATAACTAAACTTATTGTGATCATTTAATGATACATAATATATAAAATATTGAATCACTAGGTTGTACACCTGAAACAAATACATTGTAAGTCAAATATATATATTTCAATTAAAGAAAAAAAAGAATGCTGCTGTGGCTGGGGGCAGGGGGGTGGGGGACACAATCTGAAGCCCTCAGTAGTTTGCACCTGCTCATTTTGGAAGCAGCCTTAGAGGCCCTGCTGGACAGCCTTATAGAGAACAGAATGAGTGGGAGGAGGCTGCCTGGGAGGTAGGTCTTAGAGTGGCTGCTAAGCTGTGTAACCTTGAGGAAGTAGGTTCCCTCTCACTCTCTATTCCTTTTTGTTTGTTTGTTTTTGGCTGCACCACATAGCTTATGAGATCTTAGTTTCCTGATGAGGTCCTTGGCAGTGAGAGCTCAGAATCCCAACAACTGGATCTCCAGGGAATTCCCTCACTCTTTTAAAAATAGCTTTATTGAGATATCATTCACACACCATACAATTTACCCATTTAAAGTCAACAATTTAGTGGCTTTTAGAAGGCAGTGCCAGTGGTAAAGAATCCACCTGCCAATGCAGGAGCTATGAGACAAGGGTTTGTTCCCTGGGTCAAGAAGGTCCCTTTGAGGAAAGCATGGGAACCCACTCCAGTATTCTTGCCGTGATAATCCCATGGGCAGAGGAGCCTAGTAAGCTACAGTTCACAGGGTTATATGACAAAGAGTCAGACACGACTGAAGCAACTGAGCATGCACGCAGAATATTTAGAGTTGTGCATCAGTCACCACAATTGATTTTAGAACGTTTACCCCCAAAAGAAACCTCATACTCATTAACAGTCACCATCCAATCTTCCTATCCACCCAGGCCCAGGCAACTACTGATGTACTTTCTGTCTTCATAGATTTCCCTATTTAAACATCTATTGGTCATGTGTGGTCCTTTGTCAGAGGCTTCTTTCATGAAGTAGAGTGCTTTTGAGGATCATCCCCATTGTAGCATGTGTCAGAACTTCATCCGTTTTTGTGGCTGAATGTATCGTTTTTATGATATACTCATTGTAGCTCACATTTTGTTTATCTGTTCATCCACTGATGGGGATCTGGGTTGCTTCCACTCCTTGCCCACTATGGATAATGCTGCTGTGAGCATTCCTGCACAAGCTTTCGTGTTAAAATGTTTTGCATTCTCCTGGGGACATACCTAGGAGTGGCATGGCTGCATCATGTGGTAAACCTGTGTTTAACCTTTTGTGCAACTATCAGGCTGTTTTCCCAAAGTAGCTTATTATAGAGTAAGTGTTTGCCTGCCCCTCCGCTTTAAGTCATAGGTGAAGCCTTACCCTCCAATGTGACGGCATGAGAAGGTAGGGTTTTGGGGACATAATTAGGTTTAGATGAGGTCATGAGGGTGGAGGCCACGTGATGGGATTAGTGTCCTTTTAAGAAGAATAGACACCAGAGCTCTCTCTCTCCACCTTGGATCCAGCAAGAAACTAGCTATCTGCACATCAGCAAGACGACCCTCATGAGGAACCAAGCAGACTAGGACCTTGATCTGGGCCTTCAATTCAGTTGCTCAGTCAAGTCTGACTCTGTGACCCCATGGACTGCAGCATGCCAGGCTTCCCTGTCCATCACCAACTCCCAGAGCTTGCTCAAACTCATGTCCATCGTGTCGGTGATGCCATCTAACCATCTCATCCTCTGTTGTCCCCTTCTCCTCTTACCTTCAATCTTTCCTAGCACCTGGATCTTTTCCAATGAGTCAGGTCTTCATATCAGGTCGCCAAAGTATTGGAGTTGCAGCTTCAGCATCAGTCCTTCCAATTAATATTCTGGACTAATTTCCTTTAGGATTGACTGGTTTGATCTCCTTGCAGTCCAGGGACTCTCAAGAGTCTTCTCCAACACCACAGTTCAAAAGCATCAGTTCTGGGACTTTCCTGGTGGTTAAGTAGTTAAGACTCTGCTTACCCTGCAGGAGACATGGGTTCTATTCCTGGTCAGGGAACTAAGATCCCATATACCATGCTGTGTGGCCAATAAATAATGTAACATTAACAAATAAAAATACATAAATAAAATTTTTTTAAATGCATCAATTCTTTGGGCTCAGCTTTCTTTATGGTCCAAATCTCACATGCATACATACATGACTACTGTAAAAACCATAGCTTTGACTAGACGGACCTTAGTTGGCAAAGTGATGTCTCTGCTTTTTAATATGCTGTCTAGATTGGTCATAGCTTTCCTTCCAAGGAGCAAGCATCTTTTAATTTCATGGCAGCAGTCACCATCTGCAGTGATTTTGGAGCCCAAGAAAATAAAGTCTGTCCTGTCCAAAACTGAGAGATGACTGTCTGTAGCTTAAGCCACACAGCCTGTGGGGTTTTGCTGTAGCAGCTCAGACACAGCTGAACCATTTTACAGCTGTGTGTGACGTTTCTGATTTCCCTACCAGCAATGCATGAATGTCTCAGCTTCGCAAACACTTGTTACGGTTTGTCTTTTAGATTGTAGCCATCTTAATGGGTGTGTGGAAGGATCTTAGGGTTTCCCTGGTGGCTTACCTTTCATCCTGTCCAAAGTGCCAAGCTATTTTATAGGTGAGGAAATTGAGCTCCAGAGGCCAAGGTTACCTAAAGTGCTCAGTGTGGCATTGGCAGATCAGAGAATCCAGACTCGCTTAGGGGTGCTGGAGAACCTTGGGTTTGATTCCCACTCATCTGTGTGGCTGTGGGCCTTTCTGAACCACCATTTCCCCATCTGTGTAACAGACATAATACCTACCTTATGGTGCTGCTTTGAGGATGTAAAACATCTAACGTAGTAAATGCTTTGTAAATAACTTTTTAAATTTTGGAATATTTAATACCTACATACCTCTGATAAAAGAAATTCAAATAGTATACAAAGGAACATATGGTGAAAAATCTCTCTCCTCTACCCCCTTCTGGAGCGCCACCAATTTACTAGTTTCCTGTCTTTTCCTTCAGATATATTCTGTGCACACAACAGAAGTTATTTATCACATGGGCCCCTAGACTTGGTGGAGATCATTAACTTGCCTGCCTTTTTAAGCTGCTCTTTCCCATTCTGCCCCTTCACCCCCTCCGCCTGCCGGCACACAGAACCGTGGGGCTCCCTTCTTTGTCCAGCTCCCCCTTCCCAAGCCCCATCCACCTGGTAATGATTTCCTAGAGAGTCTCCCAGGGGTCTCCATGGGGACGTTTCCTGCTCCGATCTCCATGGCAACTTTCCAGGTTGCCATGGTGACACTTAAGTGATTATTTGGAGACCCTTAAATAAATCACCCACGGTGGTATATGCTAGAAGCATTTGGCTCTGGCTCTTATGTTGGGGCCAGGGTTGGGGCCCGAGCCTGCAGGCAGAAATGGGAGGAGGGGAGGCGGCAGTGGTTGGGGCCCCTCACCCTTGGTTCTAGCCCTGCGAGGGGGCCTCTCTGGGCAAAGGTGGAATTGAGCCTTTGGGAAGCGGTGTGAGGACAAGCAGCAGTCAGGTTCCTGCAGTCCTTGATCAGATCCAGCAGCCAGCAGGAGACCCCTCGATGGGGCTGGGGCTCAGGACTAGGGGCGGCTAGCTGCGAGGAAGCTGGAAAGCGATGGGGCAGGGATTCAAATCCATGCCTGCTGGGCTCCAAGGCCCTCACTCCTAGATTTCAGCTGCTGAGAGGGGGTTCCAGGCGGAATCCGCTCCTTCACTCGAGATAATATTTTTAAAGCCTTTAGTACATGCCAGGTACCGTGCTAAGCATTGAGGTTACAGCAGTGAGTAAAACAAATACCTGTCCCTCTGGAACTTAAATTCTGCTGGGAGAGATAAAAGAATGAACTCTGTAGGCTAAAGGGTGGTTTAAGTACAGTATTAGGGAAGGGGGCTCAGGAGTGCCAGGATAAGCAGTGGCATACACTGACACAAGGGCCAGGACCCCTGGGACTCAGCTTCTGGGACAGTGGTCTTGGGACCATTCTCCCAAGAGATGAGAGTGAGGCATGAGAACTGGTGGAGATTGGAGGCTCCATCAGCAGTGACTGGCTCCTTTCAATGTTCTGGCAGCATGGCTAACGGTTTAGTCTTCCAGCTTCCTGGATGCCTCATAAGAAGCATTATAGCAGACAGGCATGGCTGAGGGTTTAATCTGTACAGACTGGGAAACTGAGACCAAAAGCAGGAGGCGGTGTGCTTAAGGCAATGCTGCTAATGGCAGGCAGAGTGAGGATGACAGTTTTGAGTCTTGGAAAGTCCAGAACTGTTTCTGCTGGACCCATGGATTTATTGGCAAATCTGCAAATTTGTGCCCACACTGAGCACTGTTTTACAAAAGGCTAAAGATACTGCTTGTCTTGAGCACCTGGGAGCTGCTGGAGTCGATCCAGGGAGTCTGGTTTTGTTTACTTCTGTCCAGCTCTGGTGTATGTGACGGCCTGTGCTCTGGTGGTGGTGCAGAGGAAGGGCATGGTGGGGTGATCCTTCTAACTCCTGGCTTTCCCTGGATGCGATCCCCCTCCAGGAAATGCAGAAGTTTGGAAGCCCAGGTCCAAGTGCACACAGTGTATACACAGTGCGTCCTCTGTGCCAGCGAGCTTCCTGAGGTAGCAAAAACGAGGCTTTCAGCACTAAGCTCTGACTTCCCTGAGTATAGGTTCAGTTCAGTTCAGTCGCTCAGTCGTGTCCAACTCTTTGCGACCCCATGAATCGCAGCATGGCAGGCCTCTCTGTCCATCACCAACTCCTGGAGTTCACTCAGACTCACGTCCATGGAGTCCGTGACGCCATCCAGCCATCTCATCCTCGGTTGTCCCCTTCTCTTCCTGCCCCCAGTCCCTCCCAGCATCAGAGTCTTTTCCAATGAGTCAACTCTTCGCATGAGGTGGCCAAAGTACTGGAGCTTCAGCTTTAGCATCATTCCTTCCAAAGAACACCCAGGGCTGATCTCCTTCAGAATGGACTGGTTGGATCTCCTTGCAGTCCAAGGGACTCTCAAGAGTCTTCTCCAACACCACAGTTCAAAAGCATCAATTCTTCAGCGCTCGTCCTTCTTCACAGTCCAACTCTCACATCCATACATGACCACAGGAAAAACCATAGCCTTGACTAGACGGACCTAGAGCAAAGTAATGTCTCTGCTTTTGAATATGCTATCTAGGTTGGTCATAACTTTTCTTCCAAGAAGTAAGCGTCTTTTAATTTCATGGCTGCAGTTACCATCTGCAGTGATTTTGGAGCCCCCCAAAATAAAGTCTGACACTGTTTCCACTGTTTCTCCATCTGTTTCCCATGAAGTGATGGGACTGGATGCCATGATCTTCATTTTCTGAATGTTGAGCTTTAAGCCAACTTTTTCACTCTCCTCTTTCACTTTTCAAGAGGCTTTTTAGTTCTCTTCACTTTCTGCCGTAAGGGTGGTGTCATCTGCATATCTGAGGTTATTGATATTTCTCCTGGCAATCTTGATTCCAGCTTGTGTTTCTTCCAGTCCAGTGTTTCTCATGATGTACTCTGCACATAAGTTAAATTAGCAGGGTGACAATATACAGCCTTGATGTACTCCTTTTCCTATTTGGAACCAGTCTGTTGTTCCATGTCCAGTCCTAACTGTTGCTTCCTGACCTGCATACAGATTTCTCAAGAGGCAGGTGGTTATCCACCTTTAAATAGGTCTTGGGTTTGGGGCCAGGTTCAGAGGCAACAGAAAATTATTTGGGGCCAGTTTAAGCCTTGAGAGATGTTAACTGAAAGTTCCTTGGACAGTGAATGGAGGAGCTGAGTGGGCAGCTTCAGGATGGACAGGAGACTGTGGGCATTCTCGGGGGCCTGGCCTCAGCTCACTCCTAGGTCAGATCTCCAGCAGAGCGTGAGGCTGGTCTCCCGCCAGCAGCCCTCCAGGGACCAGCTCCCTTCTTCCATAAGCTCTCCTGCCTGGAGGACCCTTCCCCTTGCTCTGCTCATCCTTCAGGCTTCAGCTCGGGCCCTGCTCACAGAGGCTGCCCCTTCCTCCTCACTGCAGCTGTCTCCTTGGCTCTTGGTGCCACTTGTAATTCTCCATTTGTTTACTGTCTCTTTTACACTATGCTTTTCTTTCTTCTTTTTAAAAAAATTTTTGGCTGCGTGGCTTGTGAGATCTTAGTTCCCCGACCAGGGTTTGAACCTGGCTCCTCAGCAGTGAAAGTGCAGAGTCCTAACCACTGGACTCCCCCAGGGAATTCCTCACACTGTGTTTTTTGGACTGAATATAGTATATCCTAGCCACATCTGGCTGCTGAGAACCTGAAACTTGTACTCTTAAGAGTAAAAAACATACACTGGATTTTGAAAACTTAGTACATGGAGTGTAAAATATCGCATCCATGATTTTTATATTGGTCACATATTGGTATATTGTAGACATGTTGAATTAATTAAATAGATTACTAAACTTCACTATTTAAAAAAATGCGGATACTAGAAAATGGGAACTTACATATATTGTTTGTATTATATTTCTGTGGATAGTGCTGTGACTACATTAATTTGCTTACAAGAGGGGTCGTGGAAATTCTGTTTACCACTCAATACCTGACACTGGGGTTGGGACACAGCAGGTGAGCAATGAACAGTGTTATTTATGGAATGAATGTTTGACAGCTACATTTTCTGTAAGTCCAGAAACATTTTGAACATCTTGCTAAGGGAACGAGATCTAATTTAAATGTCAGGTTAGTAAACAACAAAAACTCAGGTGTGAAATCTGCAAGAAAGGGAAAAGAAAGAGGAGAGTGAAGGGCTTGGGGGTCAGGGAGGGGGCGCTCTTAATCCTTCTGAAGAGGAAGAGGTCCCATGGTTGTACCCACCCCAGAAATATTCCAGTTCCAAGAGGCTTAGCAGAATTTTCTGAACTTTATCAAGCAAACACCACGCCCCCCAAACAAACAAAAATCCACAACGCATCCTTATACACTGCAGGCAGACATGTTCATAGCCCACTCTGTACCTCCCCATGCTGTTTGCTAACAGAAGCCCCTACATGGCCACCCAGAACCCAGATGGCACCCTCCAGCCTCCTTTGGAACTGTGTTTGGCTAATTCTGGCTGAGGGGATATAAACAGAAATGCCAAGTTAACTTTGGGGAACTCTCCTTAAAGCGAAGTGCTGTGCCTCTTTCTGCGTTTCCTCTGGTTGTAATGCCTGGAGCTCAAGCAGCCACCTTAGACCATGAGGAACGAGGGCTGGGCCACATGCTAGGGTGGAAGGGGAGGTTGGGAGAAGCCTGGTTCTCCCACAGCTTTGTGAAACTGCTGTAGTAATCCTGCAATACCGTCTATGGTCTTTTTAAGTAAAAACAAAAAACCACCTTAGGTATTGAAGGCTGTTAGATTTTTTGTTAACTTATGCTGATAACAATGTCCTGCTCCCTGAATATTTGGTGCCTACTTGCTTTATGTTTTATAACTGGAAATGACCACTCTACTATGTTCAGGGCAGAACACTCAGCACTTTCCAGAGCAAAGTTTGGTCCAAGATGATTTGATTTCTTTACCATCATACTTAAAAAAAAAAAAAAAAGGGGCAATACCTTCAGAAGGTACAACATAACAGAGTGGGAAGTAAGGTGGCCAAGATTACCAATTTCTTACTGGTAATATTTTTTGCTGGTGATTTTTCAGTGGCAACCTCTCTCTTCAAGAGTGGGACGTGTGTGTGTGCTAAGTCACTTCAGTGGTGTCTGACTCTTTGTGACCCCCTGGACTGTAGCCCACCAGGCTCCTCTGTCCATGGCATTCTCCAGGCAAGAATGCTAGAGTGCGTGGTCATGCCCTCCTCCAGGGGACCTTCACAACCCAGGGATCGAACCTGCGTCTCCTGCACTACAGGCGGATTCTTTACTGCTGAGCCGCCACGGAAGCCTAAAGAGAGGAACACCCTATTATATAACACATCTATATAAAGAAGCGTATTAATATCTACATCTCTCTGTAAAGAGCCTCTCAGTTACCTGGTATTACTACCCACAATTCTTAAAACGAGATCACATTTACTTTATGGCCTAAATGAAAATGTTCAAGCTCTGATCCACACGACTGCTAAGTGCCAGTCCCCTTCCTGAGCCTTCTTTTTCCCTGGTGCGAAATACTTCCTGGGATCTACTGACTGAGCAGAGAGTGAGGCAGGAGTTATATCCAGGGAGGCTCAATTTCCAAAGCCACAGACAGCTCCATCCGAGGGAATTAAAAAGCGTCAAAGGATTGGGTTTTCCTTGTGAATTCACAGAGCATGTTTTTCAGTCAAAATAGTGATAGTCATCACAACTGCAATGTACTTAATGAGCACATACTCTGTGGGCCAAGCTGTACTAAGACCTTATATGCATAATCATGTTGAAACTCACAATGGCCCTATGACTTAGATACCAATAAATGGCATTTCTATCTTACAAATGAGTAGAGGCAGAGAGGCTAGGTCATTAGCCAAGGTCACCAGATAAAAAGGGGAAACTGGGATTTGAATTCTGACAGCCTGATCACAGAACCCAGGCTCTTAACCATAAGATGACCCCGAGCAGATGGTAAACCCCATGCATGCAGGGACTTCCTCTGAGGGTTCAGCACACCACCTGGGCCAGAACAAAAGCATAATACTGCTTATTAACACTGCACGTTGATGGTGGAGAAAGGATGACAGCATCCCTCCCCACTGACTGTGGGGAGGTATCCTCTGCCCCGGGCACATCCTCCAGAATCCAAGTCCAAGGGAAGGAGCCAGTGAGGCATGGAGAGCCCTGTAGGGAGGGACTGGAACCCGGGGGCTGTGCTGGCTCAGAGGGACCTTCCTCTTTGCTCTGATGAGGCCTCATGTGCTGAGCCTGTCCACAGGAGCCAGGCCCTCAATTCTGAAGCTTCAACCCTAGACTGTGTTGGACACATTTTTGTTGCCCCACCCACTTCTGCCAAAGAATTGTTTCTAGATGCATTAGTATCTGATTCACCTGTTTCAGTATCTAGAACAGGACTTTGGACATAGCAGGTCTTTACTAATTGAATGAATGAAGTCAAGCTAAATACTTGATCCTGGCCGGGCGGCACCTCCAGAGGATGGGTGTGGGGGATGCTGCCCCACAATTCACTGGATTTGAATTAGCCACATGGGGTGGGAGGGGGCTGGACGCTTACTGCTTACCTTTGAGGTGGGCCTGCAGCAGGAACATTCATCTTTTAGGAGTTGAAGCCCACCTGTAACCCAATTACCCTGTTTCACAACCCTCAGGGCTGAACCACTACGCTTTTTTGCATAGCACGTTTCCTTCTTTTGAGTTTTGATAGAAAATAAGAGTTCTGCCAAGAGACAACAAAAATTTAAGAAAAAACCACCACATAGTGTCAGATTGAATCAGACATTCATCAGTGTGAACACACATGGACAGACCCTGAAGTAGAAACACAGCTCTGTATTTAACTCTCATCTGACACAGACCCTGAAAGACTCCAGAATGTTCTCCCACCCCCAAAGTGCTGAACAAAGTCGGGCAGGGCTGTAACTGAGTCAGTCACTATTTTGATCCCTGTGTACAAAGGAGGGAAAAAGGGTCAAGGACTGGACAGATCACCAGTCAGAAATACGTGTCTAATGGATGAGGCAGAATTTAAATGTTTTCCTTATTTCCTCCAAATAGGCCAGAATAACACCCTAACCTTCTGTTGAGCTCGGTCTTCAGTATGCACTGCTATTTGAGGGTTTGGGTTGTGTTTGCACAGAGCCCGAGGCCAGGGCAGATGATCAGATTAGGGGGAATTTTAACTCCCACCCCTGGGATGTGCAGTGGGCAGCCCAGAGTAGGGTTTACCAGTCAACACTGCCTATGGAGGCAGGGCTGGTGGCGAGGGTACCTCACTGTCGCTGGGGGTGTGCCCCTTCCCAGAATTGCGTGCTGGTCTGAATCCAACCCAGAACCTGTGTCCACTGCAGCCACGCCTCACCCAGGGAGTCAAAGTGCTCACCAGAGACCAGGCCAGGCTCTGAGAGGTGCCACTGTTATCACTCTCAGCAGCTGTGGCCACGGCCTCTCCAGCTTCTGTCACACAGAGCAAGGTGGGCACTGTGGTCCCTTCCATCACCCAATTCCACCCTCCCTGGCCCTCACGTGTGGTCCATCAGTCCTGGATCTGATCAGGCCCAGAAGTTACTTCGCAGGTTTTAGGAAGCCAGTCTTGTGGCTCCTGCAAGGTTGGGTGAGTGAAGTAGAGTCCATGATGAGGCTTCATGGGGCAAACCTGCATAAGCATTATTAACCAACCATTTGTCTTAAACTAGGCCAGATCAGTTCAAAGGTACAGGGGGAGCTGGATGTGAAAAGTGGCATTTTTTTTTTTTTTCATATCACTGGCACCCTAAGAGAAGTTTGTAGGTTGACCTCGTAAGTGTGGGGCCAAACTAATTTTGCGCTCAGTCGTGTCCGACTCTCTGTGACCCTACAGGCTGTAGCCTGCCAGGCTTCTCTGTCCATGGAATTCTCCAAAATACTGGAGTGGGTTGCCATGACCTCCAGGGTATCTTCCTGACCCAGGGATCAAACCCACATCTCTTGTGTCTCCTGCATTGACAGGCAGATTCTTTACCACTGTGCCACCTGGGAAGCCCAGACTCACTTTGGTAGAATTGAAACCTGATCATTGACAAAAAATAACTCAGGTCAAGAATTCCTAATTTATGTCAGTATGGGGTAAAAAGCACTCGTACCAAATATGCACCCAAGAACCTAGGGCTTTGCAGAGTACCTTAGCAGCATTAACTCAGAAGGTGGGGAATCAACTAGGGAATGACCAAAGAATGTAACTCTATAGAATACTGCTTGAATTCTTTGAGCCTCCCCTTTTCTTTTACCACACCCTCTTTAATCATCCAAACCATCTTCTCACTCAGAAATAGATGCTCGTCTCTTTGGTCTGCACTGTTGCGTCTTCCAGTAGCTTAACACAGCGAGACGCACCAGCTATCGTTTCAGAGGCTCACCTTCTTCCCAAGAGCAGAGAGCCAGAAAACAGGGTCAAAGCTCCACTCTTCATATCATCTCACTTCTGACCAGGCAGCCTAGGTTTTCCAAGGCCTCCAGGGAGGGAAGGAAAAGCCAGAGTGAGAAGCTTGGCTCTGGGCAGGGAAGGGAAGGACAGGCTCCAAGGAACATTCTTGGAGGAGAGCTGTGGCCACCACAGTTCCTTCTCTGTGGCCCCAGGCCAATCCCAAGGAGAAAATTTTGCACAAAGAACCACCGTCTCTGTGAGAAAACCCCTGTGCTCTCTAGAAGACAAGCTATGTACGTCTTTCTGGTGTTTCACAAAACCCCCTTGTAAGCCTTGAAAACCCCACTAGCGATGGATGGCGCGGTCACTGGCAGTGAAACACAGGTCTTCCTGGGACGCCCTGCCGGGTCCTTCCTCACAGCCTCACGTGTGTTATCATCACAGATGTCCTCTGAGAAACCTGCTGCAGCCACCCGGGGAATGTCAACTCCAGCGGGTGCCCACCCCCATGTGGGCCCCACCTTCCTGTCTGGGTGGCCGCTTCACCCCTGAGCGCTGGTGCCTGCCTGCACTCAGAGGGCCCTCTCATGCCAGGCCCCAGGGCACTCGCGAGGCCTCCGGCTCTGCAGCTGCCTCGTGTGCTCCCCGGCTGCGGGAGGCGGGCACACGTGTGGATTCCTCAGGAGGAGTGTGGATGCCCCCAGGCAGGGCAAGGGGTCTGGACTAGCCCCATTCCTCATCTCCACGTACACCGGGAATCCCCACCTCAGCCGGCTCTAAACTCTGGAGAGGCTTCTACAGGCCACAAAGATTGAGTTTGACTCATGTGCCCCTATGGGCATCAGAAATAGACAAAAAGGGGGTGGCAGGGGAGTCTGCAAAAGGTGTTTCAGAGCAGCTTGGCCTCATGACAGTTTCAATGCAGTTTCAAATCCTAGACAGCCCCATTTGCTTAACTAGTTTTTCCAGTGATGTGTCAAAGCTGGCTGTCTTGGTTTCCACAGCTTCTTGGTTTCAAAAGGGAAACAAATAACAATAAAAACTCCAAATTCTTCAGTGAACAAATAAATACTACGAACAATATTTACATTAGTATGTCACACTGGGAGATTCCAGCATGACCAGGGAATGGGAGAACTGAGGATGTGCCCTGGCTTTGGGGCTTAGAACTGGCTCCTGGTCAGGCTGGGACCCCTGTGAGTGGATGGAGGGACAGGGGAGGTGGAAATGAGCAGAGACGCTTGGCTGGGGCCTCCTCACAACTCCAGGGAGGTAGAGTGGGCAGGAGGTGCAGAGCTGTCCCCAGATTAAGCAGGTTTCAAACAGACAGAAAAATCCGTTTACCCCACCAAGCACTTTGCTATGGCTGGGGTCATGGGATGAGCAGCTCCCAGGACTCTGGGAACCTTCTCCAACAGCCAGCATGGTGGGGGCAGCAAGGCCTCAGTCCTGGGGAGCACAAAGCTCATGAGTTGGCTGCTGGCCTCCAGCCCTTTCCAGGTGACAAGGAGCCAAGGTCAGGAACAGCCCCCTCTTCTTGGATAGGTGACAAGGGGGATGTGGAATTCGTTTGTGTCGAAGATGAGGGGCCTCCTGGGAGGACTGGGGTCTCTGTCAGCCTTGTGGAGCAGCTTGAAGAGTCCAGTTCCAATGTTCATGGGGATCCCCATGATGATGCATTCAGATACCCCTGAAACCAACCAGAAAGGAGGTAAGAGAGCTTCTCCATACTTGGGGAAGTCTTCAGGCAGGACGGAAAGACTACTGACTGGGAGTCCCAGCCCCAACATGTTGCACCTGGGCTGCTCACGTTACTCCTCATCTATGGATGCTGAAGGCATGGCCTGGTGCTCCTGGGCAGGCTGGGGGAGTTCCTGCATCTGGTTGAAGGGAAGTGCTTGCTCACAGCCCCGCTGCTGGCTCAGCAGACTTTCTGCCTGAGCTAAAGGCATCGTGTGGCCTCACCTTTGAGCACTAAACTCAAACAGCAAGGATACACTGAATGATGCTCAGGAAACCCCAAGTTTGCCCTCCAGCATGTCCTTAGCTTAGGGCCCAGGGAACAAGCAAATGGGATCGCAGTGAGCAGGTGCCAATCCCCATGGAAACAGCCGCACAGATTTGTTCTGTGCCCAGGGGTCGGGGGCGGGCCAGGGTTAACACGCCCCAACCCCGGAGTCCACAGCTTGAATCAGAAACACTAAGAGGGCAGGGCCCCTCATGGAGTGACAGGAGTTAGACGACAGTGTAGATTCTTTCTCCAAGCTCCCTTTCAGCTCTCTAAGATCTAAATGTCGGGCTCTGCGTGAGGCTTCTGGATCTATAATAAGCAAGTGCATATCTGCTATGTTCTGGGCTTTGTGCTATCAGGGGCCAGAGAAGTAATCAAAGTAAACCCCAGCACAGAGTGAGGGCTGACACCGAGTTGCAACATGCAAAGGACCAGGAGACTTAGAGCTGGGGAAGGGCAACCACGACAGGCCGCTAAAGGTGGAGCGGGGTGCTGGGTCTCAGGCCTACAAGCAGGCTTGCTCTCACTTTTGGCTGGGCCTTGCCCTTCTCCTCCCCCATCTTTGCCTTTTCTTTCCTTTCACCCTTCATTATAGTAAAGAACTGTGTAATTTCTCTTTCCCTCTATTTGCAACCTGTGACCCTAATCTTAGAAGCAAAATCTAGGTATACACTGCCTGGTCCCATCCGACCGTCACCTTGGGTGGTGAGTCCACACGAGGTGGTAAGGGGGAAATGGCCACTAGGAAGCAGAGCTCTGGCGGCAGTGTCGGGGGCCAGGCATGGCGTTGCTGTCTGAACCCCAGACCAACTCCCACCTCAGGCCACAGGGTCTTGCTGAGGCACGAGAGAGGCCGGAGCCAAGCGGGCACTCTGGGGCGGGGGAGCCGAGCTCCGCTGTGACAGCCACCCTTCTCCCCTTGGCCCGCCAGACAGGCTCTGTGTGGGGAGAGCAGGCCCACGCAGGGCGAGACTCTGATAACCAGTTAGTGCCCTTGGTCTTCTCCCTGTGAAAGGGCTGATATCCACGCCTCAGCAACGTGCTGAGATGGCATACGAGGCACCTGGCCGAAGTGTGCCAGCTGCCTTGTTCAGGGAGCTGGGACAGCAGGAGCGCCTGGGGCAGGACCAAAGTGGCTGACTCTCATTCCGAGGGCTAGACAATTCCTACCTGCCCAGGGGTGACCTTTCCTCTGTCCTGACTGAGCAGCCTGCTAAAGGATGTGGGGGACTCAGGCTGCCACAGTCAAGCTTTGGAGATAAAAGATCGGTTAGCTCCAATTCTGTGAGCTGCGACTTTTACTCTTAAACAAGTCAAAGCTCTGCCTGCTCAGTTTCTCCACCTCTTGAGAAGCCGTGGCCATGGTTTAAACTGTAAAAAACAAAACAAAAAACCAACGAAAACCCACAAAGGCCTCTGGCGAGGCTGCTTCAAGCACCAAACCTACCACACACAGAGTCCTTCTGCCCAAAGTAGGCTGCGTCAAAGAGGTGGTCGGCCGTCTTCTCAAACGAGGCCAGCATCAGCACGCTCTCCTTCATCTTGGCCAGGCCAAACCTGGTGATGCCCAGGACTCACCCTGTGCCGAGGGAGAGAGCCAGAGTGGGGACTCCTGCCAGGTACAGCACGCAGCTCCTGCGCCCCTCAACAGAAGAAACAAAAAGCAGCCAGGCTGCTGTTCAAGACACAATCCAGGTTTGAGAAGGACCCTAATGACCACCTGTCCCACCTGTGTCCCTCTGAGGTCACTGGCATGACAGCACAGATCCTGACACTCACAGCCAGGGGCCATGGGAACAAAGAACTGAGAACTGGAAATTACAGAGTGGATATGAGTGTGTGTGTAACTGATTCACTTTGCTGTACAACAGAAACTAACACAGCATTGTAAAGCAACCATACGCCAACGAAAACCAACTAAACAAAAACTGAAAAGCAGGGAATTTTCTGCTGGTCCAGCGATTAGGGCCCTGCTGAGACTTTCAATGCTGAGATCTGGGTTCAAATCCTGGTCGGGGAACTAAATTGCACCCCTCCTCCCTAAAAGAAAAAAAAAAACTTCTGAAGATGTTTCTTATGGCTCAAAGAAATAAAAACCCAAATAATTTAAAAACCTCAAAGTAGAGAAACAAGTAAATTTAGGTACTTTCAAAGGAATATTGAACCATCATTAAAAAAGTATAAAACTACATGGCAGTGTGGAAAATACTTATAATGTTCAATAAAAATGACATGCTAATTTTCACTGTTTACCTGTAGTAATCTAATATACGCATATAGAACAAAAATGGAAAGGGAGACTTTACAATGACTGTCTTTAGTACCGGGTGGCAGGAAATGGGTCACTTCTCCCGCCTAGTTTCTGAATTTGCTGCAATACAGCACAAGTTCATCTGTGGACATTGTGCCTTATGGCACTGATAGAGGAAAGATTTTTAGTACAAGAGACAAGAACAAAAATCAACCAACCAACCAAACTCAGTCCCCCAGTCAGATTTTCACCTGGAAATGGCTATAGAAGTATGAGCAATGGCTTCGAGAGGACACAGACCTCAGTTTGTCCCAGAATCCTTAGGCTTCTGACAATGGCTAATTTCTTTTAGGATAGAAACCATGCCCTGCCTCCTGCCAGGCGGTTGCAATTTCCACACTGGAATTTTACCAGCACGCCCAGCTGGACCACTGTACTCTGGTTTTGGGGTAATGGTGGTCATCACGGCCAGGCACTGCATACGTCCTCCAAGCCTCGTGCTCCTGAGACTGGGTTTGTGATAGCAGCCGCGAGGCGCCCACGCACCTTATAGGTCATGAGGTCGGAGAGCAGCATCACGTGCCGCCGGTCGATGCTCATGCCGTGGTTGACCATCGTATACTGGATCTCGTTGATGATAGTCGTCCGGGCAGCCTCGATGCCCAGGGTCTTCTCCACCTGCGGAGGGCAGAGATGAAGGGAGGCAGCCGCGTCCGGGGCTCCCCAGCCTCCCCTCGTAGCCTCCTCTGCCCGGCAGGTTCCCAGCACCGTGTCCCTCCCCAGAGATGCCGTGTGGGGTGGCCTTTGGGGCAGACCCGGAGTGAGAGGCAGGGTCAGAGGAACGTGCTGGGGCGACTGCAGGGCCCCAGCTGTGAGCGCTACCTCGTACGTGTTGTTGGAGGTGGTCCGGGTGCCCTTCACGCCGTGGGTGGCCATGACGGCCCGCAGGTTATCACCCTCCACCAGGAGCTTGTACTTCTCCTTCCCGCTCTGCTCATCGATGTGGATGACAGCTCGGGACACCTCCGGGATGCCCTGCACCACCACCTGGACAGAGACACGGAGGGCTCGAGACCTGGCAGTGCGTGCGGCCCCACCCACCTAGCAGCCTGGGAAACCACAGTGGCTGCGAGAACTGGGGCTGTCACAGCCTCTGTTTGTGGTCTTGATCACCCCATCTCAGAGGTGACTGTTGGGGCGCGCCAAAGCGGGGAGTGCCTGCGTACTGCCTGAGCTGCTGGGGGGTGAGGAGGCGGGAAAGCAGAAGCTCAGGGGGTCGTGCCCTCTTCCACCACCAGTTTTATGAGAGAAGAGAGAAAAGCTGAATAGGCAGAATGCTGAGGCAGGGCCAAGAAGGCAACCCGAACCGCCTGACTTCTTGGGGACGTGGCAAAGAAACGGAGCGGGGCGCCACCCGCGGTCCCAGCAGCCCCGACGCCCCCGACGCCTGGCTCTGCAGCTTAGAGACGGACGTGCTCCCCGCGTTAGGCCTGACCGCCTGGGCAGGCGGCCTGCCACGCACCTTGGGGAGGTCCTCCTTCAGGAACTGCAGCACGTAGTACATGGAGCTCTTGCTGTTCTCTCGGGGGGTGACACACACCACTGCCTCGCCGTGCACGGCCACGTCGCCGGGCTTCACGCGCAGCTTGGACATGCAGATGGAGTACCTCACCGTCTCAGCGTTCACCTGGGAGGGTCGCATGCCCGGGAGGTCACTGGCGGGACTGGGAGGCTGCGGTCTCTGTTTCTTGGCCTTTCAGCATCCTGCCCCTCTAAGGAGCCTTTTTAATTACTGCCCCCCGTCTCTCTCCTCATCGCGTCTTTTTTGGTACTGTGATATCTTAATACCAGAGATGTATGTGTGCGTATATACTGTATATACACCTCTGCTTCATTCACTAAAAAAGTAGATCCTACCACCCGCCCCTCCTAAATCCATTTTGCCACCGTTACCGTTTATAAATGCCAATAAGAAGAAGCCAGGTCAACCCACATATCCTGAGCCAGCCGTTGCTGCGCTGGGCGCCCACGGGTGGGTAAGACATGGCTGGCACCAGGGTCCTTCCGACTGCTGGCATGCTGTGCCACAGCAAGCGGGCACTGTGGTCTGCACACCACCTCCACTAATTTCCTGTGTGCCTCTAGGTGGCCGGGGTCAGGGGTAGACAGAATGTAAAGGTACAACAGATCCAGAGAACAGACACCAAAGGGAAGCCCCAAAGAGGCTTCCCGTGCTATGAAGAGCTCTTGCCCTAGTTCATCAGCACCTGTCCTGGGACTGAAAGGGGATGACTTCCTTCACGCACTAAGTTACGGGACTCACTTCCAGCCTCAGAAGTCTGATCCGTTCTAGGGAAAGCTTGACGAGAATGAAGCAATCATCAGGAAGAACACTTCTTCAATATACTCTGAAATCTGCAGTGTCAAAAGATCAGAACATCCGTCAGTCACTTCCCCATCCTTCAGAGCATACGCGGCTTCCTCTCGTCTTTAAGGACACAGAGCAGCATGGACATACGGATTGGTAAATTCAGTACAAGTGGTTCTCACACGTCCTGGCGATGCTGCTGGTTTAGTTTTCTTATTATTGAGAGGGATTTCTTCTTACCTCTCCCAAGAGGGTTTTCTCAATTCTCCCTTTCACCAGACGAGCATAGTCTGCGTCGTCGTCCTTGTCCAGCTGCGCTGTGATGATGGGAGTGCTGTGGGGAGGAAGGGCAAAGGATTACAAGGCTGCTTGAAGGCCACACTGGATTAAGCCTGGGTGAGTCTGGAACCTTAACAGCAAGTGCAGTACTGAGCACTCACTGGAGTCAGGCGCAGTCCTGAGGGCTGCACACATCCATGCTCATGAGGCAAGCCACTCCATCAGTGAGTGAGTGGCTTTCAGAAC
The DNA here is from genome assembly GCA_006408695.1 of Aepyceros melampus. Taxonomy (NCBI): domain Eukaryota; kingdom Metazoa; phylum Chordata; class Mammalia; order Artiodactyla; family Bovidae; genus Aepyceros; species Aepyceros melampus. The sequence goes on along the minus strand of SJXQ01007358.1, from coordinate 646,611 downwards.
AGTCTTCCTGGCCAAGCAAGCCTTTTCCTCTTTGGTCCTAATAGGTAGTTACTTCAGCTCTGTTCCCTGAGTAAACCGACCCTTTGTATACTACAGGTTTGTATACTATGGGACGCACAGTGACAGAATCACGTCACTTATAGCTTACCCCACTCCACCCCCACCATCTCCCCTCCAGGACACCTCTGGCTCCTCCAACTACTAGCTAGTAGCTTCCACCCTTGCCATCCTGGATGGCATCCCCTGAAAGCACACTCCTGGGTGATCTGACTGACCTAGAGGCGGGCAGAGTTCCTGCCACCCGGGACATGGACAGCTGCTGTTCCAGAACCAAGTACAGCGCTCTCTCCTTTAATGCAGTATTGTCATTTCGTTACATTCAGATCATAGGTAAGACATGATTTTGTCACTGAATGCGCTATAAAATATTTCTATCTTTCCTAGTTTCAGGTCACCTACAGATTATACCATGAAATCACCAGAGGGTGGGATTTGGGCTGGGGGAGCGTAGTCACAGAAACTGCCCTGGGGGGAGTGTAGTCACAGAATACGGCCCCAGATCGAGTCGCAGACACATCATCAGGCCTAGTGAAGCTGGGAATACAACATTAAATGGATGAGTCTACAATGACACACGGTTCCAATTTTTCCAGGCATTTTTTTTTTACGTTTCTCTCTTTCCTGTGACTTGTGGTCACAAAGAACCATTGCTTCAGTTTTGACTCTCTCCAGTCTGGACATTTTGTCTTGGGTTTTTTTTTAAGAGACACAATATGATTAACACTAGCACGTGTCACTCCAGAGTCGGAGATGCTGTCCACTAGCATTTATCAGACACCCACTCGTGACAAGAGAAACGTTGTTTCTCCAGGACGTGATAGGTGAGTGTGAGAACAGGAGGGAAATGGATGAGGGCACCTGATGGCCTTGGAGGCATTGATGATCTCTTTGATGCGGGGCACGCCCAGGGTGATGTTCATGGAGGCCACGCCCGCAAAGTGGAAAGTCTTCAGGGTCATCTGGGTGCCCGGCTCGCCAATGCTCTGGGCACAGAGCGCGCCCACGGCGGAACCTGGCTCCATCTGTGCCCTGAAAAGACAAGACAGGATGAAATGTACAGCCTGGGGACTATGGTTAATGATGATGCAATAACTTTGTACGGCGGCAGATGGTGACCAGATGTATATCGTGGTGATCTTTTTGCAATATACAGAAATACTGAATTGCTATGTTTGCACCTGAAACTTGCATAATGTTCTAGGTCAACTATCTGTTGTTTGTTTAGTTGGCCAAGTTGTGTCCGACTCTTTGTGATCCCATGGACTGCAGCACACCAGGCTCCTCTTTCCATGGAATTTTCGCAAGCAAGAATACTGGAGTGGGTGGCCATTTCCTTCTCTATGGGGATCTTCTTGACCCAGGGATTGATCTCGAGCCTCCTGCTTGGCAGGAGGATTCTTTGAGACTAAGCCACCTGGGAAGCCCCATTACTTAATTAATTAATTAACTCCATTAATACAATTAAACAAAAGAGATGCAACCTCTCATATAAAGCCCATTTAAATATACCCATTTTATAAGCTTTTACATATAGGTCAACTATACCTCAATTAAAAGACAAAACCAGGGAATTCTTGGCACTCCAGTGATTAGGACTTTGCACAGGGACCAGGTTTAACCCCCAGGGACTAAGATCCTGCAAGCCTTGTGCCATAGCCAAAAAGAAAGAAAGACAAAACTAAAACCCACAAACTGCTGGGGAGGTTTCTGATTATCTTTCAACAGAAAAAATACGCATGCCGTCAGGGTCAGGAAGGAATTGGCAAGGACCCAGGTTGGGCTTGTGACAGAGGAAGAACTGGACAGAGATCAGTTACAGGTACAGACAAGGGGGAGCAATGCTCGGAGGGTCCAACGACGACCGCGAGCACTGTGTGGCTACTTGTGGTCAGCATGGGATGGGAGAAGACCTAAGAGCTCTGCCCACGCACGGTACTGCAGGCGGACAGAGCAGCCAGCCCCTGCTGAATATGTTGGTAGTTTCCCTATGAAAAGATGATGCTCGGAAATTTCTCTGCACTTCTTCCCACATGTTGGAGCACTCAGCCTGCCTACCCACTGGAGCCCCTAGAAAGGCGGCGACAGAACCTGCTCAAGGCTGGCAGTCAGTAAGCCATGTGGGCACAGGATTCTGTTTCCTGGGGAACCCGGAGAGATGCAAAAGACCCACTGGACTGCCCGGCCGCCTGAGACAACTAGCACCCTCACCTCATGTACTTGTCCCTACACGTCTCCAGAAACTTCTCTATTTGGGTGGGGGTGATCCGGTCCAACTGGTACAGCACACGGGGCTAGAGGAACAAAAGCCGAGTTCAGGGTCAGGGCCGGCAGCGTGGGAAACCCTCCTGACCCGCTGGGGAGGGCCACTACCTCTGTCGTGCCATTGTCGTTGATGCCGTATTTATCTCGGGTCTTCTTGATTTTCTCAGAAACCTCCTTGATAAACTTTTTTATCTCCTGAAAGATTACACAACAAACATCAGATATATATTTCTCAGTGATTGCATGATCTGATTCATTTTTAAGTAAACTTTAGTCATGTGATGAATCCTTCCTACTTTAGTGGTGGCTAAATAAGACACTATAAGGGATATGACACGAATATGGGTTCTATCACAAACTGTTTTTCTAAGGAACACACCACATGACCCATTCCCTGGACACGTTCATCTGCGCGGTGCTTCTCAGGTCCTTTTACTCTGATGATGCTTCCTATGAATCTGTGGTGCTAACCCAGCACGTGAGAGTGACATAGGACGACCCTTTCACCTGCCGCCTTCTCCCCTGCTCTCCTGGAACACCTCGCTGCCCACATTCATGCGGCCCAGAGTAAGTACTGTTGCACCATTTGTACTCCTTAGCCTTTAGACTGATACATTTTTGAGGGTTTCTTCTGAAGTTGTTCTGCTCAACTTAAATACTAGAGAGCTTGGCTTTGTAGATGCGATGCACATTTCAAGCACATGCCTTCAGCTTGCCTTCATTTCAAAGGAAACATGCCCAGGTTCCAGCTCTATCTCTGACCCTCACCTCTGCCTTGCTCTCCTGTCTCACGCTCAGAACTTTGAAAGGCCTCCAGGAAATCACCCTCAATGCTGGAAATGAAACATCAGCCTATCTGTTGCTCCTGTTGTATTTTAAGAATAGGGCTCTAAGCCCTGGGATGATGACAAAATGGAGCAAGAAAGAAGGTGAAGAGAATTTATATTGGATGGAAGATCCATAGGGCATGGCTAGAAATGACAGGCCTAGGTTTTCTGGTAACTATTTCTAAGGGGAAGCCCCATATGCTTTATACTTTGGTATGGGTCTGTGAAATAGCCTTGTGGTTGCTCCTAGAACCAGGACCAGCCAGGATCTCCTTTCGGAGTTTTCACAGGGGGTGTGGTGTGTTTAATGGGCCACACACATCCATGCCCTGTTGCCAGCACACACCACGCACTGTGGGACTGACTCCTAGAGCACCGCTCAGGTGCGCTGAGGACACATGCAATCTAGCAGCTGCATCCTTCAGAGAAAGCACATTGCTGCTCTGGTTTGATCCAGGGGTGTTTCTCACAGTAAGGGAAAGAGTGGATAGACTATGCTTCCTCTCAGCGACCCTCAGGGAAATATGATTTCACTCGATGATTCTGGACAAATTGGGGGTTGGGGGGCACTCTGGCCAACTGCAGGTATCCAGCTGCTTTGTGTGGCTGGCTGAGGTCAGATCCACATATCTGGACAAACCCCTGGGCAGGCCCGAGGGTGGACAACTGTTTTGAAGGCTGCAACGCCTCACTAGGTCTTGTTTCTCAACTGAGGATAACTGTAGGAGAAGACCAGCATGCCTGCCCAGCGTCTACTCAATCTGTATCACAGCTGAAAGTATCAAAAGTTTCGTCTAAAATAAATGTTTCAAAGGGCAGACTGGACCAGAAGCCCACTTTCGCAAAAAAAAAAATTCTATAAGGCACTTACAGACAGCTTGAGACTTAACTAGCTGGGTATTGTCCTAACATTGCAAAAATAAATCTCTCTAGCCTCCCACAGACTAGTGAGCAATTTCTAGTTACTATCTTTTCTGAAAGCAAAAAACTCAAACTTCTGGGGTCCACAGAGTCTGTGACCACAAACTCTTCTTAGTCACTTGCTGTCCAGCGTGGTGTGCTCTCCCTGTGGGGCGGCAAGATACTGGCTCCATCACCCTAGAGCCAAGGCCATTTGGGCTGAATAAGGTCAGGGCTTGGCCAAGCGAACGGGCCCCTCTACAATGTCAAATGTTTCTGCACAGTCTACACTCAGGGGAGGGGTTTTCTGCAAAGCTGTCTTGGCCCGCTGGACACTTCAGACTGGCTCCCAGGAGCCCAGGTGATCAGGGGGCTATAAGGGTGGACTCCATCACACTTGGGCTGTCCCCTGTTCATGAACACAGGCTTCCCATGACTGTCCTTGTCGATCAACTCCCCTCACTGACAAAGAGTGGAAGGTTACCATGCCACTCAGCCATCATTCTATGCAGAAAGACTTTTATTTAAGAAAGAACTTAAACTAATTTAAAAGAACTTAAAATTCTCAAGAGATTCTTTTTAAAGAGAGACTCTACAGGCTTACTTGTTAATTACAGCCCACATTTCTCAGATATAGTTAGTTGTTACAAATCAGAGGTAGAACTTAGAGCTGGAGAAGGTGGTTGGACAATCCTCCCTGAGGAGGCTCTGCCTTCAAGTGGGATCCGCATCAGCAATAAAACCCGCAGCCACCTAGTGTCTCCTCTGTATCATTCAGTATTAAGAGCTTCCTCCAATGGGTGACTTTCTCCCTGAGCCTACTTATCTAGCTGTGGTCATGTCCTTTAGGGAGAGCCTCTAAAAGCCCTCCTGACCCAGATGTTGCCATTTGCCTGCCAGGTGTTCAAGACTGCCCCACCTGTTGGCACAGGGAAACCAGGGCCAGAACCCAAGGCCAAGCTGATCCAGGGGGTTTTCATCTGTTGAGGAAGTCTGTACATATGAGCAGTCAAGAGCACACACCTCACACCATTCCCCAGTTTGGGTGCTGCAGAGGACAGCTTTCAGCTGCCACCCATGTGGACATGCTTCTGGCAGTGGCTTTGCTAAAAGGAATGAGTTCCCTCACCCAAGAGTTATGGCAGGTATTCTGGAAGTTAGATTAAAAGGAAAAAAGCTCCCTTTTTGGAAGGGGAAACTGAGATAAGCTACTAAGAACTCAGCAGGATCAACCCATGCATACCAAGGGAACTCAGAACACGGCAACTGGCAGGCTGTTAATCACACGGCTGACCAGCAGCTAATGGTCACACTCAGCCTGCAGCGTGTGTGTGAGCCTGGCTGTCGGCTTCCGGCAGGGCGAGGGCTCAGTGCCACCCGGGAGTTCTCTCTGCCTCCCCAGCTCTGAGACCACAGCTAGAAAACATTTTCTCGGCTCAGATCAATCTGTTCTGGTCGGTGAATTTTGGAATCCCTTGGCAATCCTGAGCTCAGACTGAGTGACTGGAGGGTGAGGACGGGTTCCGCCACCTCTGCGGCCCTGGATCTGCGGGGCGTGTGACAGATGGGGACGGGACGGAGAACAAGTGCTCACTGAACCCACAAGTGCTGCTGGTCAGGGGGCCACTGTCAAACCATATCTAAGACAAGAAAGGGCCTGGGCCAAGTGACGAAGGGGAAGCCCTGCCGGCTGGCCTGGGCAGCGCCCTGCAGCGCCTGGGGCTGGCAGGCCACTGGGTGCAGCACAGGTACGCCCCCTGCTCGGCAGCCACAGCACGGAAGCACATTACCTCGTTGTATTTCTCATAGCCTGTCTCAGTTAAGGTCTTCGAGGAAAAACAGAAACATAAATAAGTGAATACAGTCATGGAGAAAAACCAAATCGCACCTCTCATGTGTTACTTAAAACAACCGTGAAGCAACAAAAACAAAATGAAGGCACTCAGTGCAGCCAGGCTCTTAATTTTAAATGTGTTGAAATCTGGAAGCGTCTCTTTTTCACCTTTTGTATCTTACCATGTCAAAGAGTGAAGAGCTTTTAACTAAAATATCCTTATCTAAGTGTCTTACTGTTTTTATTTTTTATATACTTCAAGGGATATATTTTGTGCTATATTTGAATCACAATCAGTATATGCAGGGAACCATGTATTCCTGTATTCCTTTGCTTTTCATCATAAACATGATTATCAACAGAAAGGAGGAGGTCTGTGAAATAAAAGCAAACTAAAAAGCCAAGAGGATGTCAAGGTAACAGGCCCCTGGAAGAAAAAGGAAGGATGACTGTACATTTCTAACCCATATTGTGGCAAGAAAAAAAGCAATTTAAAATAATGATGGTATTAAACGAACACTGCTGCATCACTTATTGTATAAAACACAATAAATGGCATTAAAACAATGCTCTTACTACTACAAATTACTGGGTTTCAAAACCACAGAGGGAGGAGTTGGCCTACAGGATGAGAGACTGGGTGGCAGGGGGTGATAGGGACAGGGTTTTAAAAAAAAAATCAGTTCTCATAACTAGAGCACTTGTCTTCTTTCTACCAGAGAAACACTTGTGCAAAAGACAAACTAAAAGAGACATGAGATAAATTCTTATGCTGACTGCTGAGATCCTCCTGCCTGGGCCGCTCTTAAATCTTCTAACAAGAAACACTCATACATAAACACCCCCGGCTTATACACTTCACTGTCGGCACTTGGAGAATGATTCCTTGGTGACGGCCAAGCCGGGTGTGCAGCCCCCACAGAGCTTACCTGCAGGAAGCTGTCCTGGCAGCAGAGAAACTCATTCTTCTTCATGATGGACTCGGCGCTCAGGAGCAGCTCATTCTTACTGAGAGCAGGCTCGCTCCGGCACGGGAAGACTGCCTCGAGTATCAAAAGAAAACAGTGTGATTTGGAGGCGGGCAGGAGAAGGCACTGGCAACCCACTCCAGCACTCTTGCCTGGAAACTCCCATGGACGGAGGAGCCTGGTGGGCTGCAGTCCGTGGGGTCGCTAAGAGTCGGACAAGACTGAGTGACTTCCCTTTCACTTTCATGCATTGGAGAAGGAAATGGTAACCCACTCCAGTGTTCTTGCCTGGAGAATCCCAGGGACAGAGGAACCTGATGGGCTGCCGTCTATGGCGACGCACAGAGTCGGACACGACTGAAGCGACTTGGCGGCAGCAGCAGCAGCACGGGTCAGTATTCAGTGAAGGAGTTTATAAGAGACAAAACAACCTCACAGAGAGCTTTCAGCAACCTGTGATGTTTTTGTCTTTGGAAACACATACCTTTAATACGAAGGTGAAAACAGTATAAACTGATACTCCACCTTACGTAACAGCCCGTGGGCTATTCAGTGGGTATTGCGTCATTCCTTCCTAACCCTCACCCCGCCCCATATTTGCACTAAAACCATAAACTGCTGTTATGAAAAAAAAATTTCAAGTGTGAAAATACCTCTCCACCGCCAAGCTCATGGGTTTTCCCTCAAAGTTTTAATGGTCACACTGCAGCCTAAGATGTGGACAGACCATTCCATGTTTGACCTGTCCTCCACAGATGGCCTGTATCTGCTATAAACAATGCTGGAAGAACATTCTTGGCACATTTAGATCATTTCTGTAGGCAAATTCCTATAAGCGAAATTTAAGTATCGCTCAAGGGCACCCAGATTTAAATTCAGATCAACACTGTCCAGCTACCTCTCAAAAGGCTTGCTCTAAATTATATCCCCTGTTAAAACTGTGTGAAACAGACCTGCTTCTCCATACCCATGAAATTTACATGGTCTCTATTGCACTCTACTAGATGCTGACAAGAAGACAAAGGCCTCTTCCACTGGCACTGGTTTACTGCCAATAACTAGACTTTGAAATTGAGAAACTCTTTCCTTAATACCTGGGGAGAATTATGCAAAGTGAATAAAAAAGACTAACATTATCACAGTGGTTGGGTAGATATGACAGCGTTGCTACTGCTATTGCTTCAGTCATGTCCAACTCTGTGCCACCCCATAGATAGCAGCCCACCAGGCTCCCCCGTCCCTGGGATTCGCCAGGCAACAGCACTGGAATGGGTTGCCATCTCCTTCTCCAATGTGTGAAAGTGAAATCGCTCAGTCGTGTATGACTCTTAGTGACCCCATGGACTGCAGCCTACCAGGCCCCTCTACCCATGGGATTTTCCAGGCAAGAGTACTGGAGTGGGGTGCCACTGCCTTCTCCAATGACAGCGTTAACTGTATGCTATACCAAAGGCACATCCATTCTAAGGAAATGTCCTTGAAAACACTCACAGATATAATGCTTAATCTTACTTTGATGTTGTCCAGAACCCTTTTAAACTCTAAGGGCTCATCTTTTCCCTCCATGGCTGCAGGGTCTAAGCCGTCTCCCCCGTAAATGAACTGGATGATATCGCCCGTAGAGCTGCGGACTGTCAGGTCATACTGTGAACAAAGGTCTTCCAGGGACTTGACGAGCCTTCTCTGAGGAAGGGAAGGAGAGGGGATAAAAGTTCAGATGCTCTGAGAGCACTAGTCACATGTACGAAGGTTGATAATGGCAACGGAGTTTCAAGGCTACCAATGATTTTAATCACATAAAAACATTTCATTAGAAATCCCTTAAAAAGAGTCCCTGACCTCAATACGGACCCCCAAGTGCCTCACTAGCCTGTGCAGTGGGATTTAGAATATGCTCCACGCTCCAGTGTGTTTTCGAATACATGAAATTTAAACCCCATCGCCCCTGAAGGACTCTGCAAACACTGGTTTCCTAGGCTGCTTTGCCTTCCTTCCCTCTGTGTCTCCCTAAGGTTTAAACTAATGCAATTGCTTTGCATTTCTAAACACAACTTAATCCGGGACCCCTGTGGACTTCAATATGAATTACAGAGGATCCGCTGCAGGCCCTCTTCTGGGACCGATGGGTAAGAAGAGGGAACAGGACTAGTGTTGTGTCTGAACCAGCAGGCAGCAGCCATTTCTCAAACCTGCTTAGGGAGAACCTTCCACCAGCAGAACCCTCCAGCCAGCGGGGTGAAGGGGTTCAATGAGTTAAAGGGAAAGATATCTTCCTTCAGGCAACTTCAAAACAAAAATCCCTCATGCCAGAAGTAATTTGTTCCAGGTTAACAAGCCACTCTGGGAAAGTCATACTCTCTACTTCAGAAAGGTAAAGGACAAAAAATAAAGTCAATAGATATTCAGGCCAGAGTGTTAAAAGCATTTCACAGTCTGTTAGGCTTCTGACAAAAGCACACTCTGAAGCTAGAGGGCGATTTCCCATTAAAAGATGATTAAAAGGGAAGCACTGTCAGTAATGCTGCACGGGGGACAGATGAGAGGTTATGCAAATAGGTGGGTGCTGACTCGAGTCCATTGTGCTCTCATCAACCTTGTGTATTCTGGCTTGCTCGTTCACTCATTACTCATCTCTGGTTTATCAGTCCTGGTTCCCCTGCTTGCTGAGGGCCTCAGTCCATGGTGGGGAGAAAAGGGACACAACACCACAGCAGTTCGTGGCCTAGCACCCTGGAGTGTTAACCTCAGCATGTATTGTAAACAGATAAAATCATCAAAAACACAAACCCAAACCAAAACCAACCGCAAAACGAAAACCAAAAGGTACATTATGGAGTACAAGGTAGAAATGAGAATTCGAGACTGGGAGAGATCCTCCACTTGTGGTCTTATGGAAGCACAAAGCAGGATGCGTTCTCACCTCTCTGCTGTCGAGGATGTACCTTTGTGGCAGTCTCAGAAACACAGGCATGAAAAGCACGTAGCTCAGCCCTATCCCCGGAGACTACTCTCTTACAACTACACACACAATGGAAAATGAGTCAGCCCTCCAAGTGCCCGAGCCCTTCTGCGGGCAGTAGAACAGGTTCTCTGAGTCCCTTAGAGTGACGTTAATGGTAGATTCCATAAACCGCTACACAGTGAGCACAGCCCTCTCAGTGTGTAATCAGGAGGTGGGTACTGTCACCCTATCTCCGTGTGTCAGCAAGTAGTGGCTCAGAGAGATGATGTGCCGGGGGACTTCCGGTCCATGTTCTCATCCAGCAGGGCTTTGGTACATGTGGTTCCAGCCTGGTCTGCACCATTCGAAGGAGACACTGATTTTGAACTTTTTTTTTAACACCTTACTTTTTTGTGTTGTTTATTTTTAGGGCATCTGCATCTCTCAGTTTTTCCTTTTAAATGCCAAGACTTAATAAATCAGAAGTCAGGTAGAAAAGAAGCAAACACTCAGCAGTCAAGATCTGCAGACCTGCCCGGCTTCATTGCTAATGGACTCCATTTCTTCAGGTTACCTGCATATATCCTGTTTCAGCTGTCTTCACGGCTGTGTCGACCAGACCTTCCCGGCCAGCCATCGTGTGGAAGAAAAACTCGGTTGGTGTCAAACCAGAATAAAAGCTATTAGCCACAAAGCCTTTGGCAGCTGGGAGCTAAAGAGAGGTAGGAAAAAAAAAAAAGAAAAATCTAATAAAAAAAGTTTAAGGTCTCCAATTCCAAGACCCATTCAAATCAGAAAATACCTCACCTTTAGACTATAAATACCTGGCCAACGCACTCCCATGTTTTATGCCCTTTCCTAAATAATTCAGTTTAAACCATCCTTACCAGAGAAAAGGAGGGGGAGTTCCCAGCCAGGGCTGGTGCTCGCGGCAGTGGCAGCCAGGTGCTCAGGACAGGGACACCGAAGCTTGGGCTGCTACTCCTAGAGTAGGCAGGCAGTCACGGATCTCAGTTTAGAGGGCACCCTGGCCTTCTCCCAGGAAATGACTACTCTTAGGATACCTGCCGGCAGGCCGGACCTGTCCACTTCCAAAACATAGCTGTGTGCTGCTACAGTTTATGGGGATTCACTTTTGGGCTGTTGAAAATATCCTAAAATTTAGATTATGAAGACGATCACACAACTCTGTGAACACACAAAGCTGCTGAATTCTACACTTTAAATGGGTGAATATTAAGATGATAAAGAAAAAAAAAAAACTGTAAAAAACCAAAAAAAAACCCACATATAAAACACACCCTATGAAATGCCCAATGGCATTTGATCTGGACAGGTTCGTGCTCCTTGGAGGACAACTCAGACAAATAGGCTAAAATCCTTTTGCCCCATTTCACTTAAGGGACAACTGGCATACTCAAAAGCACTTCTAGGCAAGTACCATCTTCCCCAAAGTCTGGCACTAGATGTCCTTGGCATCTCTTCTAAATTGGTCAGGCTTTGACTCCGAGCCACATAAGCACAGTCAGGTACCACTCCAGTGACTTGCTGGCTGCCTGGCCTCTAGTAAATTCTGATCTTGGGCAGAGAGCCCAAGTTGTTCCTGGGGCCACCTGATACAGACAGTGTCTGTCAATTTCAGTACAGCAGTCCCCTCTCCCCAGGAGGGGCTGGCCATAAGTCCTACAACTCCTCAGACCAGGAGCAGCTGGGGCATCTGTGTTTTAGTGTGAGTAACAGTTGACTCCATCCAGAATTACTAAGTGACCAAATCAGCTCTAAGTTCCTCAACTGTTCATTCAATAGCTATCTACCCCAGAATCTCAGAAAACCCCAATACAGGCCTGTCTGTCTCACTCTGCTGACAGTAGTGTCCAGACCACGAGGGCCAATGGAACTCAGAAGTTATTTACAGGCAGTTTAGGAATTCCAGAGAGAACCTGGAATTTCCTGGTTGTTTCACTGTGGTCACATGTTCACTGTTTAAAAAATCCTTATACTTTTATGTAAGTGTTCCCTCAAATAAGCATACAGGTTGAATGCACACAAATGGTAACAACACATTCAGATTACTTAAGATAAAGTTGGATAGGAAACCAACATCCTCCTCCTTAAAAGAGAAAATGTACACAAGGGCACTGGTCCAAGTTTTACAGCTCCGAGTTTCATGAGGCTCCTTCTACAGGACTCAATCACGTTTGGGCTGCAGAAGGAATAACCCTGAGTGGTCCTCACCCTCTATACCAGCTCCAGGAGTCGCCTAATTGGCAGCCCCAGAGCTTCGGTCATTCTTTCGTGCTGCTGAAGGTTGTCCTTCAAAGTTGTATTTGATCCACTCCTGCTTACCTTTGAGTGTTTTTCAAAGTGAGGCAGAGACCTGTTTTCAAAGCCATCTGGCACTCGAGAGCCACTGATAGCTTGCTGTCCCACACAGGCAATCATCTGTGATATGTTAATGAAGGAACCTGGGGAAGCAGGTCAGAAATGGAACATTCAATTTATCAAAATCACAGGAACTGAAGTACAAGCAGATCTGTTGGTATGACAGGAACACAACACGGCACAGCCCCATCCTCAACAAGTTCATGCTCCAGGGACAGAAAAGGACAGACAGAAGCAGAGAAGCAAGCATAGAGCTGTCAGTAACACAGGGAAGGCCAGGCAGGGCCAGAGCTCAGGGGCGAATGAGCGCCCTGGGGCTGGAGGAGAGACTTCCCGGGAGTACTCGAGAAGGCAGCGTCAACCAGCTGGACTCCTGGAGAAGGTTACGACTTCCACATAGAGGGCGTGGGGGAGGAGTTCCAAAGTGGGTCAGAGAGTGGGAAGCAGAGACACAGGACAGGAGTGTGGGGTATGCACCAGGGGCAGGGAGGAGACTATGGGGTGAAGGACAGCAAGGCTAAAGAGACTGGACTTTATTCTGTCAAAAATTTGTTAAAACAGGAAGTTTGCAAAGCTCAGGGTTCTGAATTTGAGTGCAGTATCATGAAACTAACACTTTCAGGTCCTGGCTAATGACAAAATTTAAGTGTATTTAATTATCATCAAACATATTATTTTAAAAATCCCTGGCTCTTTTTTTCTTTCCTCAGAAAAATAAGACCAAGTTTACTCAAAGCACCCTCAAACTCAGAAATCCACACACATGATAAACAAGTTTCTCCAAAGGAGTTAGACTTTCTAAAAATGCAAATAACCATCTCCTTCTCTAAGCATTATTTGAAAAGATACACCATTATAAACAAAAGGCCTGAAGCTCTTTTTTTGGGGGGAGGGTGGTGGAGGAGGGTTGTCAGCTTGTGGGATCTTAGGTCCCTGACCAGGAATTGAACCTGGGCCTAAGCAGTGAAAACACTGAGTCCTAACCACTGGACGAACAACCAGGGAATTCTAGGCCTGAAGTTCTGATGCACATTTTCCAGAGCACGACCAGCCAGCCTGCGTGGAAGGCAGTGACAGCAGCGGCCAGAGGAGGTGCTCACCTTTGGAGCCACACAGAGCCATGGTGAGGGGGCTGTTGCTCTTATCCAGCTCCCGGAGGCAGGCGCTACCTGCGTGGTCACGGATCACGGACAGCTCCTTCAGGATCAAAGCCTGGCGGGAAAAAGAGAGATGCATGGTGCCTGTGTGATTACCGATGTTCAATGTGACATTTAAGAGAATGTGAAGAATTCGAGCGAGATGTCAGATTTCCAGCAGATAAAAGGTTTCAGACCTTAGAAGACCAAGATGTCCTATCTCTGCAGACTGACATTTTCTACGTGCTAAGTCACTTCAGTTGTGTCCTACTCTTAGCGGCCCTATGGACTGTAGCCTGCCAGGTTCCTCTGGCCATGGGACTCTCCAGGCAAGAATACTAAAGGGGGTTGCTATGCCTTTCTCCAGGGGATCTTCCCGACCCAGGGACAGAACTCACGTCTCTCCTGTCTCCTGCATTGGCAGGCGCATTTTTTATTACCAGCACCCCCTGGGAAGTCCCACGGGTTTTATAATCAGTGTGTAAGAAAAAATGCGCTGCTAAGTCGCTTCAGTCGTGTCCGACTCTATGCGACCCCACTGACGGCAGCCCACCAGGCTCCCCTGTTCCTGGGATTCTCCAGGCAAGAACACTGGAGTGGGTTGCCATTTCCTTCTCCAATGTGTGAAAGTGAAAAGTGAAAGTACAGTTGCTCAGTCGTGTCTGACTTTTAGCGACCCCATGAACTGCAGCCCACCAAGCTCCTCTGTCCGTGGGATTTTCCAGGCAAGAGTACTGGAGTGGGGTGCCATTGCCTTCTCCGTGTAAGGAAAACATGGTTAGTAACAAAACCTCGGAAAAACATTTAAATGGCCAATGAGGTAGAATATATGCAGCTTTGTGTATATACCCTACCTAGCGGTGTCTCTGTATGTGTATTATATATATTACTGTGTATATACATGCTTGTGTATACTGTGTATACACATGTATAGCATTTTGTACTTTATATGACATCATGTAATACGTACTATAAGAGTGGTGTGTACTGTTCCTAAAATTTGTCTCTGCCAAGCACACTCTTGAATTCCCACCAACTGGGCGTGTGATTAGGCGACTCAATAGCAACACTCTAGTCCATGGGCTCATCTAGAGTGCCATCCTTCAACCCATAACCTATGATGTGCAATCAGCTGGGAATCATGCTTCCGTTAAAGAGGGGTGCAGCTGAGGCCTCTAGTAATCTTCTAGGTGAGAAACATCCGATTTCTCTGTTTTTCTTTAAGACTTACATTAAGAATGAGCTAATTGTGGACACCTCACACAACTGCTTTCCTTTTGCTTTAAAAAGTTCACCAGAAAATTTCTTATTGGGTTTTCCCTGGTGGCTCAGTGGTAAAGAACCTGCCTGCCAATGCAGAAAGACACGGGTTTGGTCCCTGGTCTGGGAAGATCCCACACACCTGGGAGCAACTGAGCCCGTGTGTCAGCACTATTGAGCCTGTGCTCTCGAGCCCAGAGCTGCAACTCCTGAGTCCACGTACTGCAATTCCTGCAGCCTGCGTGCCCTGGGGCCCTTGCTCTGCAACAGAGACGCCACTGCAATGAGAAGTTAGCGCACCACAGTGAAGAGCAGCCCTTGCTCACTGCAACTAGAGAAGGCCCCCATGCAACCACCAAGGCCCAGTGCAGCCAAAAGATACATAAATAAAGCTAAAAAAATTTTTTTTATTGTTCAAAAATCCTTTCTTCCCTAGATGAGTTAAAGCCCTGAGCACCAGGCTACTGGGAGGCAAAAGAGAGGCAGACAGGGCCCTGGTACAGTCAGACTGCTAAGGCAGGCTGCTTCAGAAAAGATGCCGGACTCTCAGGCTGTTCTGAGTCTGACCCCTGCAGGTCCAGCTCTCAGCTAACTTAGCTCCACACCAGAACGTGCAACAGACTGGACTGTGACTCTCAAACACGACTTAACCACATCTCTTTCAAAGACCATCCTTTCTCAGCTGAGAGGTGTCGGCCTGGTCAAGGATGCTGGTGATCGGGCATAAGCACTGAAGCGCCAGAGACAGGAGGGGCCCAGTGTGACGGCGGGCCAGAGCAGCCCCTGTGGCCAATCGGACAGAGAGCTGCTCGCCACCCGGAACACCAAAGCTGGAAGGGGTGGAACAGACTTGATGGGAGGCCCCCATCACTAGGACACACACACGCTGCGCAGCTCAGAGACGGGCTGAAGCCACTGCCTTTCCTCTCCACTCACCTGTCGCTTCTCTTCAGGGCCTACAATGCCACTGGCTGCTAACCTGACCCAGAGAGCCAGACTCACCTCCAGAGTCTCCTCGGCGGTGCAGCCAGGCTGCTGCTGCAGCTTGCCTGTGTTCAGGGCTTCGATGTACTCATCGCATTTTTTGTAGCCAGCGTTCAGCAACTCATACTTGGCCTTCAGCAGCCCTTGGCCAGGTGTGACGTCACCAATCCCGATTGAGAATCCACGGTTAGCTGCAGAAGGGTTGGCAGGGAAAGCCAGAAGAGAGAACCATTGATGTTAGTCAACTTGTTATGCAGAAACAAGTTTATACCTTCAGAGAACTTGCTGCAAGCCATTAAACAAAAACTTACTGTACCGGTCCCTGGGTTGTTACACAAAGATGACCAAGACTCACTAACTCCTCTCAGAGAGCTCACAATCGAGTATGGAGCACAGGGATGTCCCAACCATATTATAAAGCAGCCAGCCACTGAACAGGAGAGACGGAGAGAGCCAGTTGTAGAAAGTGGGCTACCGGACGGATGGCACACAGCATCCCTGACACCTCTGTGTTCCAATTCTCTTTTTCAGAAATCATTCCAAAATAGAGGCTAAGAAGCAAATGTGAACTCTACCTTTGATGGAACGATATACCACCAATAATCCTAACCCTAACACCTGTAGCAAGTGGGCAGGTGAGGAGCAACTGGATTAACAGGATGGGGAAGGGGATGCTGATAAGTGGCTGTGGAATGGAGGGCCACTGAGTCTGAAAGTCTCAGAAACAAATCCTCACGTTCTGCTGGAGGTAATGTACGAGCTGCAAATGGGGAAACCTGGGTAGAAAGTTTGCACAGGTACACCTTTTTTTACTGTGCTTCATAGATAGTGTGTTTCTTTAAAAACAGAAGGTTTCTGGCAACCTTGTATTTGAACAAGTTAAAAGCACAATTTTTCCAATGGTATTTGCTCACTCTGTGTCTCTATGTTGAATTTCAGTAATTCTCACAATATTTTAAACACTTTCATTATATTTTTATGATGCTCTGGACTGTTGTTATTATGACTCACTGAAGGCTCAAATGATTAGCATTTTTCAGCAATAAAGTCTTTTTTTATTAAGGTGTGTACATGTAAGACACTAAGATCATTGCATCTGATCCCATCACTTCATGGCAAATAGATGGGGAAAAGTGAAAGCAGTGACAGATTTTATTTTCTTGGATCAAAAATCACTGTGGACAGCGACTGCAGCCATGAAATTAAGATACCTGCTCCTTGCAAGAAAAGCTATGACAAACCTAGACAACATATTAAAAAGCAAAGACATCACTTTGCTGACAAATGTCTGTATAATCAAAACTATGGTTTTTCTAGAGTCATGTATGGATGTGAGTGTTGGATCATAAAGAAGGCTGAGCACTGAAGAACTGATGCCTTCGAACTGGTGTTGGAGAAGACTCTTTAGAGTCCAGTGGACTGCAAGGAGATCAAACCAGTCAATCCTAAAGGAAATCAATCCTGAACATACACTGGAAGGATTGATACTAAAGCTGAAGCTCCAATACTTTGGCCACCTGATATGAAGAGCTGACTCATTGGAAAAGACCCTGATGACGGGAAAAACTGAAGGCAAAAGAAGAAGAGGGTGGCAGAGGATGAGGTGGTTAGCTAGTATCACCGATTCAATGGACAAGAATCTGAGTAAACTCTGGGAAACACAGGGAAGCCTGGCATGCTCTAGTCCATGAGTCACAAAGAGTCAGACACAGCTTAGCGACTGAACAACAACATGTTAACACACAATACTACTGCACACTTAATAAGGCTATAGTACAAACAAGTTTTTTATGCACTGGGAAGCCAATACATTCATGAGTTGCTTGATTGTTATATATGCTTCATCACGGTGGTCTAAAACCAAACCTGCAATGTCTCTGAGGTCTGTCTATAAAAGAAGAGGCCTCAGGCCCTTCCCTCATGGGAGACAGAGTGCTATACAACAGGTTGAGCATCAAGAATAGGAAGTCTTAAAAAGAGAAGAAAGAAAAGAAGGAAACAGAGAGAAAAGAACTATGGTTAGAAATTAAATATATGATACTGAAAAATTAGAACAAAACAAAACAGAAACAGTGTTGAAAACTGAATCCAGAAACAAATAAATGGACAACAGGGAAAAAGAGAAAATTAGAGAATCACTCCAAGAACTCTACCAGACAATTAACAGAAATTCCAAAGAGCAAGAACAGAGAAAGCAAAAGAGAGACTGTGATCAGAAAAAGAACAAGAAAATTCCCAGAACTGAAGGACACATGTCACAGATTGAGAGAGCTTACAGAGCGCTCAGCACCATGAATGATAAACATCCCAGGGCTGCATCACCGTGAACTTTCAGAATCCAGAAACAAAGAGGATTCTCAAAGCTCCCAGAATAAAAAGACAATTCAGGATAAACAAGGTACTAAAGTACAGCTCAGGGAGTTATATTCAATATCCTGTAAAAAACTACAATGGAAAAGAAAATTAAAAAAAAAAAGAACGCATATATGTATATAACTGGGTAAACTAAACTGGATTACCCAAAAACTGGATACTACAATTAAAAAAAAGACAATTCAAATACAAAAAGTTGGGAATAAGAAGGGAAATACATTTGACAGCAACCCTGAAAGAACAGAGTAGAGTAATACCTTCAAAATTCTCAGAGAAATAACATTCAGTCTAGAATTTTACACTCAGCCAAAGAGTCAAGTACAGGAGTAGACTAAAGATATTCTGGGGCATGCAAAGAAAATCTCCTGGCCTGGTATACGAGGACAGCAGGGAATTACTGAGTCAGCTGGTAGGGCTGAACTGTGCAAGAACCAGAGGGTGACAGTTTTGCACAGCCTACCTTGGAAGCAGCCCATGAAGGCCCTTTATGTAACAACTCATGTATGCCACGGGCATTAGGGAGCTACTATAGCTTTTGAGAAGAGAACTGAAAAGCAAATTCAAATCTGCAGTCAAACTTGTCAGCATCAAGTTTATTTCATTAAGAAAAGCATAAATGGTTGAGCCTGGAACAAGTATCCTTTTCTTTGTGTTTCTATGTGTTTGGGGCAGGGGAATGAAATAGTAAAAGAACCCCCTAAAACATCAATAACCTATAGCAATAAAACAAGGACGCTAAGACACTCACACAAGTAGACGGGAGCCAGCCTGGCAAGCCGTGACATCGCATCGGCAGCTTCATTCTGCCCCCAGTCTCGCAGCAAAATGTAAAAAATGTTGTTCTTGGATCCTGACCCCAGCGTTCCTTTGTCCATGCTGCCACTCATCAGCTCGCTGTTCTGGATTGTGACGTCTGGAAGGAGAAGATTATGGATTCACACAAATGATTATCTGTTACCTTGTCTCATTCCAAAATGAATTTAAGGAATTGAGAAAAAAAAATTTTTTTTTTAAGTCAGAGCAGAGCAAATAGAAA
Source organism: Aepyceros melampus (assembly GCA_006408695.1). NCBI lineage: Eukaryota > Metazoa > Chordata > Mammalia > Artiodactyla > Bovidae > Aepyceros > Aepyceros melampus. The sequence goes on along the minus strand of SJXQ01007358.1, from coordinate 627,648 downwards.
TGCTCTCTAAAAAATTTCTTTTTGAGGGGGGAAAAGGAGAAATCTAGGAACTTTTGAAAAGCAGGAAAGATCTAGTTCGTTACCCTATAGTCCTGACTCTGAAAGGTATTAGTTGACTCTCATCATCTTTATCTGTGACCTGTGGACGACAGTATCAAGCTCTTGCCATCTTTATGTCATGGCGATGTTTTGAGCACCAAGTCAATCATGTACAACAAAGTGTTGTTTATAAAGCACTTTGTTATTCACTAAGACATTGAAAACTAGCAGTGGCACCATTGCAAAAAGCCTAAACAACAAAATGAAATTTGTATCTAGAAACAAAAACACAATATAAAACAAGAAGCCAAAATACATTAAAGACCAGGGAGTACCTTTATGAAAGAATGGTTGTAAACCTGGGGTGGGGGGCGGGGGGAAGTGCTCTTCAAAATATTCATTCATCATGAGACAGCAGAGAATCCTTGACCTTCAGAGAGTCTTTGCAGTTCAGTCATCACTATAGAGGCCTGCAGATCCACCTCTCGTCACAAAGCCTTGCTAGCAAAGGCCATTCTAAATCAGCGTTACCCAAAGCAGCCTGCTGGGGAACCGTCTGTTAGCAGCCTGAGACCCAGAAAGTAAATGCTGCCTGAATGGCATAGGTCTGGGGAACACACTCTTGGGCTGAATTAGTCTAGGGGACTCAGAGGACTCATATTTAAATGTTCTCACTGTTACACCTGGGGCTTCCCAGGTGGCGTTAGTGGTAAAGCACTTGCCTGCCAATGCAGGCGACTAGAGCCACAGGTTCGGTCCCTGGGTCAGGAAGACTCCTTGGAGAAGGAAATGGCAACCCAATCCAGTATTCTTGCCAGGAGAATCCCATGGACAGGGGAGGCTGGTGGGCTACAGTCCATAGGGTCGCAAAGAGTCAGACACGACTGAATGTCTGTCTAGCACAACACAGCACTGTTACACCTGATCTACATGTGTCAAAACATCCACTGACCAGGTGAGGCAGGTAAAAACATTAGCCTTTTCAGTGATACTTTATAGCCATGGATGTGTGCTCCGCTGCTCATGTGTGTTCGACTCCGGGCGACCCAATGAACCGTACATAGCCCACCGGGCTCCTCTGGCCATGGGATTTTCCAGGTAAGAATACTGAGTGGGTTGCCATTCCTTCCTCCTGGAGATCTTTCTGACCCAGAAATTCAACCTGTTTTCTGCGTCTTCTGAATTGGCAAGCAGATTCTTTACCACTGAACCATTTGGGAAACCCACTTTTACTTTTAGTCCTACTTTTAGACAATGAACACATTTTTGGACATAAAATAATAAATTATAAGCCTTAAATAATGAGACCCTTGTATAGCAAAACACACACACAAACCAACAACAGGAAAAGAAGAAAAGAATTTGCATTAATTGGCAGAAACAAGTCACCTGAGACAAAACAAGTGGAGAAGAACATTCTAACTGCTGGGCTGGTCATGTGTCCACATGACCTCTACCTTCTGGAGAAACACCAGCTGCATTTCCCTGAAGAACAAACTTCCTGCCTAAGGCCTTCGAGAAACACGGCATTTACTGGCAAAGTGAAGGGAACTGCTGGCCCCAACCTGCGGCTCTCACTCACAGGAGTCATTGACGCAGAGGTCCTCTCCTCTGCCGCAGTACTGCTTGCCCTTGGTTCGGAGGTTGGCCCTCACTGGATTGTCATCGCTGGGTCTGAGGATGACACTGAAGATCTGCTTTCCCGTCCATAGGGTGACAGGCTGGAGGAGGAGAGAAGCCAGAGCATCAGCCAGCCGAGCCTGGTCTCACCTGCCCTTCACACCAACGAGGCGAGATGGTACAGCGGTCACAAGCCTGCTCAGCACCAGTGGGTGTACACCAGACCACTGGTGCATCCGCACAGACACAGTCACAGCTCCTGCACAAACCTTTAGTATTGTAGGGGGCGGGAGACGAACTTTAATTTTCTCATCCTTGCCCACCAGTATTGAAGCGAGATCTGACAGGCTTTGGCTCGGTCAAAGAAAGTGTCCTTAAGAGTGAGGAGATAGGCACCTGAGGATGTTAGGAAAGAACACAAAACGAAGGAAAGGAATGAAATTGTGAGAAAAACCACAAGGTTTCAACTTTAAAAATAAAGATGGACTATTACTAAAAGAGTGAGGTGAAACACAGCTGCTTATTGGTTTTCTCTTCCAACGAGAATCCATGCTCCACAAGGAAAGGGACTTTGTTTTACTCGTTGCCATGTCCCCAGCACTTAGAAAAGTAAAAAATATCACGTGTATGGTTCATTAACACAATCCCACTCAGTAAACAACAGAATTACACAGCTTTTCAAGTGGTCACGTGAACATGTGAAAGAGAATCCTCGTGTTCCAAAGTCTCTTTTCAAGTAAATTCCACAAAACCCACCTGTCAGAAAATCCTGAATAGCAGCAATTAGCGGTTCTCCATTTCTTGGTGTGACAAGGTTTGCTTTAGTCTGAAGGAAAAAGGAACACAGTGAGTTAGCCATGCCTGGATGCATGATGCGGCCCCAAGAATCTTCACCGCAAACACTCTTAATGGTTATGGATAAATGAAGAGCAGCAGGAAGGCGAGGCTGTGAACTGGAAGCTGGGGTTCTTAACTGCGGCTTAGTTACCAGCATTTAGTGCCTTCGTCTGTCAAAGGGAGAGGAGAAAAATACCAGCAAGACCGACCTCAGAGGCCCCTATGTTTAAACACTGTGTGGCGCTGTCCTGCATTCTGATAAAGAACTCTTTGGGTAAAAGACGTTAGTGTAATTATAAATGCTTTCCTCCAAAGAAAATTTCCTTCTATGAATGATGAGTTACACTGTGTTATCTTTGAAGTCTATCAATTCCACACTAGTTACAATAACGGCAGGATGGTCAAGTTTCTCTTGGTTGAGACACTAAGTTCGAACAACAGCATTTATTAATCACCAAAATATAATGAGTGCCTACACTGGCAAAAACGGGCGCTAGCTGTTCATTGCATAAGCACTCAGTTAAAGAAGGTTCTGTACATTGAGGTGCATTTGCTCTGGAATTCCCTGGTTGCCCAATGGTTAGCACTCTGTGCTTTCACTGCTGAAGGTGTGGGTTCAATCCCTGGTCGGGGAACTAAGATCCTGTAAGCAGCCACTTGGCACAGCAAAGAGGGGGAAAAAAAAGGTGCATTTGCTCAAATCCTTTATCTGAAGTATAACGGACCATGATATCCAACAGTCAAGTTTCTGACACACCCCTGTCTTACCTTTTCATAACTGGTGCTCATGTGTATATATTCTCCTAGGAACCCACATTACAGGTCAGAAGATACCCAGTCCATTCAACTTCCCACCTATGAGAGAAACTAACTCCCTTACATACTATGGGGTGCTTTCAAACAAGACTTGTTTCCCTTCTCCTCCTTTTAAGGAGCTTTTTCTCAGGAGTTGGGCTGTTCCACCCTACTTACCCCCATGAGAACAAGGGCTTCTGCTTTAGCTTCTTCTGTTTGAGGAAGATGAAGGTTCATTTCATCTCCATCAAAATCCGCATTGTAGGGTGTGCAGACACACTCATTAAATCTGAAAGTCCGGTGGGGCTTGACCCTGGCCTGTGGAATACAAAACAAAGCAAATCAGGAAAAGGACATAAGTCATTTATTCAAAAGCTTCTTAGTCGCATTATTAAAAAAAAAAAAAGGCTTCCTGCAGAACCTGGACGCTTTACATTAAGGAAGAAAATTCCTAGTATGTTCTGTTATGGATGAGGTCATTAGTTCAGTTCAGTTCAGTTGCTCAGTTGTGTCAGACTCTTTGCAACCCCATGGACTATAGCACGCCAGGCTTCCCTGTCCATTACCAACTCCTGGAGCTTGCTCAAACTCATGTCCATTGAATCAGTGATACCATCCAACCATCTCATCCTCTTCTGCCTTCAATCTTTCCCAGCATCAGGGTCTTTTCCAATGAGTTAGTTCTTCACATCAGGTGGCCAAAGTACTGGAGCTTCAGCTTCAGCATCAGTCCCTCCAATAAATTTCAGACTAATTTCCTTTAGGATTGATTGGCTTGACCTCCTTGCAGTCCCAGGGATTATCAAGAGTCTTTGATAAGGAACTTTGCAAGGAAGATACCACGCAGAGGCATCTGACTCCCTCACCTTCTTTGCCTGGCTAAGACAGCCAGCCAGCCAGCATGTACCTCCTGAAATACGGCAAGAGGAAGTAGCCAGCACCACCTATGAGTTATTATTGCGAAAAAAGTTCTATTTGAATCTGATTATGCTTTGAGAGTTTATTTCTAGTTTACAGGAAAACAATGAAACATGAAGAAACCCTTACTGCCACACACAGGCAGACAAATAATAGACGTGCAGCGTTCTTCAGGACAAATGACCTGGTTTTTTCAAACATGACACAGAAATTAAGAGGAGAAGGGAGAACTATACTAGATTAATAGGGGCTTAAGACAGGGATCGGAGAAGGCAATGGCACCCCACTCCAGTACTCTTGCCTGGAGAATCCCATGGACAGAGGAGCCTGGTGGGTTGCAGTCCATGGGGTCGCGAAGAGTCGGATACGACTGAGCTACTTCACTTTCTCTTTTCCCTTTCATGCACTGGAGAAGGAAATGGCAGCCCACTCCAGTGTTCTTGCCTGGAGAATCCCAGGGACGGCAGAGCCTGGTGGGCTGCCGTCTATGGGGTCGCACAGAGTCGGTCGTGACTGAAGCGACTTAGCAGCAGCAGCAGCAGCAAGACAGGGATCAATTAAATGTGTAAATTTTAGATCTCACTTTGAACTAGCTGCAACAAGATTTTTGAGACACATGGGGCAACTTGACTATGGCTGAGGTACTAGACAACACCAGGGAATGACTTCATTTTGGTGAGGTGTGATAATGGCACTGTAGCTATGTGTGTTTTGCAGAAGTAAGTTGAATATACATGGAAAAAAAGACATGGCATCTGGTTTCATCAAAGGAAAAAAGGAGAGAGAAAACCAGTGTGGCAAAATCTTGAAAATTACTGAATATAAAGGATGGGAATATGTGAGTCCATCACAGACTCTTTCTACTTTTGTATATATTTGAAAGTTTTCAAATAAAAATATTTCTATGTTAAATGGGCCAAGTTTCCAGAAAGGGAAGGCTTTTGTTCACCTCCTAGAGCTCCATAATCATAAAATGTATCTTTGGTATTTCTGCCATTGAGCAAAAAGATTGATGTAATGTTTCCATAAGCTACTGGGAAAAAAAAAAAATCAATCTAGAAAAACACTACCTTAGGAGCCTGTTTGCAAATGCTGAGGGATTTAATGGTTTTTTTCATACAGGAGAATTTATGAATATTTAACAAATTGAAGTTGCATCTTGTTTCCATTTGAAATCTCCAGAAAAGGAAACTGCTCCTGTTGCAAAGTAAACTGCTCCAAAAAAATATGCGTTCAGGTCTTAGTTGGAGGACGACTGCAAAGAAAAATCCTGTAAGCATTTTAGTTTCGTAGTTAATATGCTGTTTTAAATCAAGTCAATTTCCTGCCCTGTCTACTTTACATAATTCTGTGCACACACAGACATGCATCTACGTTGTCTGCAAGTGAAATCCCAGTAGTCTCCTTCATACTAATTTCAGTTAGTTCCTGTTCCACTGTTGTGTGAATAGTATGTTACACATATTAAAAACATTCAAGGGAAGCTTGAAATTGACAAGTTTCACTCAAACTAAAATGGAAGAGAAGAGGAAAACCAAACGTTATAAAAATTTGAGACTACTGGCAATTTAAACTTTAGGTGTCTGGAGTCTTAGCCTGGCACACACAGCAAAGTCCCGCCCAGCAGATATGGATGCCAGCCTCCTGCTCACCAAGTGTGCCATGATGCTCAGTTTGTGCAGTGAGGGCTGCCGGTTGAAGAGGACCACGTCTCCGTCTATGAGGTGCCTCTCCACAATGTCCCCGAACTTGAGCTCCTGGGCCATCTTTTCTCTGTTTCCATATTTCAGAAACCTTAACATACAATAATGGACATAACCTGTGAGAACAAAGTTTCCTCAGCAAGTTTCTCCCTCTTCATAGCAAGATTTGGTCCTAAAATGACCATGTTTCACTGAATTTAAGGTGCCTCCCTCCACTGTCAATTCAACTACAGTAACAACAACAGAATTGTTTCTGTAACTTTATTTTTTGGCTACGCCAAGTGGCCTGTGGGATCCTAGTTCCCCAAACAGGAATTAAACCCCGGCCCTTGGGAGTCAAAGTGCCAAGCCCTAACCAATGGACCACCAGGGAAGTCCCTAAACTATAACAAACTGATTGTATGACCTCTCTGAAGTTTAGAAATGTCCAACTATGAGAAAAGTACGTCTTAGAGTCACAGAAACTGAGTAATAAACTAGCTTCTTGCACAGGGCCCTGGTGGTGTTTGAATTTCATGAGACGAAAAGCACTGGTGGTCAGCCCATGTCACTGTGAAAAGCCAGAACTGGCAGAACGTGTGCCTCGGGGGTTATGAGTGCACCGAGGCAACCCCAGAGCATCCAGGCGACCCAGAAAATGATCTGCTTTCATATCCCAATGTGTTATATCTACCTAAACATTAAATGCTATAGAATAAATGAACACTGTGCATACATTCAAAGAACCAGCAGAGGACACAAAATGTACCTAGGCTAATTGCAATTTAAACAGATGTTTTCCACATGTTAAAATATCACAATAATTGTACTTTGGACTGCCTTCTGTGGCTGAGTACGGCAACAGTGAACTTGGTCACGAGGAGATAATTACATCCAACCACATTGTGAAAGCATTACCTTTTCATCTGCGTGTGTCTCTGCTGAATGAAATTGGCTCCTGGGTGAACTTCAGGGCCATTTCGAACCAGTTTCCTCAAAAAGTTGATGTTTGCTTTGTTCACCTGGAGGACCACAATATAAAACAGAATGAGGCACTGTTAGGTTTCGACACGCTAGCATGCTATACTGAATTGAGTCTCAGTCTCTACTTTCTCTAAGTGATTCTAGGGGATTTTCCTAGTGGTCCGTTACATAGGACTCTGCAACCTCCACTGCATGGGGAATGGGTTTGATTGCTGGTCAGGGAACTAAGATCCGCATGCCACTTGCGGGGACCAGGAGAAAAAAAAAAGCTTAACTGAACCCCTTGTGCGATTCTAGAAGGGAGGTACCTGCGGCGCGCTGCTGCCAGGTCTTCACTGTAAGGACAACGGTTCATGTCTGAGTTTGGCCACTCACTTGCTGGGTGACAGGGCCAGGTCCGTGACTGATCTTTGGTTTCTCTACTGATAAAATGACTGGGCTGGACTGATCTGTGGGGAGCTTTCAGCATATTCTGTGATCCCAAACACAGGTGGCAGCTTCATCTGCAGTGATTGACCATGCACTTCTAAGGCTGAAAAGCTGTTAATGGCAGAACGGCAGGTCCTGGACTGTACCGCCGTGCCCTGTGGCCCACTGGACAACAGTCTCATGGGGGCACTGTCCCAGACAAGGAACTTGAACTCATCCAAGGACACTTTTTTTTTTTTTTTTTAATTCTGACTGCACTGGGTCTCTGCTGCAGCTCTTCCTTGAGGTGTGTGCAAGGTTAGCTGCCTTGCAGCATGTGGGATCCTAGTTGCCTGACCAGGGACTGAACCTGTGTCCCCTGCATTAGAAGGTGGATTCTTAACCACTGGACCACCAGGGAAGTCCCAACCAAGGATACTTTTTATACAAGCTTTACCAGAAGCACCTAATTATGGGTTAATTATGAATTTCAAGAGCAAAGTCAAAGCCAATCAATATCTTCCTGTTGTCAGGCCTTTCAATTATCTACACCTCAGTTAAAAAAGAAAATACTATAAATACCAGTTTACACTCACGATGAGTATGAAGTCAGTGTAAAGTGGTACAGCCTTTCTGGTTATATATCAACAGCTTTTTAGTATTCAGAGTCTTTGAGTCAGTGATTCTAATGTTTTAAAAATGATTCTAATGTTTTAACTCATCCCAAGAAAATCAATTGGGTGTGGATGTTTATCATTTAGTTGTTTAAGGCATGAGGTATGAACTAGCACAGAAAAACATCAAAGATGGAAAAAAAATAGGCGTGAGTGTTTAATATATATCTGGTATTTAAATATAAAGGCAGACACAACTGTGTACATGTTGCAGATGTTATATATGGTGACATGTGTGTGAAACAAACTGGAAACACACACACACACGCACACACACACGCCAAACTGTGGGCTGGGTGGGTTACTGGGAGTTTCCCACTGTTGAGATTGTTTGGAATCTCAGAACATAACATAAAACACTGGATTCAGACAAAATACTGGGCAATTCAATGCACTTACCTTCTCAGGAAATGTTAGAATTTTGGCCACGTGAACTGGCACAGCTACCTCATCAATTCGGAGGTTGGGGTCAGGTGAGATGACTGTTCTACCAGAAAAATCCACTCTCTTTCCTGAGAGATTGCCTCTGAATCGACCTAAATAAATAAGAATATATCCTAAGTCTCCAGGGCACAATGCGACCAGAAAGGCCAAGGAAAGACTGTGATCTCCAACGAGATAAGCTGGACACACATTCCCCAAAATGAACCAAAGGCAGCAGACTGCCTTCTACCCAGGTAGGTGGACACGTACCCTGCTTTCCCTTCAGGCGCTGGACAAACCCTCTGGTCCATTTCTTGGGTGCCATATTGAGGGGAATGCCGGAGAGCTCGCTGTTGATGTAGAGGGCGCACTGCAGCTGCAGGAAGTCCCAGTCTTCCATGATCATCTGGGTCTTAGCTCCGGATATCCGATGCTAAGAATGAGCAGAAGCAAGCCTGGTCAATTTGACTTTCTCCATCAGACACTTCTGTTTGCATGGATATACTCCAAAACCTGGAGTTTGGAAATGCTAATGGGAAGTGCTGACCTTTTTAATGACGTCATTTAGGAAAATGATTTCTGTCAACTTCATCGTCAGATCGTCTTCATTGGTGCCAGACTTCAAATCGCTCACGACAGAGGGTCTGATACACAAAGGGGGCACTAAGAGTCGTGTGAGAATCAAATCGGAGGGCTTTCCAGCTTCCGGATTCATCAGAAGTAGAGGGATGTCTTCAGCTGGGATTCGTTTAAATAAATTCAAAACTACTAAGGATTCAAGTTTTCCTATGGAAAGGAGGGAAGAGCAGAGAGAGAGCTTAGCTTTTTTTTCACAGCTTAGGCAAAGGTTTACTTCATGCCCCCTAACCCAGCAGTACCCAATCTTTTTGGCACCAGGAACTGATTCTGTGGAAGATAATTTTTCCATGGCTGGGGGAAGGGGGAGATGGTTCAGGCAGTATTGCCAGTGACGGGAAGCAGCAGATGAAGCTTCACTTGCCTGCTGCTCACCTCTCATGCGCCTGGTTCCTAACAGGCCTCTGACCAGTACTGGTCCATGGCCCAGGAGTTGGGGACCCCTGCTCTAACTACTTAACTGAAAATATGTACAAGTGATGACAAAGGCTTCTGATAATTTGCTATACTGCAAGAGCCCTAAAAATGTGCATGACTTTTATTCCAATGATTTAAGCCAATAATTCCACTTAATTTTTCCAAAGGGTATGCTTTTAGAAATTAACACAAGGATTTAGCTATAAGGATGTTCACTAAAGCAGATCTTAATTGTAAAAGCTGCTAACAACCTGAAAGGTGACTGGCCAGATAAAATCATGGTACATTCATGTGTAGAAAACTATGAAGCCATTTAAAGAAAAAAAATGAAGACACAAAAATGTGGCTTATGCCATGTAAGGTGTTCACAAAATATTGATAAATGAGATAGGCATGTTTACAATGTGATCTAATTTGGGCAAAGATGTACATCTACAGAAAAGAGACGGAAGAGTTTACCAAAGTGTCAACAGGGCCATCTTTAGCTGAGCTGGATTATCATTTTGCTTCTTTTTTTACATTTCACCTTTCTGTCATGAACTTGTATTGTCTTTGTATTAACTTCATATAATAGAGGCACCACACTGTAAAAATGCTGGTTATTAAATTTTCTTGGGATCAAAGACTGTGACTGAGATTACACGTTGTCAGTACAGTTTGCTGCACATGACTTAATGAAACAGGGAACAGAGCTAAGAAAAATGATCAGCTCCTAGAACACTACCAAAGGAAAAGTTTCGTGGTCCTGCCCTGGAGGAGATGGCAGTGTGGCTGGGCAGAAGGAAGGAATCTCACCAGAGGCTTTCGAGTCCGGGCCCCTGTCCAGAGAACAATGCATGTCCTTGGCTCCCATCTGCCAGCAATGGGCACCTCACTGCCATCAGAAAGTCAGGGAGGAGGAAGTTTAAATCTAACAAAATTCTAGAACGGGATGAAGGTGAGACGTCGCCTGTAGTTCCAGTCAGTCCTGGACAAGAACATTATGGAGCTGAAGGCCGTCCAGGAGGGCAGGAAGACTGCCAAGAGTCTGGAGACCAGTTCTCAGCAAGAGTGATAAGAACAATTGCATCCCCAGAGGTGCGAGGAAGAGGCCGCTGACTTCCTGTTAAACACCAGGAAACAGCCGTCAGGGACTGATGGACAGCAGAGCAGGGCCCAGATGTGCATAAGGGAGAATACCCTAACAGCCCGAGCTCTCTAGCCACGGAGCATGGCTGCCTCGGGTGGTGACGAGCTGGCACAGCTGGGGACTGGCATTCAGTTTGCAGGGACAATGTCACTATGGAGAGACCTTATCTGCAGGTCTACCAGTCCCTGGATTTGTACTAAAACAGGAGCGGATACACATCAGCCCTCTGGGAGTAGAGGCCAGAGTTTCTGCCCAATTCCTAAAGGCGTCTGTGACCCACAACAGGTCAGGAACCACTGCTCTAAGGTGTCTTCCACTGCAATCATGCTGTGCCTCCTGTAAAGGCAGGGGGCTCCACATTCCTGAAAATTCAGTGGGCAGGTACACATGTCAGTAAGTGAAAGCCGCTCAGTCACATCTGACTCTTTGTACTGCCACGACTGTCGCCCGCTAGGCTCCTCTGTCCATGGGATTTCCCAGGCAAGAATTCTGGAGCAGGTTGCCATTCCTTTCTCCAGGGGATCTTCTAGACCCAGGGATCAAACCTGGGTCTCCCCGGCTGCAGGCAGACTCTTTACTGTCGGAGGCACCAGGGAAGCACCATGTCAGGCCATGGGCCCTCCTGAGAGTAAGAGACACCTCTTCACTCCTGTCTTTATAAAAGGCAAACGTAACTCAATAATTCTTGGTTTACTTCAGTGACTGAGTGGCGCTCTGAGGAGGGGCTGCTTAGAATTGGGCAGATGGTGAACTCATGCTTTGTTCTCACCTGTGGCACAAGAAAACCCAGACAACCTGATAATCTTGGAGGACCCGCCACAACTCCAAGCACTGTGACTGGCATCAAACAGGACCTCAGACAAAGGGATCTTGTGAGGGACTAAACTTAAGCGGAAGAAACTAACAGAAATGTAAGACGGAACACAAGGGGCGTATGGGGCACAGCAGATGTACATGTGGTCGAGGGACAGGTGAAGACTGGGGTGGAGGTGCGCTGCAGAGAGCAGAGGAGGCTGCATGGACGCCCAGGGATGGGGGAATCGGGAGAGGGAGGGCACAGAGGCTCTCTTGAGCTGAAGGGACACACAAATAAGGAACGGAAGAAGCCTTACCTCTTCATCATTATTTGTTAATACAAGAACATCAGGAATAAGAAAACGACAGTAACTGGGTCACAGGCTTGAAGCATTTGCTATTTGCTAAGCATCTGATCTGGAATCCATCTTTCACTCCTCATAATGGCCCTAAAGCAGACACTCTTGTAATCCCTGTTTTATAGTTGTGGAAACTCAAGTCCTGGTTGGGTCACGTGTCTAAGATCATAGAGTAAGTAAGCGGCAGTGTGTGTGCGTGCTAAGTCACTTCAGTCACGTCTGACTCTTTGTAACCTTATGGATTGTAGTCCGCCAGGCTCCTCTGTCCTTGGGATTTTCCCAGCATGAATACTGGAGTGAGTTGCCATTTCCTCCTCCAGGGGATCTTCCTGATCCAGGGATCAGACATGAGCCTCCTGCATTGGCAGGCAGATTCTTTACCACTGAGCCACCTGGGAAGCCCCAAAGCTCTCAACCATCATCATCCTAAATCACATCGAGGGTGTCAGCTGGGTGACGTGGGCTGGGGTGGACAGAGAGGTGGCGGCAGTGGGGGACACGAGAGGCAAGATGGACACGCTAGACAGGTGGCTCCTGAGTGGGAGGAGGTTACCTCCTGGGCCCAGTCACTCAGGACAGTGGGCCCCAACCTTCTGGCACCAGGGACTGATTTTACGGAAGACAACTTTTTCATGGACCTGGGCTGAAGGGGATGGTTTTGGGATGATTCAAGCACACTACATTTATTGTGTGCTTTATTTCTAATCTATTGCCACTGCTGATCTTGAAGGGTATTGCTCCATGGCTGGAAGTTGGAGACCTCTGACTTAAGAGACTTTTCCAAACAAGATGCCTCCTAGGCCCTGGACAATTCTACTGCAGAGGGTGTGGGGAGCAGAGGAGACTTGGTCCTCTGCAAGTAAGGATAGTGGCCTCAGGTGCCCAGGTGGAGAGTGGGCAGGGGAAGGTGGTGATGGGCATCAGGGAGGCTGATCTGGGGGCAGCAGAGGGAACGCACAGGAGCCTGCAACTAAGGCCACACTCAGGAGAGCTGGGCAGCCCTCAGACTCACTGAACGCTTTCTGCACAGTTGTCAGCCTGGAGGGTAGAATTCCTCTACACTCACGCTGGGAGGAGGACAAGATCAGCTTTCTCAGTCTGCACCTTCACTTCCTCTGCAGGAGCCTGAAGATATCTCCACTGGGATGCACGGCTGATGCCATCCTCCATCATGGTACTCCATGTTTCCAGACGCCGGCGCATGGGCACCGGCTCGCCTCTGACCGCCTCCTCTCACACCCATGCCACAGTGGCTGGTCATCAGTTACTATCCATTCTGACTGCACACCCTGACCTCTGGCTTCACTATCACTGCCCAGGGTCAGGACCTGCTTCCTTTTTACATCTCACTCCCTAAATCAAGGCATAACATACATAATAGTAAACTTCACAAATCTTCAAGAGTCGGCTAAATTTTTACACAGGTACACATACACCACCATTCAAATCAGGAGAAAGAATATGTGTCCCTCTCCAGAAAATGCCCTGATACCCCTTTCTCAATACTAAGCCCTCACCCTAGTCAGTCTGGCCTGTTCTTGGACTTGATCTAAATGCAATCACACGCTTTGGGCTCTCATGTAAGGCTGCCTCCTCTCAGTAGGATTCTGCGATTCAGCCAGGCTGTGTGGGTCAGCTTGATTCTTTCATTCCAGGACAGTATTCCACTGTGTGGATCTATGACAATTTGCACATTCTCCTGTTGATAGGCATCTGGGTTGTTTCTAATTCTGGCTTTTATTAATGAAGCTGCAATGAACATACTTGCACAAATATTTCTGTGGACGTATGCACTTGTCTCTCTTGGGTACATGCCCAAGAATAAGGCTGCTAGATCATATGCTAAGTGTAGGTCTTTGTAAGGAATTTCAGAGTGGTGGAAACATTTTACAAGGTTACTATTGATATAGGAGTGCCAGTTGCGTCAGATCCTTGCCAGCACATGGTTTTCAGTTGTTTTACATTTAATTTTTCTAAGAGGGTGTGTGTTTTAATTAGTATTTCCCTGATGACTAATAACGTGGAACAACTTCCCATCTACTGATTGGCTGTTTGAATATATCCTTTTGTGAAGTGCCTATTCAAGTCTTGCTTCTGCTTTTAAAAATCAGGACCTGGTTATATTACATTCCGGACGTGACAGTCCCTTGTCAGACATGTGAGAGGTGAGTATTCGCTCCCAGCTTGTGACCTAGTTTTTCATTTTTGTTACAAGCCTTCTGAGCAGCCAGGCTGTCCTAAAATGCATTCTTTATGTCTCTCCCTTGCTTAAACCTGAATGGCTCCACATTCTCCAGAGTGGGTGGACCTTGACAAAGTGGGTTCAGCTGACTGTCTTTTCTCCAGCACAGGCCTGCGCCCCAGTGGCCTCAATGAGGATTCCCCCTCAACCACTTAATGTTATCTTGGCCGATGCGGCCTCACAGGGTTGCTGTGAGGATAAAATATGAGGCGATCTGCGGAAAGAACTTGGACCGACCCCGGAAGGTAACAGCAGTCGCTAAGTGCAAGGTGCTTTTGTTAGCAAAATGCTGGGGCTTTTGACAGAACTTGGCTTCAGAAGGAGCCCCAACACAGCCTCCTGGACGTGGCAGGCTCACTGCTAGACTCCTAAACTCTACAGGTTTAAGGACCACAACAAGCCACACCTTTCCTCACAGTCCTCCCCAACCAGGCCCCCCTGATTTCCCACTCCTTCCTGTCCTTTCCACTCCTGTGACAGTCAGCACTGTGTCGCGTGGTACTGGCTATGTTTTCACGGATTAATGTCCGACAACACCTTTAAAACCATGGGATTCCTGGGTGCAGACCCACTGCCTTGTGGTTCCTGATGCTCCCTACAGGCCTCACAGTTTGGTACTCAGTGGCCACTTAATTGTTAGTTTTGTATACTATCAATTCTAGAAGGTACCGTGTGTCTCAAGTACTAATCGAATTCATAACAAGGCAGAACATGACACTTCATAAAATCCGACTAATGAAGTTTGTGCCAAGTAAAGCAATGGAAATTACCTACAAATTCTGTTAATGCCGCATCCAGGTGAGAAACAGGATCCCTCAGTCAGTGTATGCTGTACACAGCTATGCTTTTACAATGAAACCGTAACGTGTTACCTATATAACTAAACTTGTTAGTTACAAGGACAGCTCACAATAAACTGAGTGCCAGGCGAATACCTGTCACGTGAAGTATCCCTGGAGACCTAACCCCAGTGGACCTCCTGTTCTGGAGGAAGGGTGTACCCAGAGGGTGAGGAGACGTGTGATGCAGACAGAGGGGGCAGGCAGGGGCAGGCTCACCTGTGCCTTTCCCAGCAGGGGCTCCACTTCTTTGTTATGCTCTATGGCGGTTTCAAACGACTGAAGGAAACTTGATACGATGGGATCCACCACTTTCTTGTTGGTCTTGTACTTCTCATGGATTATCTTCAGTAACCCGCACTTCTTGACAGTACCTGTTAAGAGTTAATCCATTTCACCACGGTTAGGAAAAGTCAGGTTCTTGGTTAGGCTGGTCTGAGGTCACGATCTAGGAAATGCAGTTACGGAAAACTGCCATCTCGACGAAGACAAGACGCGTATCCGGCTCACCATTGAAGGCGCCACAGTGATGGCACGTGTTCTTTTTCCGGCACTTGTCAGAGATTTTCTTCTTTAGCCCCCGCTTCTGGAGGTAGGTCAGGCCGGGCCTCTTTAGATAATCCAGAAACTGCTTCTTCTCCTCCTGGGACAGCATGATGTGGCAGCAGGTTTTACAGATCATCTTTTGAAAATTAAACACAACAGATAAAAGGATGAGAGGATGAAAAAGTATTTTCTTTTTTTTTTTTTTTTTTTAAAGCTGCATCTACCCCTTGTCCAGGACACTTAGTTATATGCACAGATCTACAGGAAGACAAGCTTAGAGGCAGCCCATGTTCACCAGAATGCCGGCTGTAGCCACAGCCAGCAAGTGGGGATTTTGTTAGCTTTATTCCCTTTCTCGTGCTTGAATTTTCTTGTGCTTGTACTGCTTGAATTATTATTATTTTTTTATAATATATATCTACAACCTACTCAAGGAAAATCAAGGAAAAGGAATCTTTAAGCAATTTAACTTATTGCAGGATGAAATATTATGCCACAAAACCCAAAACAAAAAACAAAACCCTCAAACCAAACAAATATTACATGTTTAGTATAAAAATGTTCTCTACATGTATCCCCGACCAAGCTCACTCTCATGTCCCTGGATCAGTAACTTTCAGGGAGATAGAGTTACTGTATGGAGATGAACACACACACGCTTACCTGTAAGATGCCTATAACTGCTCGGAAGTACCCCACGTGGAAGCACGGCAGCTCCAAGTCAATGTACCCATAGTGGCCCAGACAGTCAGCCAAGTTCTTCCCACAGGTTTCACAAGGGCGGTCCTTCTCACTTGTACCCTGTGAATAAAAGTATGATCAATAATCCGCGGAGACCAGTGGAGAGGAAACTGGGACGAGCCCTCACAGGTGGCCAGGGGACCCAGAGTCAGAATCACCTGGGAAGGTGCAAGGTATTCATATTCACTGGACCAAGGAAGGCTGGAGTCCCTGAGATATGTGGGGAAGGGGGGAGGTGGAAGGAAGACCTGGCTCCTTCCTATTTGGTAAGTCACCAGTTTCACCAGCCAGTCAAAACACCCGGAGCCCCAAAGGGCAGCAGGTCTTACCATCCTGTGGTCAAGCACCCCGTACAGCAAGGGGGCGTGGCTGTTGTCCTGGCTGTACAGGTTCTTACTCACAACCTGGATGTGTGCCTGCTGCCGCATCTCCTCAGCTGACTTCATCCCAAAACAGATGTGGCTTCTGGAATGGAAAGAGACAGGAGAACAGTTACATCAAAACCACTTACCGGGAAGAGCATTTATGCACGTGACCCACCATAAGCAACCTTATCCTTCCACACCTGACAGGCTCTGCTCTCTCATTACTAAATGTCCTTCATCCTGTTGAGTGTTCTCACCTTCATTACCTAAGGATGGTGCTCACCAGTTGTAGCTACCTCCTTGCTGCTAAATCCAGGAAGAATTTCTCATTTGTCAGTGTCTGTAGCACTGACAGTAACCTCTTCACCCCTTATCTTGCAATAATTTCTTTCCTTGGCTTTGGTAACACCATCCATGCTTTGAGTTTTTTCCCCTCTCAGGCTGTTACATCTTAAGTTTCTTTGGTGGCCTCTTCTACCGCCCTCTCTCAGATGCTGGCTCTTCTCCTTACCCGGCGTTACAACCCCATTCCTCCTTGCCCTCTACACCTTCTTCCCGAGTGGTGTCTGTCTAATCTCTATCTGTAGCCCATCTATTCCGACTCATACACATACCTCCTTTGGACAGTTACACAAGTACCTAAACTCGGCACTTTCTCTCCCAAATCTGTTCCTTTGTTCATTTTCCCAACAAACTGGGGGTTTACAATGTGCCAGGCACCATCCTGAGGGGCTGACAGTACAGGTTAGACAAGACAAACTCCCTTCCAACATGGGGCTCAGTTTCAGGGAGGGCAAGACAGAGAATAAATAGATTCACAAAAGTGATAGAAGCAAAGACTGAAAACCCTGAAGCCTAGGGGAGAGTTTGACAAGACATGTTATGTGGTCAGAAAGTCTGAAAAATTGACATTTCGGCTGAATTCTGAATCAGAGGGAGCCAGTCACAAGACGATCAAGAAGTCATGCATAAGAAGTACAGCTTAACTAGGGCAAGGGTCTAGAGCCAGCTCAAGCCTGGCATTTTCAAGGCACCAAATGAAACCAGTAGTGTAGAGCACAGAAAGCTAACGGTACAAGAAAAAGTCAGTGAGGTATGCAAAGACCAGCTTTAGGAGGGCTTGGGAACTCTGACAGGCAATTTAAATGTTAGTCCAAGGGAAAGCTGCTTCAAGAGTTCAAACTGAAGTGTCAGGCATCTAATTTGCATTTTAATAGAGTCACTCAGGTGGTCAGAGGAAAACAGATTATATCTACATATGAATATAGTTGGAGGTTGGGATGGGTTTGGAGGGACCACCAGGGATAATTTATCCAGCAAAGAGGCACGTTTCCCATTCCAGTGAATGGCAACCTCCACAGTCACCCAAGCAAGAAATTCTGTGCATCAATCTCATTTCTCCCTTACTCATCCCTACCAAAATTGTCAATTTCACACCCCTCAACCAAGGAGTGATGATGGCCATCATCAAAAATTCTACAAATAATAAATGCTGGGGAGTGTGTGGAGAAAAAGGAACCCTCATTCACTGTTGGCGGGAATGTAAATTGGTACAACCAGTATAGAGAAAGGTACGGAGGTTCCTTTAAAAACTAAAAAGAGTTACTGTGTGATCCGGCAAGCCCACTCCTGGGCATGTATCTGGAGAAAACGACAATCTGAAAAGCTACACCTCAGTGTTCACTGCAGCTCTACTGACAATAGCCAAGACACAGAAGCAACCTAAAAGTCCATCGACAGACGCATGGATAAGACGTGGTCTGTGTGTATGTATATACACATAAACCACACACACACCATAAAACAGAAACAATGCCATTTTCAGTAACATGGATCACTCTAGAGATTACCATACTAAGTAAAGTAAGCTAGACAAAGACAAATGTCCTGATATTGCTTTATGTGGGGGAGAAAAAGAGACAAATGAACTTATTTACAAAAGAGAAGCAGACCCACACATACAGCAAACAAACTTATAGTTACCAAAGGGGCAGGTGGGGGTGGCAGAGATAAATCAGGAGTTTGACATGAAAATATACAATTACTATATTTAAAATAGATATCCAACAAGAAGCTACTGTATGGCACAGAAATGTATACTTAATATTTTGTATAACCTATAAAGTGAAAGAAAGTGAAGTCGCTCAGTCGTGTCCGACTCTTTGCGACCCCATGGACTGTAGCCCACCAGGCTCCTCCGCCCATGGGATTCTCCAGGCAAGAATACTGGAGTGGGTTGCCATTTCCTTCTCCAGGGGAGCTTCCCAACCCAGGGATGGAACCCAGGTCTCCTGCATTGCAGGCAGACACTTTAACCTCTGAGCCACCAGGGAAGCCCGTATAACCTATAAAAGAATCTAAAAAAGAAAAAAAGGTATAACCTATAAAAGAATCTAAAAAAATAATATGAACATAATCTAAGAAAGAACATATGTATAAAATAACATATAGTACGCTGCTGCTGCTGCTGCTAAGTCGCTTCAGTCGTGTCCAACTCTGGGACCCCATAGATGGCAGCCCACCAGGCTTCCCCGTCCCTGGGATTCTCCAGGCAAGAACACTGGAGTGGGTTGCCATTTCCTTCTCCAATGCATGAAAGTGAAAAGTGAAAGTGAAGTCACTCAGTCGTGTCCACTCTTCGCGACCCCATGGACTGCAGCCTACCAGGCTCCTCCGTCCATGGGATTTTCCAGGCAAGAGTACTGGAGTGAGGTGCCATTGCCTTCTCTGACATATAGTATATATATATAATAAAAGGTATAGTTTTTAGATTCTTTAACAGATATTATACGTATTGTTTCTTGTATCTATTATAGGCATATTATGTTATTTTATACATATATGTTCTTTCTTAGATTACATATACATATTCTTTTTTAGATTCTTTTCCCTTACAGGTTTTTTTAAAAAAGAGTATCTGTTGCATTGTAGGAACTGCAGGAGATGTGGGTTGGGTCCCTGGGTCCGGAAGATCCCCTGGAGGAGTGCACACAACCCACTCCAGTATTCCTGCCTACAGAATCCCATGGACAGAGGAGCCTGGTGGGTTACCGTCCAGGCAGTTCGCAGAGTCAGACACGAGTGAAGTGACTGAGCAGACGTGCATATAACTGACTAACACAACATTGTAAGTCAACTATACTTCAATAGACAAAAAAAAACCCTCACTGCCTGCAAGATGACTCTGGAACAAAGCTTCAAAATCAGCTTTCTTCTTATCACTGTAATGTTTCCCTCCTCTATGCTCCTGGAAGAAGGCTGTTTGGCTTGCTTTCTTCCGTCTGAACCCCTTTTCCACTGAGGCCAACCCCTGTCCTTGCACTTGTCCAGCTCAACCGCTGACTGGCCTACCTTCTCCAACTAGACTAAGCAGTTAGGTCTTCCTCATGCCACATCTCTTAATGCTTATCACCGGGCCCAGCACACAGTACCTTCCTCAACTGACTCCTGCAGGAACGACTGATTTATTTCTTTACTGGAAGTTCTAAGGCGAGGCTGTGACCTATTAAATTTCATCTCATTTTCGAGACTGCTATCCATATGCCTGTGACACAGCTTTCTAACTGGTAACTCCATTCTTTTGGTCAACAAATTTACCTCCGTGTCACGTGTTCTGCAGCAAAATGAGTCCCCGCCCCAAGTTGCTTCCCAAGCTGTAGTGACCAAAGATTCGCAGAAAGGGGTCATCTCTGACCTCGGGAAAACTCTAGTTTCGACCCAGGGTGTACGTTATCGCCAAGGTTCCCACCACATCTCCCATTCTCTGCTGAAACCCAAGGGAACACCCCTGGCCTGCGGTTCCCCAGATGCTGAAATACCCTCTGCCCAATCAATATTCATTAGCCTGATACTCCTGGGCTGTACCCACACCTCCCACTGATTCTTGGTCCTTTCCTTCCAACTGACCCTCAGCTATGACGCTTCGAGACCCAAGACTCTTGGCTTTACCCCTGATTTCTCTGCCCTTTGGGGATTTTGGCTCCATCTTACATTTTCTTGGCCACATCTGTCTCCCGGAACTGCTCCTTCACCATGATGACGGCTGCCGGGGCTCCCTCCTATGAACTCCTGGAGCTGGGTTAGAAATACGATGTTCTCCGTACCACCCGTGGCTGCCTCTTGACCGGTTGCTAACACAGCTGCGGCATTTTTTCGGCCACCGTAGCACGCCCCACGTGCCCGCCCCCACTTCCGCTACTCGCTAGCGCGAGTCTGTCAAGAGAGGCTTCAGGCACGCAGCTTCTCGCCCTCTCCCCATACCGCCATCTGGCGGCACCTCGTTGAAACCGCCGCGAAGCCCGAGCTGTATTTTCCAAGTTCAATTTCCAATCTATATCTGGTTTATTGGTCTGTCTCTCTCTGAACCTGCACTCTTATCTCCCTGCCATCAATGGACAAATTTCAAATAGCGAATACTTATTAAAAGCTATAAAGAAAGCTGAGAGCCAAAGAATTGATGCTTTTGAACTGTGGTGTTGGAGAAGACTCTTGAGTCCCTTGGACTGCAAGGAGATCCAACCAGTCCATCCTAAAGGAGATCAGTCCTGGTGTTCATTGGAAGGACTGATGTTGAAGCTGAAACTCCAATACTTTGGCCACCTGATGTGAACAGCTGACTCATTGGAAAAGACCCTGATGCTGGGAAAGATTGAAGGCAGGAGGAGAAGGGGATGACAGAGGATGAGATGGTTGGATAGCCTCGCTGACTTAATGGAACTGAGTTTGGGTAAACTTTGGGAGTTGGTGATGGACAGGGAGACCTGGCGTGCTGTGGTTTATGGGGTCGCGAAAGAGTCGGACACAACTGAGCGACTGAATTGAACTGATTAAAAACCCACTCCAGTAGAGGAGCCTGGTAGGCTGCAGTCCATGGGGTCGCTGAGAGTTGGACACGACTCAGTGACTTCACTTTCACTTTTCACTTTCATGCATTGGAGAAGGAAATGGCAACCCACTCCAGTGTTCTGCCTGGAGAGTCCCAGGGACGGCAGAGCCTGGTGGGCTGCCATCTATGGAGTCGCACTGAGTCGGACACGACGGAAGCGACTTAGCAGCAGCAGCAGCCAGTAGTCTTGCCTGGAAAATCCCATGGACAGAGGAGCCTGGTAGGCTACAGTCGGATACGACTGACGACTTCACTTTTCACTTAACCCTGAGGGTTGGGATGGGGAGGAAGGTGGGAGGTAGGGGGTTCAGGATGGGGGACACATGTACACCCATAGCTGATTCATGTGATTGTATGGCAAAAACCACTACAATATTGTAAATTAATTAGCCGCCAATTAAATAAATTTACAAAAAAAAGTTCACTTGTAGGGACTAAGATTTTCATGAAAAGACAAAATTTGGGGAAAAAATTTAGACAATCAGATTCTCTAATCTCACAAAAATGACGGTCAGGTCTGCGTACTTGAAATAACAAAAGGTTTTGAGTCTGTTCTGCCGTTTCCCCAGCGGTAAAATGAGGCTGGTCGAGGGGAGCGCCAAGGATGCCTTCCACCTTTACCAACCGCTAACGCGGGTGGAGAGGACTTAACTTTAATCCGGTTTAACTTAAAGTCCAGACAGTCCAAAATAATGAATCGAAGTGGAACATGGGCTAGCATAAGTCTACTCCGGGCGAAAGACCCCAGAGATCAGATCTTAAGCACTTTCAAACAGGCATTGGCGAGGTCGGCCTCACGGGCCGGCCACGCCCCCACGTCGGCGCCGTCCGGGGACCTTCCGTGAGCGTTGATATGATTGGCCGGCGGAGTTTAGCCCTCTTTTCCTCCCTGGCTGCTTGAAGATCAGCCGCCATCATGGTGAGTCTCTCCGGACCCGTGCATTCATCCGCCGCGTATCCGCGCCATCCTCCGTCCCCTGGTTCTGACATTGGCGTTACACACCCCCCAAAGTCCAGTTACTCTTCCCTGGCCGAGTCTGACCGGGGAGACCTGTTGCCGAGGGCCGGGGAGCCGCCGGCGAGGAGTCTGGGCTGTGCTGTCACCTAGACATGCCGGGCTTAAGAGTCTCAGGAGTGGGGGATTGCGGGAGTACCTACTGCGTTTGTCGTCCTCGTGGAGTGTAATGGGTGGGGTGGGGTGAAGAGAGAGACATCACTTTTGCGCTCCCAGCCTGGGGTAGGCGGTTTGCCGGTGAAGGCAGCCCAGGAGGTGAAGAGGGTGCCAGCAGCGCCCGGGCGAGTTGCGACGAGTGAAACTGTCATGTGTAAGCTACAGTTACTGTCAGCCGAATGCATTCTCTTGTTTCACATGGGGGAAACGGAGGCCTCCGGGTGTGGAGCTACTTTAGGGCTTGCTATGCCTTTACTAGTTCACTCATGTGAAGGTTCTCCAGTTTTTAACCCCGCTCCATCTTCGACCTGTTTTTTCCTTGATCCCAACTTTAAAGAATTGGACTTTGTTGAAGTGGATTCAGTTTGGTGTGGTTTTTTTAAACTGTAGTTGAAATAGCTTATCAATTTACTCTGAGAGCTCTTCTTCCCGGTTAAGTTTTTGTTTGTAGTGTAAACGTGCTGAATGCCCACATTCTTTGGTAGTTACTGTGTACAAGCAGTGGGGCCATTCGGAAAGGAATACGATTTTTGTGGGATGTAGAGTTGGTCATTCAAGAAGGGTAGTTTACCTGAAGAAAGTGCAATGCTTGTCAGACGTCTGCGGGCTGCAACAAATAGGGTGGTCTGACAATAACATTTGTAGACTCACAGCTTCACCCCAGAGAAGTGGAACTTGGGGTGATTTTTGTGTTTAAGGGTACAATTGGCAGAGTCTGGAGACGTTCTTGGTCACAACTAGGAAGTGGGTGTACTACTAGACATTCTGAAATACACCGGACAGTCCGCCGACATAGTAGTACTGGGGCAAGGCATCTGAGGTTTGAGAAACCTGGAGAGTGATTTCTGTAACGAAACGAAGTAAGCCTTTACAGATTCAGTGTGTGGCTGTTGAACACGTATTCTTGGTACTGTTTTTGTGTTGGGGTGACCTGTGAGTTAGGCAGTTTTCTAGTAAGTGTGTTAGGAGGAGATGGGAATTGGTGCCTTTTTCCCCCCTTTTTATTCACGGTTTCCTGGCATTAATGTGTATGACTACTTTGTTTTAAATTAACTGTTCACAGATAGTGGCTATTGATGTGGACCTTGTAGTTCTAGATCTTGGAAAGTCACAGAAGGGTCAGGAAAAGATAAACTAGTTATTAAAACTATCATCATTAAAATGAGCGTTATGTTTTCAGAACGACACAGTAACTATCCGGACTAGGAAGTTCATGACCAACCGACTGCTTCAGCGGAAACAAATGGTAAGGAAGGGAAAGTCAATGTTGGGTTGTTACTCAGTTTAGAAGATGTGTTTCATTGTACTATACACTAAACTTGATAATTTCTTCGTAGGTCATCGATGTTCTTCACCCTGGAAAGGCAACAGTACCTAAAACAGAAATTCGGGAAAAACTGGCCAAAATGTACAAGACCACACCAGATGTCATCTTTGTATTTGGATTCAGAACTCATTTTGGTGGTGGCAAGACAACTGGCTTCGGCATGATTTACGATTCCTTGGATTACGCGAAGAAGAACGAGCCCAAACATAGGCTTGCAAGAGTACGTGTCCTCGTTTGTTCAGTTGCTGCTGAAGACATTTTTTAAATGGCATTGTATTGTGGGTGCAGCAGAATGAGCAAGAGCAAGCAGTCTGGAGGGATAACACACTAACTCTTGAGTGGTTGGCAGAAAAGGTTCTTTGATAAATGCACAGATAGAGTGTGGAGTTCAGATGGTGTCTGCAGGATTTGAGGAGGTGCCTTTTGAGCTGGGTCTGGAAGAGCAGGTGACGTGCTCCTGGAGGTGGGAACTGGCTGGCAGTAGAGGGATGGGTTTAGAAACCGTAGGCTGGCCCTACCTGAAGTGAAATCTTTATTCCCAAGTGTCCTAGAATTTGCACTTAGCTTCGTAGCTTAGGTTCATTGAGCAGGGAGCCATGAAAAGTTTTGGGTGATTTCCTGAGTATCAGGTATATAGTGAACTACAGTGGATCCTGGAAAAACTCTGGTTTGAACGTCCGCTTATATGCAGATGTTTTTTTCAGTTGTGAAGTCTATAGTACGGTGATCTAAGGTTGGTTGAATACATAGTGGCAAAAGAAAGCGGATGTGGAGGGCCAAGCCAGCCACACTTTCTACTAAGGCAGTTGACTGTTGAGATTTGAGTTGGATGAGTTGATCTTTGCAAGTCATATGTTTATATATACACGTTTTTCCTTCAGCATGGCCTCTATGAGAAGAAAAAGACCTCAAGAAAACAGCGAAAGGAACGCAAGAACAGAATGAAGAAAGTCAGGGGGACTGCAAAGGCCAACGTTGGTGCTGGCAAAAAGGTATAGTTTATCGAGGAAAATGCAGAAATGTCAGTTTCAGGTTTTTAGTTTGTAGAAAAGTGGGGTTTTGTTTTCTTAATAACCTTTCTTAATGTTTCTTCTTTTCCCACTTCTTCGGGATTACAGAAGGTAACCTGTTTTGAGAAGCCACGTAACGTAGTATCTTAACACCTCAGTAGAGTAGCTTTGCCCACTCTTAGCTCACAGATTAGCACAGCACAGGGCCACATCGGTTCAGCGATCCTGGTGGGTGCCTTGCAAGTCTTAGCAGGAAAGTTTTCACTTTACTGCTAATTGCGAAGGTTTGTAAAGAGGGAGCGGATCTAGGTTCTCAAGACTGACGTCCTAAAATTGGCAACTGATTGAGGAAGCAGCTGAATCAATGTGGCCCATGTTTTCCTGGCACGCTGGAGAGGCAGCACGGTTTTCCGTTGCTTTCCTCTCCAGTTAGTCAGGACTTGAGTGATTTTAATTCTCAGCTTTTTACCAGCTTGGCTAGCTAATTGTAAGTAGTTGAATGGAAATTAAGGTGTTGGGTTGCCAAATTAACAAATAATTAAGTGTTCTGTGAATTTTTTTTTTTGCCTTTTCCCTCTACTTTCTTGGAATTCTTGTTCATCAGAAATGAAGTGTCTAGCAGGTACTGAGATTGTGAGCACGGTGTGGGGATGGATGCGTCACCTTCACTGAGTTTGCTTTGATGCTTTGCATGTTGGCTTCCAGAGGAGAGTTTCATAGCAGAGTCTGTTGTTTAACACTACTGCTATGGTTTAAAATAGTATATTGTGAGCAAAGGAGAGAAACTTTAAATCACGTTTATTTTGGAAACTCAGAAATGCATGTTAAGTTGTGAAGTGTCCCAGTGGAGGAAGGTGGCCCCTTTTAATTGGCACTTGCTGTGTTCCAGAGCACCATATACCCAGGAAATGAATGGCTTTACTTCATTAACAAGGGATTGGGAAGGGTTCTCTGATCCAGTCATGAGCAGTGTCTCTCTTGGAGACTGGTTGATTGACTGGCAGCTTGATAAACTGGCCCAGAAAATCTGGCAAAGCCTATGCCTCAGAGCACCCACCCAAAGCTGCCTTTCACCATCTCTACTGTTCCATTGCTTATCAGCTTTCTACCTGATACCCCCTTTTTATTAATTGAAAAATTTCCAAGATAATGGAGTATTCATATCAAAACCTTTGATAAGCTTTTCCCACAGATATTTAAATATATTTGTACAGTGAGCAGCCTAAACATGTAACCTGAACAGTGGGCTGAGAGTGGATTGGGGCTGGCAGGGTTTGAAACGGTGGTCACAGCCCTGTGTTTCCTCTCGTCCTGACTCCTTGCAGAGAGGGCAGGACACCTGGTGTGCGCCTCAGGCTCTGACCACTTCCTGGTGCTGAGGAGCTGTAGTGGACGGACTGCAGAGGAACTGCTTGCTGCTTAGAACTGCTCCCTGTTTGTGAGGCTTATTAAACCTGTTGACAGAAATTGCAGAAGTTGAAAAGCAGTCAATATTTGTGTACTGATCTAGATCTGAAGAACGTTTTTACATTTTGTTTCCTTCATTCAGCCACGTGTTAGTGCTCAGCGGTGACAATGTGCAGAAAGTCAGGCATCGTAATTGTTCTTTTTTAACTTAATTTTTGTTCACATGTTGGAATTGCATCTTTTGGGTGCTATAGAGTTTTACGTTAAAAGAATAGTCTTGTGTTTGAGCAGCGATTGAACTGTTTTTACATCAGCTAAATTCTGTCTCTTAAGATACTAATTTGCTACTTTCGTTGATTGTGAATAGTGGCTTTTAAATTACTGAACCTGAGACAAATCTTAAAGACTTGC
Source organism: Aepyceros melampus (assembly GCA_006408695.1). NCBI lineage: Eukaryota > Metazoa > Chordata > Mammalia > Artiodactyla > Bovidae > Aepyceros > Aepyceros melampus. The sequence goes on along the minus strand of SJXQ01007358.1, from coordinate 600,988 downwards.
TTGACTCTTTAGAGCTCTCCCTTTGGTTAAATTAGACTTCAGTCTGGGATGATTCTCAAGTCCGTTTATGGTGCTAACATGCCCAGCATGGTGTTGCTGAGCAGAGCAGAGGGGCTGAGGCTCCTAAAGTGGGCATTAGTAGCCCAAGAACCATAGAAATCGGGCAGAAATTGGGGAGAATAAAATCAATTAGTGCATCTAGGGAGTGCTCTATATACAATTGCAAAGAATAAAACAATCATTAAGGTACCTGATTGCATGCAGATTATTTAGGAGTTTGCAAAGGGACTATTAACGAAGTGTTTCTTTTCCCTCTTCCCTCCTTTCTCCCTTCCCTGCCACTATTCAGTGAGCTGGAGATTGGACAACAGGTATTCAAGCTTTTCGTTTAGATTGTTAGATTTTTTGGTTGATAGTATTAAAGCATGTGAAATGATTGAGAAGCATATTTACAGTTGCTCTCAAGAGTTGTGCCTTTTAAAAACTAGCAGTGTCATGGTTTTGTTTTCAAAACGTGTTTTTTGTCTCATCCATAACTGGAATGTTTTTTATATCTGATGCTTGCATTGTGTTAAGATTACACAGACTTAATATGGACTAGGTTACTAATGTTCGTTCTGCATGAGTGTCATTAATTTTGCAGTTTGTTGAAGACTTTGTACTGTCAATTTTTAAAGAGTTTTAAAGGTAGTTGCTAACTAATCTCTTTTTTCTTTGATTCACAGAAGGAGTAAAGATTCTGCAGTGACTGTATCTGTGGTGATTGTGCAGATTTTTCATGAGCGAGAGAATAAACTAGACCTTTTACATCTCTGGCTGTTTGGAGTATATTTGAAGTTTCCTGGGAGTGTTGTAAATTGGTTTTCTATTTAACAGAATTAAACAGCCCAAGATCACGTGTTCCATTAAGCATTCAGTGAAAACTTGCCATGATTGGGGTGGTGTTTGTCCCTTCCTTTACTAGCACAAAGGTGCCAGTGTGTGGAGTATCTGTAGCATGGGCGCATGTAGGGCCAGTCCAGGGTGCCATGCTAATACTTGGTATTGTAGTTGGTCAGTCTCTGAAAGAGACATTTGAAACCTGAATTCCTTTTTGGTCTTACTAAAACCCTACTTAGTTGTTAAGGAAAAAAAATGTGCTGGCTGTGATAAAAATGAAAGTTACTAGGTTGAATTTTCATTGTCTACCCTGGAACAAATAGGATCTGACAAAATCAGTCTATCACCGGTTTGTGCTTATGTGATAAATGGGTGTTCTGTTGTGGGTGGAGAATTTGGAAAAGGCTCTAAAGTGGTGACTGTGTAGTGTGCAGTTGCATGGTCTGACTGTGCATGGGTTTTATGAGGTATGGAGGACTACCTGGTGCTGCTTTTTCTTTGCCAGATGCTGATCCTCAGATTGGCTTTCTCGGGCATCAGGTTGAGAGGCTGAACTGGCTTACTGGTCAGTTGTGTGTGGGGGGATCGGGCTTGAGGGTGCACGAGTTGGGAGAGCTTGAGTGTTCAGTGGGGACAGAAGAGACGTTAATAGTTTGGGTTTTCTGTATCATTCATTATTGCTCGCAATTGGTGTGATTGTTTGTACATGTAGGAGTCAAGCTTATAAATGCCATTAAGAACTATGTCAGTGGATGGAAAGCTCCAGAGAAACTTCAGGAAGCAATAGAAGACTGCTTGATTGGTTGGTTTGATGGGGGGAGCCAGGAGAAGTAAGAATTGACAGCAGAAAGCATCTAAGGGTTGCAGGAAGGAATGATATTTTGAAAAGAGCATGCTGGGAAGCCTTGACTTAAAGGAACTATATGCTGGGAGGGCAGGGATGTGACCAGGTAAGTGAGGGGCCTGAACCTGCTGGCCTGGGTACAGAGGGCAGGGTGGGTATAGTTCCGTTTGTAGTTATGCTGAGGTTAGGTATTTGGGTTTGTGGAACTCCTGGCCCTGTGGGTTCCCTTACTAGGAAATCTGCTTTGTGTTCCCTTAATAGGACCAGGAAATAAGATCTGATGGTCTACTTACTTGTAGGAAGAGTAGAGAAATGGGGGATTTAGGCCTGCATGCTACGCTTTAACCTAAATGGCTAATGGGTGGCGTGGAATCCCTGGGGGATTTGAGGTGAGTGGCAATTTTCAGTGAGCAGTGCATGGGGGCCAGAAGAGGCCATCTAAGCCTGGGGAAGATGTAGTTTTTCCTACTACTGACCTGGGGTGTGGGAACAGAGACCGATTGGTGAGCAGCATGTAGGCAAGAAGCAGAAGATCCTGGGAGGCTCAGGACCAGGCAGAAGGTAAAGCTGGAAGCAGCGGTGGGCAGGGTTGACAGGGTGGCCCCAAGTTCCCATCGTCACCAAGTTAAGGAACAAGGCTCAGAGAAGCAATGGAGGAAGAACCGAAGGGAAGGAGGTGGTTTCCAGAGTAGGGTACTAGAGGCCGACGTGAAGATAGACACTGCAGGGAACCTGACCAGGTCAGGGTTGGCATGCAAGTCCCAAGATGTGTAGGCTTTTCCATTGGGATATGCTCAGGAAGAGCAGGGTGCAGTCATTCAGCCAGTAGTCTATTTGAAGGGGGTTGTATATAAAAGATCGAGATTTCTAACCTCTGAGTTAGAGGAGTCAACAGCAGGCCCAGCTTTCTGCATGGTGATAGCTGGCAAAAGTCGGAGGGTGGGCTGTGCGCCTCAGGGTAGATGCTCTGCTGTCCTTGTGGCCTCTGCTCCTGCAGCTGGCCTCAACCCACCTGCCCTCTGTTCCCATGTCCCATCTGCATGCTGCTTAGCCTTCCAGCTAGTCCAGCTGGGTGGGCAAGTTGCCTGGTCCCTTGATGGGGTTAGCTTCTCTATATTGGGGCCTTCCAAGAGTGCGTTAGCTTCGAAGGTGGCACCAGTGATAATGGGTCCACCTGCAAGGCAGGAGACGCCAGTTCGCTCTCTGGGTCAGGAAGATCCATTGGAGGAGCAAATGGCAACTCACTCCAGTATTCCTACCTGGGAAATCCCATGGACAGAGGAGCCTGGTGGGGTAAAGTCCATGAGGCTGCAAAGAGTTGGACACGACTGAGCATGCACGCAGTGTGTGCTCTGCTGACCTGACAGAAGGCCATTTTGAGTCTCAAATGATTAAAGCAACTGCCAGAAAGTGAGGACTCGCTTTCAGTTGTGCACAAGTGTGTGCAATTTGAGGGTTCTTAAGAGACTGAGCTCTTTGTTGGCTCTGATAGTAACCAGATCAAATTCTGCTGTCATCAGGCTTTGAAAGAGCCTACATGAAAACACAAAGTCGACTTTACTGATGAGCAGTGAGGGAGGGCACATCCCTTCCCTTTGCTTGGCACTTGAGCCTTGTGGCGTGAGGAGAGCTTAGGCCTGCACCCTTGCTTTCCAGTTGTAGCTGCAGGTGCCCAGCGGGTAGTTGAGTTGCTTTGTCCGACTCTGCGACCCCATGGCCTTCCCTGTCCTTCACTATCTCCCAGAGCTTGCTCAAACTCAAGTCCATTGAGTCTGCGATGCCATCCAACCATCTCATCCTCTGTTGTCCCTTTCTCCTGCCTTCAGTATTTCCCAGCATCAAAGTCTTCCAATGAATTGGCTCTTCACATCAGGTGGTCAAAGTATTGGAGCTTCAGCTCAGTCCTTCCAATGAGTATTCAGGACTGATTTCCTTTAGGATTGACTGGTTTGATCTTGCAGTCCAAGGGACTCTCAAGAGTTCGTCAACACCACAATTCAAAAGTATCAATTCTCATTTGTGCCCAGGTAGTCCGCTTCTAACTGCTGCGCACTCTTCCAAAGAAAAGATCAAATGGCAGGTTGATGATTTTGGGCTCTCCCGAAAGATAGCATCTTGACAAACCATACTTTTGGAGCTGAGTTAGGTACTGTACGAACAGTTCTTTAATCTGTACAATAGCTCAAAGAGGCAGGTCTTACTAGACCAATGTTGGAATTTTGAGCAGGTAAGCAACTTTGAGCTCAGTGATGGGGTGGGATTAGAATACAGTTGACTGGAGACTTTATTGTGCATTTGTGCGTGTGTGACTGCAACCCCATGGACTAGCCCACCAGGCTTCCCTGTCCATGGGATTCTCCAGGCAAGAATGCTGGAGTCGGTTGCCATTTTCTCCTCCAGGGGATCTTCCCAACTCAGAGGTCAAACCCATGTCTTCTTCACTGACAGGTGGATTCTTTACAACTGCACCACCTGGGAAGCCCGCAGGACTGCCTATTATGTACTGTATTTGTCTAACTTATTTGTAGTTAGAATGCCTGTTGCTAGGAGTGTACTGAACAGTCATTGATGGCCAATTGAATCTCCCATTTACTGACCTTCTGTGCAGAGTCCTCCTTGTTCTGGAAGCTGGGGAGATGCTGGGGAAGCTGTCCCTGTCCACAGAGCTCAAAGGAGCTTAAGCCACTTACCCCGAGGCTTGTGGCCAGGTTTCTGTTCCTGGCCGTTGAAGCCACAGACTGTAATTAAGTCACATGATGGGAACCCAAAGGCAAGAAGTCTCCCGAGAGTAACCACTAGGGCAAGAGGTGGTGGTCTGGGCGTATGGGAGCAGGTGACTCACAGGAAGGCCGTGAAAGTGGAGAAGGGTCAGCAGGGACGAGGCGCAGCAGTCATCTTGCAGGAGAGGGGATGAGACTGGGAGAGGGGGGGTGCAGTGCAGGCAGGCTTTGTTATCCTCACTTAGATGGCCCTGTGGTGACAGGGCTTCCAGCAGACTGTTGCCCAGTGCATTTCTGGTGGAAATTCTGTTCCAAAAATAGACTTCAGGTTGGCTGCAAGAGTACAGAGGTGTGACACTTGATTTATTTATGCTGGCAAAGTAGAGGTGTTCCTGGGTTCTGGAGCCCTATAGTGTGAGCCAAGGGAGTAAACACACCTTACTTTCCTTTGTCCATTCCTTTCCACTCACCCTTAAACTTCCTTTCCTATATGCTAGACTTTGTGGAAGTCGTACCCACAGAACAAGTGTCTGTGATCTGGTTGAGGATCAGTGCATAAGGGAGCTTCTGGTGGGAAATGAGACGAGGTCAGCAGGGAAGAGGTCAGGGAGGAACCTTGTATGCTGTGCTAAGGAGCTCTCATTCAGTATTTTGGTTGAGTTAAAACTAGATGTTCAGCAGTGAATTGATTGAGCTTGTCATGTGCTAAATTCCTCTGCATGGAGGATACCAAAGCCCTTGGACTGCTCATTTATGTTGGGGAGGGAACTTTTATACAGAAAGGTGTTGATGAGATGGTATCCAAGCGTCTAGCTTAGTGGGAAAAAGGACTAGACTGGAAATCAGGAGACTTAGTTTCTGACGACTACTCAGCCTCCAGCCACCTGGGGCCCTGGAAAGACAAGGGGCTTCCCTTTCCTAGGCCTCTATTTCCCTGTGTCTAGATAAGATACGAGGGTTTGATGAGTGCTTCCCAACCTGTTACCCAAGGGCTTGTTAAAAAAGCAAATGCCCATGCCTCCTTCCTGTTTCCAGAAGTCTCGGTCACAGTGAAGGACATCTGAAGTTTTAACAGCTTCCAGGTGATGCTGCAGACTAGCTCGGTTAGGGAAACTGGACTCAAAAGGTCTCTAATGTTCCTTCTGCCTCAGAATTCTGTCTCTGTCATTCTCTTGTCATGAAGAAGCTAGCAAAGAAACAGCAATACTACTGTTCAGTCGCTAGTCATGTCCAACTCTTTGTGACCCCATGAATCGCAGCACGCCAGGCCTCCCTGTCCATCACCAACTCCCGGAGTTCACCCACACACACGTCCATCGAGTCTGTGATGCCATCCAGCCATCTCATCCTCTGTTGTCCCCTTCTCCTCCTGCTCCCAATCCCTCCCAGCATCAGAGTCTTTTCCAATGAGTCAACTCTTTGCATGAGGTGGCCAGAGTACTGGAGCTTCAGCTTTAGCATCATTCCTTCCAAAGGAATCCCAGGGCTGATCCTCAGAATGGACTGGTTGGATCTCCTTGCAGTCCAAGGGACTCTCAAGAGTCTTCTCCAACACCACAGTTCAAAAGCATCAATTCTTCGGCGCTCAGCCTTCTTCACAGTCCAACTCTCACATCCATACATGACTACTGGAAAAACCATAGCCTTGACTAGACGGACCTTAGTCGGCAAAGTAATATCTCTGCTTTTGAATATGCTATCTAGGTTGGTCATAACTTTTCTTCCAATGAGTAAGCGTCTTTTAATTTCATGGCTGCAATCGCCATCTGCAGTGATTTTGGAGCCTCCCCAAAATAAAGTCTGACACTTTCCACTGTTTCCCCATCTATTTCCCATGAAGTGATGGGACTGGATTCCATGATCTTCGTTTAAAAGAAGAGTAACACTTTTGGAGTGCTTTCCAAGTGCTAGTGCTGAACTGACCTCTCATTTTGCCTTTTATAACCACTCTGTGAGGGACATATTCATATCCTTGTTTTACAGATGAAGAGATTGAGGCTCCAAGAGGTGAACTGTTTTGATCAAAGTTTTACAGCCATGGGGCCACGAAAAGTCAAGTATGAGCATGCATGTGTGCAGCTTTGACAGCCTATGATATACCTTTGGGCATTTTTGGAATTTCCCAGTAAGGAGGTATAATTTGCACTGAGTCTCGAGTGCAGAGAGGTTAGCTAGTAATTCTCCGAAGGCTACACAGGCAGCATCTACATCACCCTATGGCATGTGAGAAATGCAAGTTCTCAGCCCCAGCTGAGACGCACTGAATCAGACTGTGGGGTCCACCCACCTCTGTTAACAAGTCCTCAAGGAGGTTCTGATGCAGGTTAAGGTTTGAGAGAACCCCTGAGCTAGAGAGCGAGAAGGTCATTCCAGGATTGCAGGCTGGCCCATCACGGGCCTTCCCTTTGGTGGAATCAAGAGGTCAGATGAGCCACGAAGATGCCCACGAGGGGGCGCTGTGGGCTCAGGCTTGGATGCTGCTTGCTTTGTTGTCATGGCTGCTACCCTGGTGGAAGCGTGAAAAAAGCCTGGTGTCACATCAGCTGGAGAGGTCATTCTTTTTTCTGAGAAAAGGTCTGATGGGGGTGGTAGTCTTGTTTATAGGATTCGGCCCTCATAGGGAAGCTGAACCTGCAGGGCTTTCTGCCGTTCACGTGTGCACAGCTGTGTCTACCTGTCTGTGCTGCAGTGTCTGCAGAGCCCGTGTGAATAGCATTCCTCTTGGAGCTGCCCAGCCGAGGGGCTTGTAGTTTCTTTGAGAGAAAAACCGCTTGAACCCCAGCAGCCTGATTCTAGTTCAGTGTTTTGCCTATAGGCGATGCCTCTGTCTAGTTCTTTGACAGTTTGGGAGTAGGGTGCAATGCTGGGTCACAAGACCCGTCTTCAAGCCTTAGCTGTACCTTCGTGATCTCAGGCAAATACCCCTTTCTTCAGGGTTGAGTTTCTGGTTGTGTTAGATAAAGGAGTAGTGTGGCTTCCAGCATCTTTCTCTACATATAAAATGCTGCCCTGGGGAGTTGAGGAGCTAGGCCTGTCTTATTCAAGGAGCTGGCAATGCAGGGCAGCAGTAAGCTTGGCTGCATTACATCCATCTCCTGTATCCGTTTAAGTAAGTCAGGTACTTGGTATAAGTCAGAAAGGTGGAACCTGTCAAATTGGATTTTTTTTTCTTTTATTTATTTATTTTTAATTAATTTTTATTTTTTAGTTTGTTTTGCTTTACAATACTGTATTCGTTTTGCTACACATCGACATGAATCAGCCACGAGTGTACATGAACTCCCAATCCCGACCCCCACCTCCCCCCTCCCGTCCCACACCCTCTCTCTGGATTATCCCCGTGCATCAGTCCCAAGCATCCTGCATCCTGCATCAAACCTGGCCTGGCGATTCGTTTCACTTATGATATCACACATGTTACACTGCCACTCTGCCAACCCATCCCACCCTCTCCCTCTCCCACAGAGTCCAAAAGGCCGTTCTATACATCTGTGTCTCTTTTGCTATCTTGCGTACAGGTTTATCATTACCATCATTCTAAATTCCATATATGTGTGTAAGTATACTGTATTGGTGTTTTTCTTTCTGACTTACTTCACTCTATATAATCAGCTCCAGCGTCATCCACCTCATTAGAACTGATGGATTTTTTTTTTTTAAGTCCAGATCTTTAGGAAAGATTTGCCTCTGTAAATTTCTGTTCTGAAAAATGAAAGATTTACACCTTGTTCTCTCAGCTGCAGTGTGTATTTCTTCTGAAAATACTGGGGTTGTGGGAGCATGGGGGCTTTGACGTTCTCATTAATCCCGGGGTTGGCGTTCTACACCTCATGGTGACTGCACACCCAGCCGAGCTACTCTGCCTGGGCACTTCGTTTCTGGAATTGTGTTTTCAGAGAGCTATAAATGTGCTCATCTCAGAGCCAGAGGGAATTAAAGAGAGGGTCTGGTCTAGCCCTCTGCTGGTTGCCCCTGTCTATACACAGTGATGTTCAGAGCATTTGGTTAGAAATTGCCCCACCCAAGGGGCAAACGCTGTCAAGCTGCAGCTCTCTGGTGGAGGAAGCTCCTTAAACAAGATACCTCTTTCCATCAGGCCTCCTTGGAGAAGGAAAGAAAGCTCTTCAGTTGATCTGGTGCCTGTGTTTTGTGTCCGCATGATTCTGCACTTTTCTCCTGCTTATGGACGAGGCTGCTGAGGCATCGTGAGGTCCAGCAGCTTTCCCCAGCCCCTCAGCTCATCAGCAGTGGTGAAGGAATGCACGTCAGGCTTCTTCCCCTGGAACTGCTCCCCTCCTGATTACTGCTGAACCACATGCTATTCAGGTGCCAGGGTCTCCTCTTTTTTTTTTCTTGAAGTATTCTACCCTTAGTTGTTTCTTTAAAAATTTTTTTTTTCCATTTTATTGAGATATAATTGACATGTCACATGATGTGAAACGTGTATATCATGAAATCGTGAGGTGGTCCCCACAGTGAGTCTGTTTAGCATCCAGCACCTCACATGGTCACAGATTTTCTTTTTTCTTGTGGTGAGAATGTGCAACAGCTTTCGAACATGCAACACTATTTTGTCCCTGCAGTCACCCTGCTGTGCACCATGTGCCCCGAACTTCGAGCTGGAAGTTTGTACCTTTTGGCCACCTTCCCCCGTTCCCACCCTCCTCCTGCTACTGGCAGCCGCCGCCCTGTTCTCTTCTGAGTGAGTTTGGTTTGTTTTAGATTCCACATAAAAGTGAGATCATACAGCGTTTGTCTTTCTCTCTGACTCATTTCGCTTATCAGGTCCCCAAGTCCATCTATATTGTCACAAAAGGCAGGATTTCATTTTGAAAGACTGAAGAATACTCCATGTGTGTGTGTGTGTGTGTGTGCGTGCGCGTGCGTGTGTGCACGTGTGTGTGTGCACGTGCGTGCGTGTGTGTGCACGTGTGTGTGTGTGTGTGCAGCATTGTTAGTCATTCATCTAGTCACGGACACTAAGGTTCTCTCTGTGTCTTTACTGTTGTGAACAGTGCTGCGTTGAACGTGGGAGTGCAGACACCTCTTAGAGAATGATTTCATTTCCTTTGGATATATACCCAAGTTTGGAATTGCTGGGTCATATTACAGTTCTAGTTTTAATTTATTTATTTTAATTTTTAGTTTTTGAGGAAACTGTTTTCTGTAGCAGTTGCACCAAGTGCGTTGCCACCAACATTGTACAAGGGTCTGCTTTCTCCACATTCTTGCCAACACCTGTCTCCTTTGGTCCTTGCCATCTTCAGGGCCTTACGGTTGCCTGCATCTGCCTGGCAGAGTGAGGAAATAGGCAGAGGAGAGGCGCCCATTCTCCATAAAGGCCTGACCAGAAGCCACCCACAGCACTCCGTTCCTACTCTGCCGGCTGCAGCTTAGCCCCTGGCACGCCCAACCACAACGGGGGATGAGGAATGTAGGCAGCGCTATCCCAGGCAGAGGCCAGGAGGGTGGTCTGAGGGGACATCTGCTAGTCTTTGCCATGGCAAGACGAAGGAAATGGGTGCCCTATGGGGACCCGTTGAACAGAAGCCTCTCAAGCAAATGGAATTTACTGGAAAGCTGGAGGTGTCTAAGCCATAATGTAGACAGTGCTGGTGGCTTTGCTGGGATTGGGACGAGGAGTTGCTCCAGTAAAAATCAGCTCTCCTTCCTTCCCCGTCTTTGAGTCTATTTCACTCCTTTCAAGTTGGCCTATTTTGCTCTTCCCCAGGGCTTTCATTTCAGCTTCCCATTCCCTTCCTTTCTAAGCATCCAACAATATTAATTCAAACCTGCATCCCACTTAACCACTTCCCAAGAATGAGACACTGGCTGGCCTGGCCCAGGAGTAGGGTCCCTTCCTCATCCTGCCAGCTCATGGAACCCACTTTCCTCTTAAGCAGGACTGAGGGAGCCCTTGCCGAGAAGGAGTGACGATCAGGGGGCTGCTGATGTGTCCACAGCGGCTGCCCTTTGTACTGCTAAGACTTGCTTTCTCTCCTTGTCACTCCCAGACCACCATGTTACCACTTAAAAAAACAAAACCAACGCTTTATTTTTAAAAACAAACAGCTTTATTGAGATACAGTTCACATACCAAAAATCTCTTTTGAAACGTACATTTCAGTGGGCTTCAGTATTTCTGCAGAGTTTTGTAGCTATTATCACCACCCACTTTTTGAACATTATCATCATGCCGGAAAGGAACGCTGTGCCTGCTGGGAGTCTCTCCCCCTTTACTCCAGCCTCTACCCTTTAACCCTGGGCCGCTGCGAGTCTCCTTTCTGGTTCTGTGCACATGTGCATGCTAAGCTGCTTCGGTCGCGGCCAGCTCTGCGGCCCTGTGGACTGTCCATGGGTATTCTGTCCATGGGGTTCTCCAGGCAAGAATCCTGGTGTGGGTAGCCATGCCCTTCTCCAAGGGATCTTCCTGATTCAGGGATTGAATCAGCGCCTCTTAGGCCTCCTACAGTGGCAGGCAGCATCTTTACCACTAGTATAGATTTGCTGACTTTGGACATACTCATTTCATATAAATGGAATTATACGAAATGTGATCTTTTTGTGATTATATTCTTTCACTTAGTATTTTTAAGTTTCATCTATATTTTAGAGTGTATCATTACTTCATTCCTCTATAAAATACAGCTTTATTGAGTTCTAATTCACATAGCATGGAGTTTACCGTATATAGCCCTCCATTGTTTTTAATATATTCACAGAGTTGTGCACCACTCACCATGTCTAATTTTAGAGCAAAGATTCATGTAGTGGCAAGCAGCAGTACAATTAATGCCTTTTAATTGTCAAATAATATTCAAATGTATGGATATACCATATTTTGTTTATCCATTCATCAGTTGATGGACATTTGAATTTATTTCTGTATTTTTGCTGTTATGAATAAGTCTATGAACATTCACGTGCGAATTTCTGTGTGGACATATCTTAACATCTTGAGGTGCTGCCAAACTATTTTCCACAGACACGGCACCATTTTTTGTAACTCCCAGCAATATGTGAGGGTCCTAATTTCTTCACATCTTTGCTAACACTTTTTATCCTCTGTACTTTTGATTTCAGCCATCAAGTGAGTATGAAGTGGTTTCTCATTATGGTTTTAATTTGCATTTGATAATCAGTGTTACTGAGCATATTTTAATGTGCTTGTTGGCTGTTTATATGTTTTACATGTTTTACTTAGAAAAGCATTTAAGTCTCTTTATTTTAGAATTGGATTATTTGTCTTTAAAAAAATTGAAGTATAATTGATTTGCAATATTGTGTTAGTTTCAGGTATACAGTGAAGTGATTCAGATATATACATATCCATAATAGATTATTTTAAAATATCAAATACAGTCCCCTCAGCTTCCCTGGTGGCTCAGCTGGTAAAGAATCCGCCTGCAAGGCAAGAGACTTCGGTTCAATACCTGGGTTGGCAAGTTCCCCTGGAGAAGGGATAGACTACGCACTCCAGGATTCTTGGGCTCCCCTGGTGGCTCAGCTGGTAAAGAATCTGCCTGCAATGCAGGAGTCCTGGGTTTGACCTTTGGGTCGGGAGGATCCCCTGGAGGAGGGCAGAGCAACCCACTGCAGTATTCTTGCTTGGAGAATCCTCATGGACAGAGGAGCCTGGTGAGTTGCAGTCCATGGGGTTGCAAAGCATCAGACACGACTGAGTAGTTAAGCATAGCACAGTGCTACACGGTGAATGCTCATTCATCTGTTTTATGTGTATCAGCTTGTTAATCTCATAGTCCAATTTGCCACCCCTCCCCACTTTGGTAATGTGGTTGTTTCTGTTTTGTATGTAGATTCATTGGAGTCATTTCTCAGGTTGCATGTTATCATAGTATTTGTCTTTGGTTGTCTTACTTCACTTGGTATGATATTCTCTAGCTCCATCCGTGTTGCTGCAAATATTGTTGAGTTTAAATATTCTTCATATATTCTAGACGTAAATCTCTTAGATATATGGTTTGTGTGTATTTTCGTCCATTCTTTGGGTTGCGTTTTCACTTTTTTGATAGTGTTCTTTAAAAGGCGAAAAGTTCTACATTTTGATGAATTCCAAATTCCATGCTTCTGTTACATGTTTTTGATATTTAGCTAAGAAATCGTTGTCTAACCCAAAGTCGCAAAGTTGACTGATTTCTTTTGTGAGTTGTATAGTTTTAGTTCTAGCATTTAGGTGTACGATCCGTTTTGAGTTAATTTGTGTAGATGGTGTTAGGATGGGGTCTGACTTCGCTCTTTGCCGTGCGGCTCCTCAGTTGACCTAGTACCGCGGGTTGAAAAGTCTACTTCTCTGTGAACTGTATTGGCATCCTTGTGGAAAGCTGGCTTAGTGTGTAGCCACTTACTGGATTTTCTGTCCTTGGAAACTGCTGTCAGGGCCCCCATGAGACTTTGAATATGACGATAATGCCTTTCTTGTATTGAACACCTACCATTTACACTGCTAGGCACATTATATGTATTCTCTTTTGTCCTCGCAATAATTCTTCAAGGTGAGTATTACTCTCCTCATGTCAGAGATAAGCAACTTGGAATTGAGGATTTCAGCCATTTGCTGAGGGTCCTTTAGTATGTGGTGGAGCTGGGCCTTGAAATCCAAGGGCAGAGCCTGACCTTGTGCTATGGTTCTCTGTTCCCAGGAGATCTCATCCAATTTAGGTGTCATTTCTGGGATTCTTTGAGGCCATGACTAGTCAGGTATATGTATGGCAGCATTATGGCCTGAAACCTGAACACAGATTATATGATTTCACAATGTGCTTTGAATTTTTCTTTTTTTTTTTAAAGCAAATTTTTGCCTCCAGCTGCTACTGTAGAAATTGGGCACCTAAAGTGAAGGAATGGTGGGTGGGTCCTATCCTGCCCTGTTGGGCCACTCCTGGGGGTTACGTTATTTTAGAAGCCATGAAGTACATGCCTGTAAGAAAAGAGTAAGAAAAAAGAGTATCAAGATGGTGGCCTGCCTTCAGATAATGGCCTGTGAAGTAAAGGTTGAAGGTATTTAACTTGGAAATGAATGGAGAGGGTTGCTGTCGGCTCAAGGGCTGTCATGTGGGAAAAGGATGCGACTTGTGCCAAGCATAGTGACGCTGTCTGGCTGGACAGAAGGGAGCTTTAAAGCTCGGAACCTATGGGAGCTGGCGGGGCTGCCCTGGGAGGCGTGAGCTCTTGCCACCGGTGGTGTGCAGGCAGAGCCTAGTGCTTGCCTTGTGGGATGGTTCTAGAGGCTCTTGGGGACTTCTGTCAGGTGTAGGCCTGTGGGATTTCTTTAAGGCTTCTTTCGACCCCAAAGCTTACGTGTCATGGCTTCTGGTTTTACAGGGACTTCCTGTCTATGCATCTGGGATTGCTCCCAGCTCAGATCTGTCATGCCTCACTGATCCCGAGGGCTAAATTTGGAATTTAATAACAACACTTTGGATTTATGTAGCCTGTTTCCTTGGAGGCACTTCATCTGTTATCCCATTAATTCTCATAACATCCCTGAGCGGAAAGTGAGGGAGGGCAAGAGAGGAGAGGGAATCTCTCTGACTTCTGCACATCCTGAAGGTGAGAGGAGGTGGTGGGATTAGGAGCTAGCCAGGGGCTGGGGGAGTGGCTTGGAGCATGGCCCCTCCAGCTTCCCACCCATCCCCTTACCCTCACACACAGAGAAGCAGTTGCCCACTGGATAAAGGGTGTGTCTGCCCAGTAGGAAGCTCAGGTCTTGGGCATAGTATGTTGGTGATATGATTCCACAGACAGTTTAAGACATCTCTATGATGCATATAGCTCCAGGTCAACTCTTTATGTGTGGGAGTGGATGTTTATGGAGGAGAGCAATGAAATTTGAGCCCCAAGGAGAAGGGAGAGACCAGTGTCTATCGTGTCCACCACTAACTTCTAGTGGCAGGGGCGGTAGCAGGGGCGGGCAGAGGCAGCAGGCGGACTTCCTGGGCGAGGACATTTGAGCCAAGTTTGAAGAGTCTTGGAGAGAACTTTGGATTTACAGTCTGGAGCTCAGAGTTTGAGTGGTTTTCCTACAACCAGCCGTGTAATGTGGGTAAAGTCCATACCCCGCTGGCTCACTTTCCCAGGGGAGGCTTTGCCTTGGGTGCTTTTTAAGTTTCTGAGCCTGTGAGCTGAGTGCTGTTGCAGGGATGAGTAAAGAGTCTGGGCATGCAGAGGAGGACCTGTGGACTAGCTTAGGAGGAGGTGCTGGAACTGCTGTAAATGTTGAGCAGGGATGGAGGGAGGAGGACCCCGAGTAAAGGTGTCTGCTTGGGCAAAGTCCTTGACACTCCAGACCATGCTGCTTGTCACCCCTGTCTCTCTTCATACTCTCATGGGCATCTGGCTTCTCCATGCCTCCCAAGCTCTTTCCCTTTAAGCCTTGGCATTCTGTTTCAGGCTGGGCCTCGGTAAATGTCCCAGCCTGCAGTGGGGACACTCCTGGCTGGACTCTGAGTGCTGCTAGTCTTCCCTGGCACCAGGCAAGAGAGGGCATGGAAACCTAAGGCCACAGACTGGAGACTGCTGCAGCTGGAAGGTCCCTTGAAAATCATCTGGTGCGGTACTCCCCGTCACCTTTTGGTAGATGAGGGAATTGGGGCTTGGAGTTGCAAGCCCTGGGAGAGCAGAACAGGTGCCAAGACCCGAGGCAATAGAAAGCAGATGGATTTGTGGAAGGTGAAAGAGTCAGGACTGGGAGTGTTTGAGAAATGAGGTGGAAGGGTGGGCAGGGCCAGGCCACCGCAGGGCGATGTTAAGCAGAGGAGCGGTTCCTTTTGCAAAGGGCACTGGCCGGAAACCAAGCCCCCAGTTTTCCCGCTTCCCCTGTGCCTTGGTGACCTTTCCCATGGGTGGAGCACCCAAGGCAAGGCCTAACTCCTCTTCTTGCCTCCACAGTCCAGACTCCAGTGTTTTCTCTGTTGTGAGAACTTGCTCAGCGGGCACTTAGTCGGGCAGCTACTGTACGCCAAGCCCTGTGATAGGTACTGAGGATCCAAGGATGGCTAAAAATGCTCCCTGCCCTCAGTGGCCTGGCGTGGCTACTGCAGAAGAGGTTGGGCCCATGCTGTCTGGATACTGCCACCCAGCCCCCCAGGACCCCCAGAATTCTGTCTAATCTACTTTCCCAAGGTGCACACCCAGGGACCAGGAGCCCTCCAGAATCTTGCTTTCCTTAATGAAGTCCTAATCTGCCCCTAACGGGCGACAGGTGCTTGCTTGACATTGCTGAGCCGTGACGAGTGGGCTGCCGGGATACCCTCGGCTTCGACTCTTTCAGCCCGTGAGGGCAGCAGGGCCCTGGGCCCAGTACAGTGCAGGGGTGTCCCCATAGGAAAGAATTCTTTGGTGATGAACATTGTGTCTGCAGAAACTAATGGCCCAGCCTCCTATTCAGTTTATGTAAAATAAAACAGGCCATATGCTGCTGCTTTCAGAGTTTGGGTGTTTAAATTAAATGTTGTTTAATGAATATTCAAACCCATTTGCTCCAAAGTTGCGCTCAATGTGGTGGCGGCTTTCATCCCCACTCCTTCCTTGCAGCCCCCTCCCTCCTCCAGTACCCAGGGTATTAAACCATTAGAACGGGGTGTGAACATCCAGGCATCTGCCTTCCAACGGAAAGTTGGATATTAAAATGCTGGAGCAGATGACAGTATAAATAAAGACATACAGTGAGAGGCTCGTCTGGTTATTTTTTTGTTTGGTAATTAAGACTGAGGAGGTTTTGACTTAAGTTCTGTCTTACTGAGAAACAGAGCTGGGGGGCCAAGAACTCTCCACATCTTTCCTTTGCCCATCAGCCCAGAGGGGGCTTCCACACTGGCCTCTGTGTAACTGGTTATTGACAAGTGTCGACTTGGTGGCACAGAGAAGTAAAATGGTTTATTTTCTTCCAGTCACTGCTTTTGCTGAACTCTGTCAAATTACCCTTAACATCTGCTGGAGTGGAGTCCTAAGTTTTATGGTCATTTATAGTCCAGGCTCTGGGTCGAGAATAGCCCCTGGAAGAGGGCATGGCAACCCACTACAGTATTCTTGCCTGGAGAATCCCATGGACAGAGGAGCCTGGCGGGCTGCAGTGCATAGGGTCACAAAGAGTCGGACACGACCAAAGCAACTTAGCACACACAGTCCAGGCTAATTCACTCCTGGCTTGTCTCTGAATAGAACCTCTCCCCTCGGCCTGCAGACCAGCCCCAACTCAGATGATCGAAGTGAGGAGGGGATAGTATTTGCTCTCCAGCTCCGGAGCCTTGGGCCTCACTCCTTCAAATTCAGGGGCAGGGACCGTGCGCTGCGGAGGCAGTGTGTCCTAGGGGAGCAGTCCCCAGGGTGGTGGGAGGTATCTACTCTGGCTTGCTGCCATGGCTGACCTGGTGGGCTCTGTGTCAGTTGGGAGCTGGAGTCCCTGGGGGCAGAGTCCATCTCATTCCAGCACCATCCAGCACTGAAGATGCCCTTAGGAGATGCCCTCCTCTGAGGCCATGACATCCTGTTGCACACATTTAGAGTGAGGGTTTGTGTATGACTGGAACCATTTTTGGAGCATCATCAGGGTTCCCATCCTTCTCTCCTGCCCCAACCCGGAGAGTTCCAATGCCTCTGATGATCACCTCCACATGGAGACCTCCAAGCCTCTGTCAGCAGCCCTGAGCTCTCTCTGGCTCTCTTTCCACTTGGACATCCCACTAAATTTCATATGCTCGTTTTCAACTTCCTCATCTCTTCTCACCTCCACAGTCCAAACTAGTGTTTTCTCTGTCGTGAGAACTTGCTCAACAGGCACTTAGTCGAGCAGCTACTGTGTGCCAAGTCCTGTGATAGGCACTGAGGATCCAAGGATGGCTAAAAATGCTCCCTCCCTCAAGGAGCTCTTGGCTCAGTGGGGTCCATGGACCTAAGAGAGAGACACTCAATATGAAAAGGTAAGAGCTAAGGGATGGAGGTGGAGAGCTCTTAGAGGTATTTCACTAACCTCTAAGCATGTGGGCACTCAGGCTTTCTGGAGGGGATGACCTTTAAGCTCAGTCTTGAATTGTAATAACTAGCAGGGTAGGAAATGTAAGAAGGACATCCCGAGGAAAGGAAAATAGCAAGAAGAAAGACATGGAGGCATGGAAGAGCTGTTCTGTGTTCCTGGCGTCTAATACGCAGGGTAGGGAATGGTGAGAGAACACACAGGGAATGGCTGGTTCCTGTTCTGTTTCTGGCCTGTTCCTCCTCCCAGTCCTCCTACTAAGAACTGTGGCTGACACCTCTTCAGCAAGCCTTCGGCCCTGCAGTCCGTCTCACCTTAGGGTGAGTGAGGGAGTGAAGTGGCTGATCATATCCTGCTTTGGTGTCATGCCACCAGTAGGTAAGTATGGTGCTGTCTCTCCTGGGGGAGGTGGCCTGGTGGAACCGTTTGAAGGTGGGAAGCTATCCTAGGGCCAGACCCTGTTCCTTCACCCTGGCCTTCCTTTGGGCTCAGCTCTTGGTCTGAATTCTGACTCTCTTTCCTTCATGACTTCATTTGCATTCTTTTTAGTCTCTGACTTTATTTTAGAATCTGCTTCCCAGATTCGATCTGATCTCTTAGAGTAGGCAAGCTAGGTAGATCCAGCTCTGTTGGTATCGCACATGCCCAGACCTCAGAGAAAAGGACCCCCCTGTGGACCCCAAGGTATTCTTACAGATCCCCGCCTGACCCGGATCCCACAGCTCCTGTTGTCTAGGAGGACTGGCATCTTCTAGGTGAGGTCAGCCTGGAGACTTTCTTCCCTGCCCTGATTGTGTGTGTGTGTGTGTGTGTGTGCGTATAAATGCATGTCTGTGCCTGTCTGTGTTGAGAGGGATTGGCAGGGAGCCAGTGTCCCAGCTGAGAATCTGTTTCTGGAGCTCAGGGAAACTGGGCATCCCTCCCACTGGCCCAGGCTCCCAATCATCGGTAAGTGCATTATCTGTGATAGGAGTATTGCATTTTGGGGTAGAAGCCCTAGTCCCAAGCCTATGCCTAGGCCCCTGACTCTCCCACGTGACAAGTGTGGACTCCAATGCATTTTTCTGGTAATCAGAGCCAAACAATTCAGGAGCTGAAAGTGCTATAAGAAACCTGTTTATTTGTTCCTTCTTGCTTACAATTTGTGTCAGAGCTTGGGCTGGGAATTAAGGGGTAGCAGGATGAATAATATACAGCTCTTGCTCTCAAGGGCTTCATAGCATGGTACAGGCTGGGGGAGAGCATTCTGCACTGTGCATGTTTAGTGGTCCTGGGCATCAGGGATAGCCACCTCCATAGGATGAAGGGGCTGGTGTTTGTCACGCCCTTATCTTGCACCTGCCTTGGGGCTGACCTCTCTTGAATTATTTCACTTCATCCTCACAACTGCCTGATGAGATCAGTACTGTCCCATCAGAAGAAATAGGCTTAGGGAGGGCAAGCAAAGTGTCTGAGGTCACACAGGGACAGCCTTTGCGTGTGGGCAGCCCCTTTCTAGAGATTCCACTCTTGATTCCTGATGGCTCCCAGTCTCCTTGTGGGGAAAGGTACTGAACCGCAGTTACCTGATGGAGTTAATGAAAGTGATTCGCTGTTCCACTGGGCAGAAGCTCCCTGGCCTGGCTTTTGGAGGTCCACAGAGCCCCTCTAAATGCCTAGAGACAAAAAGAAGTAGTTCCAGGGAAGGAATTCCCTCGTGGTCCAGTGGTTAGGACTCTGAGTTTCCACTGCAGGAAGCATGGGTTTAATACCTGATCAGGAAATTAAGATCCCACACGCCACAGCTCAGCCAAAGAAAGAAAGAAAAAAGCAGCGCCACGTCTTCATGGACATCCCTATAGTCCTGAATCTGGAAAAGATAGCGCTTAACACAGGGACAAATGGTCTACCTATGGCATCTGGCCCCATCACTTCATGGGAAATGGAGGGGAAACAGTAGAAACAGTGTCAGACTTTGTTTTTTTGGGCTCCAAAATCACTGCAGATGGTGACTGCAGCCATGAAATTAAAAGGGGCTTACTCCTTGGAAGAAAAGTTATGACCAACCTAGATAGCATATTCAAAAGCAGAGACATTACTTTGCCGACTAAGGTCCGTCTAGTCAAGGCTGTGGTTTTTCCTGTGGTCATGTATGGATGTGAGAGTTGGACTGTGAAGAAGGCTGAGCGCAGAAGAATTGATGCTTTTGAACTGTGGTGTTGGAAAAGACTCTTGAGAGTCCCTTGGACTGCAAGGAGATCCAACCAGTCCGTTCTGAGGGAGATTGGCCCTGGGATTTCTTTGGAAGGAATGATGCTAAAACTGAAGCTCCAGTACTTTGGCCACCTCATGCGAAGAGTTGACTCATTGAAAAAGACCCTGATGCTGGGAGGGATTGGGGGCAGGAGGAGAAGGGGACGACCGAGGATGAGATGGCTAGATGGCATCATGGACTCCATGGGCGTGGATCTGGGTGAACTCTGGGAGTTGGTGATGGACAAGGAGGCCTGGCGTGCTGTGATTCATGGGGTCGCAAAGAGTCGGACACGACTGAGCGACTGAACTGAACTGAACTGAACTGGGCATGAAGAAGAACCGGCTCACTGTGGCGAGGGATGAGAAAGATAGTGGGGGCGTCAGATGCTTTATCTGTGAGTGGAGGATAGTAGTTCTGCCTCTGTATCCCAGAGTGGTTGTGAGATGGTATTTTAGAAGATCAAACTCCTACAAAAATGTAAAACATTACTCATACTGCTACCTGAAATTCTTCCATTTGAGTGGGTTTTTTTATGTCATTAGTGGATTTCTAAAAACCAATCAACCAAGCAGCTGCCCCTGTCCATCACAATACATTTATTTCATACTTACTTGTTGCCAGTAACGTACAAAGAAAGGCAAGCAGTATTGTAGGCAACCTCCTACAATATTTTTAATTAGATGCCTTATTTTGCTGAATCTTCTCCATACCATCAGATGCTATCTCTATAGGAGATGACAAAGTTGAGCAACAGAGAGGCTAAGTTATTTGCTCCAAGTCACCAAGGTAGTAAGTAGTGCAGCCAGAATTTGAATCCTGGTTTTTTTTACTTCAAGTGGCTTGCCATGCTAATGAAGCTGTGGCCTTAAAGGGTCCAATTTTTATTGGGTGCAGGAGACTGTCTTGGTTCCAGAAGACAGACAATCCGTTGTGTGGCTGCACTGAAGGTTTCTCGGTGAAGGGCAGTGCCTTCAGGATGGTTTTGTAGATCTCTCCCCTTGTCTCTGCAGACAGCTGAGCTGTGACAGCCTGAATTCAGTATGCTGCCTGATCTGCGTACTGCCCAGGGACGTGGGGTATATTAACAGGCACACGGGACTTAGGCCCATGGGAAGGAAGGAGAGAGCATTCAGACGGGCGTAGAGACCAGTTCCTCACACCAGGACCAAGAGGCCCTGGAAGATGCAGCCCCGCCCCTTGGTGGATGCCCCTTGGCTTCATTACTGTAGGCGGGGCTCACTGGGCTGCGTGGAACGCAGCCTGTGAGAGCCAGCTTATGCACTGGGGGCCGGGCGGACAGTACAGAGCTGGAGCAGTGCAGAGTTCTTAGGTGGGAAGTGAGGCCAGGCAGCTCGTGGGGCCCAGACCCGGTAGGCCATCAGAGAGCGAGGCAGCTTGCCTCTGTCTGGAGTCTCCCGTCTCTCTCGGGCTGTGTGGTCTTTGCCCTTTGCCTCGCTCTGAGCCTCTGCTGTTTTCCTCTCTGCAGGCAGGATTCCTCTGCTTATTTATGGTTCCTCTGCTCAGCACACCTGTCTTCTCCAGTCTTTTTGCTTGGTTTGCTGTAGGGTCAACATAACTCTACATGACCTCAAATGTCCATCACCGTCTAACTTAGTCTAAATTCTTGAGAGAAAAAAATCTGATTGGTTACTGATTAGCAGTGAGCTTGATATTCTTAGATCAGGTATCTTATCTATCTACCGTCCATTCAGAAGAGAACAAGGGGTACAGACAGGCCACTTGGGGCTGCCCCTTCAGCCAGGGATGTGGGCAGGGCAGGCACACCTGAACACATCTGCTGTGGACCAGGGCAAGCTGAAGCCACTTGTCTCACTCAGACTTCGGGCAGAGGGCACACCCGGGCTCAGTTTCCTGTGGTCTGCTTTTCTCCAAGTGGGCAATTGCCTTCTAAAGGCTCTGAGCAGCGGAGGCCCCCAAGACCACAGTTCACTGGGTTTGTCTCTGGGTTCACATTGTGAGCCCTCCAGGTAGGGAGGACATGGTGAGAGACGCGTGTCCACATTACTCAGGGCCCTTCCAGCCTGTGAGGACAGAGGGAGAAGCCTGCAGTGGAAGAGGACCTGCACAGACTGCCGGTACCACAGTCTTGGGCTTCCAGCCTCCAGAGACGTGGGGGATGGATTTCTGGGCTTTATAAGCCGCCCAGTTTGTGGCATCTTGTCACCGTAGCACGAACAGACTCGGACCCTGTTTACGTCTGGAAGCTCTGCTGGCCCAGCTGCTGCACAGAGCCATGCTCGTCCGTGGCTGACCCTGCCAGCCTTTCCTTCCTTGCTCCTGTGGCCCTCTCCATGTCAGGGTCACGTCTTCACAGGACAAACAAGCTGTGTGTGTGAGAGAAAGAGAGAAAGAAGGAGAGGGAGAGAAAGGGTTAGACATCAACGAAGGCCCTAACATCAGGGCTGATGATGAGCTAAGTGACCAGGTGACTGTTCCTAACTGGCTGTCACAACAGCCAGCCAGCTCCTGCCACATTTGTACAGGACTCCTGCTGGCCTGAGGAGGTGAGGCACAGTTAGGCCGGGCTGGAAACGGGGGACTGTCCCCACCCCACGCCATGACTGTAATCCAGGAGACTTAATACCCAGCAAGGACTTAACGGCTTGGCCAGCTTTCTGGAAGGGGTGAAGGCCCTTCTCCCTTGGTCTGACTGCCTCCATCAGTGCAGAGAGAAGGAGCTTCTGACTGGGAGTCACTAATTCTGAAGCTATTATAACTGACTTCTTTATGTTGTATGAGCCCAGAAGCCATCAAGGAGAGGACAGAGGACTGATGAAAGAATGGTCCTATTTTGGAGGAGCTGGGAGGAGAGCATACCTTGTGGTCTCTGTTGGCTGAGGAAATGAGACATGGCCGTGTCACAGTGCTGACCTGGCAGAAGGGTGTGCTCTGATGTCACGGAAGGATCATGAATATAAGAGTTGGAGGCTGGAGCCAAGTGCTAAAAAGATAGTGACTGATAATAACATAGTGCTTATTGTGAACTGGGTACTTTTCTAAGCACTTTATGTGTTTTAAATTCATTCGAGGTTCACAACAGCATAATGGAAGAGGTACATCCTTGTCTGTTTTGTTGTTGATAAAACTGAGGCATGGAGAGGATAAGTGACTTGCCCAAGGTCGCATCGCCTCTTAGTGGCTACTCAGACTGTCTTGAGCTGTGCAAGTCTGCCGCTTGGCCGGGGGCAGGCCGCTGGCCTCTTCACGTGGAGTGGCTGGCGTGGCAGTGCCCTGCCTGTTGTTGTCTGCTGTGTTTTGACCCTGAAGTCTGGCCTTGGGATTCTCTGCAGGGTTGAGAGATGGCGAGGGGTGGAGCTTTTCTTCCCAGGGACAAAGGAGCTGTCCAGATGATGTCATCACTGAGCTGTGCAAGCCAGCCTTCCCTGGTTGATCACACTAGTCATTAATCCCCATGTAAAACGCAGCTCGGGACCAGGCTCCAGACTCCTTAGTCACATGCCTGATAAATGATTCTGTTGGAAGAGGTTTGAAGGGCATCTGTGGAGAGTGGTTCTCAGCAAGATTCTTTAAGACCTTTTTGCACATTCCCATCCATTCTGAGGCGGCCCTGGGACTGAGCAATGAGACTGCTTGCAGCATTGGGAAGCCAGCTCTGAAGGCCTTTGGCCTGGAGTCAGAGGATGCTGTGCAGTCTTCTCCCAGGAAATCAGGGAGGGAGAGCCTGGAGAGCACCTTAGTCTCTCTCTCCCACTGCACTTCGGGTCCAGATGGGAGAAGGGAGTATTCCAGGTTGGCCGCATGAGTCCTTGGGTTGGGACTCTTAGAACCATGCTTGGCCTTTCTCCTTGTCCTCCCTCCTAACAATATATGGAACACAAGCGTGTTACATGCATTGTCTCATATCTAATCATACCAACCCCAGGAGAGGAGTGCTATTAAGCCAATTTTACAGATGAGGAAATTGAGGTCAAACTAGCAGAAGCAGACTTTGGCCCCAAATGCTTCCTTATTATTCCTTCTTGTAGTATTAAGATCCTTTATATTTTCCAGAGCACTTTCTCTTTCATGCACAGGCTGTCTAGTGGCCATAATTTCTGAACCAACAATCTGGATGGTCAATCCAATATCAGCCCAAGTTCAAATCCTAGCTCCACCATTTACTTTGGCCTTGAGTAAGGCAAACAGTTGTTGAAGCCTCAGTTTCTATTTGTAAATTGAGAGTAATAATATCTAAATCACAGAGCAATTTTTAGGATGAAATGAGACAGCCCTTGGGTGGCACTTATGATTCCAAATATGTAAGTGGTAGCCACTAAATTATTATTATTGATTAGAAGTGCTAATATTTAATATTGAGTCTTGTCCTGGAAATCTAGAAATAAGTTTGTTGTGACTATATGCTAAAGCTTTTGGCCAATTTCTAAAAAAGGAATGGCTATTATGATTTATTTTATTAAGTCTGTGATAGGCTGAATAAAGGGTCTCCCAAAATGTCTACATCCTAAATCTGGACTCTGTGAATGTGTTAACTTATGCAGCAAGAGAAACTTTATAGAAGTGATTAAATTAAGGATCTTGAGACAGGGGATTATCTCGATTATCTGGGTGGGCCAAGACCAGCACAGGGTCCTTATAAGAAGGAAACGGGAAGGACAAAGTTAGAGAAGCAGATATGATAATGGAAGCAAAGTTCAGACAGAGAGAGAGATTTGAAGATTTGCTGCTAGCTCTGAAGGTGAAGAACGGGGCCATGAGCCAAGGAACGTGGGTGCCTCTAGAAGCCAGGGAAAGGCCAGGAAACAGATTCTCCTCTGGGGCTCCACAAGGATTGCAGCCCAGTCTGGACCTGTGACCTGCAGAACCGTAAGGTGATAAACTGGTATTGTTTTAAGCCACTAAATTTGTGGTAATTTGTTAGGCCACAGTAGGAAATCAATATAAGATCCTTACCAAAAAGGCTGAATCCAGGTGATACCACAGCAGAAAGATCATTTAGGAGACTTGGTTGGGTCTAGCTTATACTTCTTTTGTCAAATCTTATTGTACCTTTGTTTGAAATAGACTATTTATCTGACTTTCACTGGGATCCTGAGTGTCAATGAATAAATGATATTCTAGTTTTTCTGAATAAATGATAGCTCAGTTTTTCCACACACACAAAATTACAGGATCCTTATTTAATGTCTTCCATTCAGATTTCACAGGTAATGATAAGCACTCCTCCACAGACCAGGCTCTGTGCGAGGCACTTCCACCCCTGTGCGTTTCTATAGGCAGTGTGATGAGAGCGTTTGGAGAGTGTGGGCTTTGATGAAGATGTGAGCAGGAATACCAGTCTCACTGCTCATGAGCAATGTGACCTTGGGCCGGTCACCTGACCTCTCTGAGCCTTAGTTTACAAATCTAAGGAGGGTTAAGGAGGGTTCAGCACATGAGAAATACTTGACGTGGGCCCAGCACTCAGTAGTTCCTGACCCAGTTAATGTTGTTGCTTGCCTCTCTCAGCCGTGGGTGCTCCGTGTTGCTCCCCCGGAGAGTGCTCTTGGCCGGTGAATGCCGGCACTAGGCGTTGGGCGCATGAGGTTCAGCGCCTCACGCTTTGCGGCTCTCCTGAAGAGAAGTGGCCTGACCCATGCACAGGGCCAGAGAACTCACTTGCAGCCAGAACTTTCCAGAGGTGGAACCAGCTCCTTGTTACCTTCCTTGTTTTCAGGGGGACCCGGGTGTTGTGACTTTCTGTCCCATGGGGCCTGGGAAGGATGTTGGCTCAGTCCAGACTGTGAAGATGTGGACTTTGGGTGTCATCCCCTCATGGGGTCACATATACAGTCACAGAGCCCCTGTTGGGGCTGAACGAAACAGACAGATATGCATCATCTTGGAGTCTTGAACTTATGTTTCCGTTCTGGTCTTTGCTATCTCTAGCGCTCCATACTTCTCCAGATTACAGGCTTTATCGAGGTATTGGCACAAAGACCTATATCAATGGAACAAAATGGATAACCCAGAAATAAACTCACACACCTGTGTTCAGTTAATCTACAACAAAGAAGGCAAGAATATATAATGAAGAAAAGCACATGGTGTTGGGAAAGCTGGACATGTAAGTCAATGAAAGTAGAACACTCCCTCACACCACATATAGAAATATGGCTCAAAATGGCTTAAAGGCCTAAATATAAGACAATACCATAAAACCCCTGGGCTTCCCTTGTAACTCGGTAAAGAATCTGACTGCAATGCAGGAGACCCGGATTCCAGCCCTGGGTTGGGAAGATCCCCTGGAGAAGGAAATGGCAACCCACTCCAGTATTATTGCCTAGAGAATCTCATGGACAGAGGAGCCTGGCAGGCTACAGTTAATGGGGTTGCAAGAGTTGGACATGACTTAGCAACTAAACCACCACCACCATAAAACTCCTTGAAGAGAACATAAGCAAAACATTTTCAGACAGGAATTGTCGCAGTATTTTCTTTGGTCAGTTTTCCAAGCAAAAAATAAATAAAGCAAAAACAAATGGGACCTAATCAGACTTAAAAGCTTTTGCACAGCAAAGGAAACCATTAACAAAAAATGATGTAAATGACAAGGGTTTAATATCCAAGGTATACAAATAGCTCAAACAACTCAATACTCAACTGAACAACCCAATCAAAATAATGGGGAGAAGACCTAAATAGACATTTCAACAAAGACGACACATAGATGGCCAAACAGGCACAGAAAAGATGCTCAACATCAGTAATGACTTGAGAAATGCAAACCCAAACCACAAGAGGCATCCACCTTATACTGATCAAAATACTCATCATCAAAAAGTCTACACATAATAAACGTGGGAGGGGCTTCCCCGGCAATCCATGGTGAAGACCCCATGGCTTCCATTGCTTGGGGCATGGATCCCATCCTTGGCTGGAGAACCAAGATCCTAAATGATAACTGGGGCACAACCAACCAAAAAAAGAAAAAGAAATGCTGGAGAGGGTATGGAGAAAACAACCCTCCTGTACTGTTGGGAATATAAATTGGTGCAGACACTATGGAAAACAGGATGGAAGTTCTTTGAAAAAATAAAAGTAGAGCTGCATATGATCCAGCAATCCCACTGCTGAGTATATACCCAGAAACGATGAAAAATTTAATTTGAAAAAAAAAAATCCATGAATCCCAGCGCTCATCACAGTACTTAAAATAGTCAAAACACGGAAGCAACCTAAGTGTCCATCACCAGATGAAGGGATAAAGAAGATGCATGTGTACACACACACACATACCCCTACACACAATGTGGTATTACTCAGCTATAAAAAGGAATGAAATATTGCCCTTTAGAGCAACCTGGATGGACCTAGAGAATATGCTAAGTGAAATAAGTCAGAGAAAGACAAATATATATCACTTAAATGGGGAATCTAAAAAATACGACAAATGAACCTATATACAAAACAGAAAGAAGCTTACAGACATAGAAAACAAGCTTACGGTTACCAAAGGTGGGGCAGGATCAATTAGGAGTATGAGATTAGCAGATACAAATGCCTATAAATAAAATAGATAACCAATGAAGATTTGCTATATAGCACAGGGAACTGTATTCAATATCTTCTTGTAATCTATAATGGAAAATAATCTGAAAAATATATAGCTGAATCACTTGTTGTATGCCTGAAACTAACACAATATTGTAAATCAACCATACTTCAATAAAAAGAATACAGGCTTCATCTTTTGACTGGCAGTCACACTGCATTGCATTTTATTTTGAATTGGTGGGTGAAAACAATATTTTGGTAAATGTACACATTAAAAATTCCTCTTCCCGCCTCGGCTCCCCACTTTTAAAATTCTGGCCCTGGAAATTCTTTATTTTTCACTCAGAGCTTAAGAAATGGAATTAGCCTAACTTGAACTTAACTTCATGAAGACTTTACCTCCAGCCAGTATCTGAAAAAGAAGGAAAAAATACAAAAATTACCCAAATCTGCAGTATTTGAATAGAGTCTTTCTCTTTTGAAGCCCCATCCCATTCATTATCTCCTGTAATGCTTTCAACAACCCTCTGAGGAAGATATTCTTATCCTGCTGATCCAGTGCTCAACTGGGGCTAACAGGCAAGGGCAGGGGGCACGCCGACCATACCACCGTGCCCACAGCTCTGGTCCTTTCCTGCCAGCATCCGTTCTGATTGGTAATAGCCCGTGCTGCACTGATGTTTACTTGTTTGAATAGTACCCCTGATTTTCCCCACTTCACAGGTGAAAACTCTGATAGGTGAAGGACGTAAGCCAGGCCGCACAGCTGAACCTGGGGCCCCTGACTCGGAGAACCCGTGAGCTTTCCCTGCTTCAAGCTGCCCCTCTTTGTGGCGGGTTAAATCATACCAGCTTTAAAGACCCCATTACAATACCTTGGTTTCTTTTTACCACCTCGGAAGCAGCAGTAAAAATATTAAAACCAATTGCCGTCATCTTTCAGACCGCTGCGTTTATGAGAGGTAGCCTTCAAATGAATGAAAATAATCGCAAACTCCCTCCCCATTCCATTCTATGGGGACATTTCAGATTTATACAATATTTCTGAAAGCTCTTATAATAGGGCACAGGCACTGAGGGCATTAATGAAGTCGGCTCAGTGCTGGCTGGTCTCATTTCACGGAGCTAATTGTTAAGTGTTTTGCATACTTACAATTGAACTAAATTATTCCAAGCTCGCTGGTTTCAGGAAGTGTTAATTATATTTCAGTAAAGGAAAATCAAGGCTAAAAAATCATCCACTTAGAGCTTATCTATTTATGAACATCTCATTCTGGAGATCTCAAACATATATTTTAACACCATGTGAATATTGAGATTAATATTTCTTCACCAGAGAAAGCTTTATTCCTCCTTTGAATAGGCCCCTTCTCCCCCATTCCATCCTTCTAGCTTTATTCAGCAGTCTGGTCTGAAAGTTGAAAGAGGCCTTCTTGTGTATTTCTGGCGCCTTGAATCTTTAAGTTGGGTGCCAAGAGCAGCATTAGCTCCATTCATCTTGAGGCCAACTGGCCTTCTATAAATGATAATTCATTTAGGGGTCCTGCACAGGCCGTTTCGGACCAAGTGCTCCCTTGCTCCTGGGGTTCTTTCTCGAGTAAGTCGTTTGGACGGGAATTTTCTCCTGGGACATGGGTTGGAGAGGGTGAGTGGCCCAGCATTGTCACTCAGGTCTCAGTACAGCAGGGATGTGGATGAACAGCTGGAGAGAAGGAGGTCTGAGGGGTCCAGAGCGCCAGCATTGTCCTTTTCACACTGCTCTTCCTGCCCACTGGGTCAGAAGGAATGAATGGATGTCTAACAAGAAGCTCTCTGTTTCTTTTGCATCTGTTGCTCAGTTTCTTTTCTACTTGCTCTTAACTTTTTGTTCATTCACTCCCTGCATGCATTCATTTGTTCATTCAGGGCACACATATAAACTACGGAAGGCCCATCACTCGAGAGCAGTGGACCAGGGGCTGGGCGTGGAGAGCTGAGGATGGCAGAGCCCCTGCCTTCAGGAGTGCTCATGATAGGTAAATAAACCAGAGCCTCCTGGAGGGCTTGTTAAAACACAAAGGACTGGGCCCCACCGCAGAGCTTTTGATTGAGCAGGTCTAAGGGGAGCTGATAACTGGCGTACCTAACAGATTCCCAGGTGATGCTGATGCTCTGGTCCAGGAATTACCCTCTGAGAACCACTGCAGGAGACTCATGGGATGTAAGAGGCTACCTCCTGAGGCCATCTTAGTTTAAGATGTAGTTAAGATGTGTAGAGCTGTGGTATAACTCTTTGGCTGGTAGATGTCAGTGGCATTTTTTCATGAATAAAAACTTTTTCCTTTAAAAAATTACTTTATCTTATAAATAACAGAGAATAACCAATACGTGTTGAGAAATGAGCGTCAAGTGTCTAGTCGGGCTTCTGAAGCAGCTGCATAGCTTCTCCTGCACACTAGCCTTCCAGAAGGAGATCCAAACACACACTTGTGCAAAATGACAAACCCTGGTTTGTAGAGGCCTCCAGGAATGCTTGCATGTGCGTGGGACCTTGTGAGGAATTAATATTTAAATAGCAGTGGTATGGATAGCATCTCAGTGTTAAATCTCCACAGGTCTCGGTCTACCCAAAGCTTATGTAGGCCTGGGCTTGGGATCTGGGCACTGAAGAGGACATGGGTAAGCTGGAGAGAGAAGAACAGGGTCATGGCAGCACAGGAAGCTGGTGAGGGGATGGTGCCCTTGGGGCTTTGAGGGATGAATAGGAGTTTACCAGCACTGGAGTGAGCGCAGGGTAGAGAACCGCTTTGGACTGAGGAGACAGTCTTCACAAGGCACAGAGGTGAGAAAGGCAAGGCTTGTTCAAAGAACGTTGTGCAGGGACTGCTGTGTGGAAGCAGGAGGAAGAGTGGATGATGAAGCAGGATTACAAAAACTGACTGTTAGGCTGGAAAGCTAGACTTTGTCCTGAAATACAGATGAGAGAGGATCACTTGGTGCTTTATAGTCGGGACAGTGACTCAAGACTGCTGTGGTGAGGGCTTGGAAAAGAAGTCTGGCAGGACTGAGAGACCAGCTGGGAGGCAAACTTAGGTCACATAAAAGCTTCAGCCCCTCAGCTGTAGTAGCCATGTTTCCAGGACTTCTTTGCCACATGAAGCTAGTGGCTACCATTGGCCAGTGCCTATAGAACATCCCCGTGGAATGTTCTGTCGGACAGTGCTAGTCTGGACGGGAAGCCTGCTGTCTGGGTAGTTACATCTCCTTGGGTCCGTGGACTCCTCACTGCAGGGAGAGAGGGGTGTGATGCAGGAGGGCCAGAGTGGAGCCCTCTCAAAGTGCCAGTTTCCAAGTTCAAGGGTAGCACTTGGGTGGAGTGGAAGCCATGCCCAGAGGTTGCTAGCAGAGTGGCTGGAGAGGGATGGTCAAGGGTCAGAGAAAGATGACTCAAGCTCAGTCCTAGAGGCCCAGAAGGACAGTTTCAAGAAGTGAAAGCCATTGGTGAGCCTAGGAAGAGCAGGGATGTTCAGGAGACTCCCCCTCGGCCAGTCAGTCCTTTCTCCGGAAATCTGAGTTGAGACACATTGACTGAGCCTCTTAACTGCAGGGGCTGAGTTGGAAGGTCATTAGCTTGGGGGACAGAGCTGAGACTGCCATGTTTGGGAGGCTGCAAGGAAGATGGTGTGCCGGAAGAGGAGAAGCCAGTTTGTGGAGGGAGAGGAGAACAGCAGGTGTGTAGAGAGAAAGGGAGTGGCCACTCCCTGGAAGAAATGGGCTGAGAGTCTGGCTCTGAGCCCCTGCCACTTCCCAGGAGACCCTGTCCCTGCTCTGTGCCTTCGCAGCAAGACTGCCTCCACTCCTAACCAATGGAGTTTCACTGGGTTTCTCTTTCTTACAACGCAGCCATCTCTAAGCGTGTCCTACCACCTAGCCCAGGAAGTGACACACACCAGGTGCCCAATCAAAGCCTTTGCCTTTATTTACAAATTTATTTTTAAAATTGGAGTTTAATTGCTTTACAATGTTTTGTTACAATTTCTGCTATACAATGACAGATAAATGATTAAAGATGCAGTACATATATACAATGGAATATGATTCAGCCATGAAAAGGAACGAAATTAGGTCATTTGCATAGATGTGGATGGACCTAGAGTCTGTCATACAGAGCGAAGTGGGTCAGAAAGAGGAAAATAGATACATTAATGCACATATATGGACTCTCGAAAGATGGTACTGATGAACTTATTTGCAAGGCAGGAATAGAGATGCAATCAAAGCTTTTAAGGTGTTGAATCAGTGCAAGATTTGAATCATGGACAACATGAGAGACTCAGAGGCAAAGAAGAGGCCATGGATCGCTTCTTCATCCTTCCTCCCACCCACTTGAATGCAGATGGAAATACTGTGGGCAACTGAAAGATGGCCCCTTCTTCCTCTCCCCTTTGGCACGTGGGATGGGTGCCCCCTCCATCCTTCTTCCAGAAACTACACCTATGGTTGGTGCTGCTTCTGATGTCTTTCCTTGCATCACCACACTCTTGCATCAATTCAGGTGGTGGTTTAGAGCCAATTAAAATGTGTAAGCCACAGGTAGTGAGTGAAATCCCTAGGATTAATTTGCTCAGTGGAGTATTAATCTGTGTAATGTCACAGGTGCTCCTTCAGCAAACGCAGCAAGATGGAAATGGAGGTACATCCCCTCCCCGTGTTTTACCGTAAATGCTTTAATTGGCCCCGCTGGGCTGGGGCTGGGGTGTGGCTCCACCTCCTCTGAGCCCATGAAAGGGCAGAGTCAGCTGTTTGGGCCCCCAGCCAAGCTGCCAAGCATCCAGGCCCCCTCCTCTGTGCCAGCTGGCCCCCACACCCTCGCCCCGTGCCACCTTTCCACGCTGCCCTTGGGGCAAAGCAAGACAAGGAGCTTAGCGGGCTGATCCTACCAGCCCCCAGGACTTGCCACTTTGCAAGCTTTGTAATTAGAATCCTTCTCAATTAGGAGGTGGAGTGAATCAGCATCCAAGTTAACAATATGACCACACCCATCTGTCTGACCAACTCCCTTGCCTTTAAGACAACTCCAAGAGCAGGAGAGGATTTTTTAGCACTGAGGCTGCAGAATCAGGGCTGCATGGTTGAGGGGATGTGAACCTGTTTAGTAAGTTTAGGTGCCGCGGTTCAAGACATCGGGCTTCTAAGGAAATGTCTTCCCTCACCAGAGCTCGACTCACGAGAACCTAGTCTTAAGGGCACTGGGTTTCCTCCTGGAGAGTCTAAACTTCACTGTTGCAGTGACCTTAGCTGGTGACCCTGGAGTCCGGAGGCGCTTAGGTGGCTTGTCCAGAGACAGTGGCAGGACAGTGGGAAGCCTTTCAATACAATGGCCAAGAGTTCTGGCTTTGGAGCCAGACAGATCTGGATTCAAGTCCAGTTTCTGTGCTTAGCAGTTGGAGGCCCCTAGGCAGATAACCTAACTTCGCTGGGCTATTTTCTTAATACCAGAATGTGTATCACAGTATCTGCTGAACAGAGTCTCATGATGTGTAGGAAGTGTTTAGCGCAGAGCTTGCACAGTCAACTCTCTTAAAAGCGGCAGTTTTTATTATTGTCGTTAATAGTAGTGATAATGGAATAAAATGCGCTCAGGTGCCCCGAGGTCGCTGTGCTTTCCTATCCTTTGTCCTCCTCCTGCCTCCCCTGTCAAAAACAAAGACCTGCCATGTCTGCCTTGACCTGTGCGTTGTGATAGTGAGGCAGGATAGTGGAGGCGATGGCTCTGAAGAGGACGTAATTGGCGCTTAAGCATAGAGATGATCATGGCCAATAAGCTAAGCTGAAGCCCGAGAATCCTCCAGAGCTGGTCAGCTCGTCTGATGACATGGGGACAGAAGTTCCTGTCAGCTTCAGAGGCTTCTGATGTTGGAGTGAACATTGCCAAGTTCACTGTCGCCAGCAACGGAAATGGACTCTGGCGGGTTTAAGTAGGAAAGGACTTTCTTGAAAGAGTATGGTGTCTCAGAGAAAGCCGGGAACTCAGGGTAAGGGAGTGGGGTGTAGAGCTGTCCTGCCTCCGGCCTCACTGGGCCTGGGGTCACACACGGACACCCGTGGGACACACCTCACCTCTGGCATCTGTTCTCTCCTGACCCTGCCTCTCTGTGCCTCTTGCACATCCTGAATATCTGATCCTTTCTTCCTGGGTGACATACTGGATTGCAGCTGCACAGACGAGCAGGGGAATACTAAACGCCTGTCAGGCCTGCCTTGTTTTCTGAATTGGGAGGAGGGCGGTGCCGCCCCAAGAGTCACACAGGTGTTTGTTACAGCAGCAAGAACACTTGATCATGGGGCAGCCATTGGTGTATGTCAATGGAAAATCCTAGAGGCCTTCAAAGTCCCCATCCCATGGACCGTGACGGTGCTGAAACCTTACCTGGCACGTTTCCAGCATATTTCTGCATTGGTAGCTGCTTCTGTCCTCCTGTCCTGTAGAGAAAGGAGCTTAGATCCTGGAAGTCCAGGCCCAGATCTTCAGATGACAGGATGCTTGGGAGCTCTGGGAGTGGGGGTGGGGGCAGCTGGTCCACAAGTTCAGGCCACGAGCAGAGTCTCTCGGGAGCAGCAGCGAGTCAGAGCCCAGGTTGCAGGGTGGCAGGAGAACCGGAGGCGCAGCCATGGCGGGGGGCTGCCATGCTGCCTTTCCGGGGACACACCAGATATGACACCCCTCCTCACCAGGCCCCACTCCGTGTGATGTGCGTGGGGAGGAGACTGGCTGAAAAGGCCCTTGTCCTGCCTTGATAGCATCATTCGTGTCCTGGGGCTTCACCCCATCCCTTATCCCTGTTCCCTGCAGTGGGTGACCACTGTGCTCCAGGGAAATGGAAGGTAGCTTCCTGTCACCAGATGAGAAGGCATCTTCATGGTGTATTCCGGCTGTTCCCACAAAACGGTGTTTAAACAGTCAAACACCAATTAAAAAAAAAGCCAGTCTTATCCACAGCACAAAAAATTACCGTTGCTCTGTTAAAACCCTGGGTGAGTGGAGGGTTGGGTGTGGGCTCAGAATTCACACAGCCTCCCTTGTGTCACATGAAAGAACACCTGGCCTTAGGACAGTGGTTCTTACAGCGTGGTCATCAGCTTCAACGGCGCCCGGAGGCGATAAAGACAGCTTCTCAGACCCCATGCCAGACTCGCTGAATCAGGAGCTCTGGGAGCAGAGCCCAGCACTGGTGTAGCAAGCCCTTCAGGGAACGCTGATATTTGAGAACCACTGCCTTAGGTTTTGTGGAGAAGGCAATGGCAACCCACTCCAGTACTTTTTGCCCAGAAAATCCCATGGACGGAGGAGCCTGGTAGGCTGCAGTCTATGGGGTCGCTAGGAGTCGAACATGACTGAGTGACCTCTCTTTCACTTTTCACTTTCATGCATTGGAGAAGGAAATGGCAACCCACTCCAGTGTTCTTGCCTGGAGAGTCCCAGGGACGGGGGAGCCTTGTGGGCTGCTGTCTCTGGGGCCGCACAGGTCGAATGACTGAAGCGACTTAGCAGCAGCAGCAGCAGCCTTAGGTTTTGAGGAGGAATATTCTCCTTCCTGAATGCCCTCAGTTTCTCTATCAGTAAGGTGAAGAATTTGAATGGGGAATTCCCTGTGGTCCAGTGGCTGAGACTTTGTGCTCCTAATGCAGGGGCCCCAGGTCTGACCCCCAGTCAGGGAATTAGAATCCGCATGCCGCAACTGAGAGATCTGGTGTGCCACAGCGGAGACCCAGCACAGCCAAATAAATGCATAGTTATTATTTTTTAAATTATTTGGATGATTTTTTTAAACTGCAAATTCAAATAATTCCTGGAGTGGAAAAGCCTGGGTTTCTCACTCTGTTATCAATCTGCTGAGGGTCATTGGGTGAGTCACAAAACCTCGGCATAGTTTCCTTATCCATCAAAGGAAAGATATGTGATGGTTTCATGGAGGAGGCAGGACCTGGGGAATGGACTGGATTGATGACTTCTGTAGGCCGACTGTGGACCTGGCATGTGCCATGATGTGTTTGCAGTGGGGGTTTCCTGCAGCTCTGATTTTTTTTAAAAAATTATTTTTTATAGAAGGATAATTGCTTTACAGAATTTTGCTGTTTTCTGTCAAACCTCAACATGAATCAGCCATCAGTTCAGTTAAGTCGCTCAGTTGTGTCCGACTCTTTGCTACCCCATGAATTGCAGCACACCAGGCCTCCCTGTCCATCACCAACTCCCGGAGTTCACTCAGACTCACGTCCATTGAGTCAATGATGCCATCCAGCCATCTCATCCTCTGTTGTCCCCTTCTCCTCCTGCCTCCAATCCCTTCCAGCATCAGTGTTTTTCAATGAGTCAACTCTTTGCATGAGGTGGCCAAAGTACTGGAGTTTCAGCTTTAGCATCATTCCTTCCAAAGAAATCCCAGGGTTGATCTCCTTCAGAATGGACTGGTTGGATCTCCTTGCAGTCCAAGGGACTCTCAAGAGTCTTCTCCAACATCACAGTTCAAAAGCATCAATTCTTTGGTGCTCAGCCTTCTTCACAGTCCAACTCTCACATCCATACATGACCACAGGAAAAACCATAGCCTTGACTACACGGACCTTAGTTGGCAAAGTAATGTCTCTGCTTTGGAATATACTATCTAGGTTGGTCATAACTTTTCTTCCAAGGAGTAAGCGTCGTTTAATTTCATGGCTGCAGTCACCATCTGCAGCC
Source organism: Aepyceros melampus (assembly GCA_006408695.1). Taxonomy (NCBI): domain Eukaryota; kingdom Metazoa; phylum Chordata; class Mammalia; order Artiodactyla; family Bovidae; genus Aepyceros; species Aepyceros melampus. Next base: position 565,084 of record SJXQ01007358.1, on the reverse strand, counting down.
ATCATTTTGGAGCCCCCCAAAATAAAGTCTGACACTGTTTCCACTGTTTCTCCATCTATTTCCCATGAAGTGATGGGAGCAGATGCCATGATCTTCGTTTTCTGAATGTTGAGCTTTAAGCCAACTTTTTCACTCTCCTCTTTCACTTTCATCAAGAGGCTTTTTAGTTCCTCTTCACTTCTGCCATAAGGGTGGTGTCATCTGCATATCTGAGGTGGTTCATATTTCTCCCGGCAATCTTGATTCCAGCTTGGGCTTCTTCCAGCCTAGCATTTCTCATGATGTACTCTGCATATAAGCTAAATAACCTTCCCCTCAGTTCAGTTCAGTTCAGTCGCTCAGTCGTGTC
>SJXQ01007358.1:548448-564566 GCA_006408695.1 Aepyceros melampus | reverse complement strand
GATGTTGGCAATTTGATCTCTGGTTCCTCTGCCTTTTCTAAAACCAGCTTGAACATCAGGGAGTTCACGGTTCACATATTGCTGAAGTCTGGCTTGGAGAATTTTGAGCATTACTTTACTAGTGTGTGAGATGAGTGCAATTGTGCGGTAGTTTGAGCATTCTTTGGCATTGCCTTTCTTTGGGATTGGAATGAAAACTGACCTTTTCCAGTCCTGTGGCCACTGCTGAGTTTTCCAAATTTGCTGGCATATTGAGTGCAGCACTTTCACAGCATCATCTTTCAGGATTTGAAACAGCTCAACTGGAATTCCATCACCTCCACTAGCTTTGTTCATAGTGATGCTTTCTAAGGCCCACGTGACTTCACATTCCAGGATGTCTGGCTCTAGGTGAGTGATCACACCATTGTGGTTATCTGGGTCACGAAGATCTTTTTTGTACAGTTCTTCTGTGTATACTTGCCACCTCTTCTTAATATCTTCTGCTTCTGTTAGGTCCCTACCATTTCTGTCCTTTATCAAGCCCATCTTTGCATGAAATATTCCCTTGGTATCTCTAATTTTCTTGAAGATATCTCTAGTCTTTCCCATTCTGTTCTTTTCCTCTATTTCTTTGCATTGATCACTGAAGAAGCCTTTCTTATCTCTTCTTGCTATTCTTTGGAACTCTGTATTCAAATGGGTATATCTTTCCTTTTCTCCTTTGCTTTTTGCTTCTCTTCTTTTCACAGCCATAGGTAGACATATATCCCCTCCCTTTGAAACTCCCTCCCACTCCCTCCCCATCCCACACCTCTAGGTTGATATAGAGCCCCTGTTTCAGTTTCCTGAGCCATACAGCAAATTCCCGTTGGCTATCTATTTTACATATGGTAATATAAGTTTCCACATTACTCTTTCCATACATCTCACCCTCTCCTCCCCTCTCCCCATGTCCATAAGTCTATTCTCTATGTCTGTTTCTCCATTGCTGCCCTGTAAGTAAATTCTTCAGGACCATTTTTCTAGATTCCATATATATGTGTTAGAATATGTTATTTATCTTTCTCTTTCTGAGTCACTTCACTCTGTATAATAGGTTCTAGGTTCATCCACCTCATTAGAACTGACTCGAATGTGTTCCTTTTTATGGCTGAGTAATAATCCATTGTGTATATGTACCACAACTTCTTTATCCATTCATCTGTCGATGGACATCTAGGTTGCTTCCATGTTTTAGCTATTGTAAATACTGCTGCAATGAACAATGGGATACGTGTGTCTTTTTCAATTTTGGTTCCCTCAGGGTATATGCCTAGGAGTGGGATTGCTGGGTCATATGGTGGTTTTACTCCTAGTTTCTTAAGGAATCTCCGTACCGTCTTCCAGAGTGGCTGTATCAATTTACATTCCCACCAAGAGTGCAAGAGTGTTCCCTTTTTTCCACACCCTCTCCAACATTTATTGTTTGTAAATTTTTTGATGAGGGCCATTCTGACCAGTGTGAGGTGATATCTCTTTGTAGTTTTGATGTGTATTTCTCTAATAATGAGCAATGTTGAGCATCCTTTCATGTGTTTGTTAGCCATCTGTATGTCTTCTTTGGAGAAATGTCTGTTTAGGTCTCTTTCCCATTTATTGATTGGGTTGTTTGTTTTTCTGGTATTGAGTAGTATGACCTGCTTGTATATTTTGGAAATTAATCCTTTGTCAGTTGTTTCATTTGCTATTATTTTCTCCCATTCTGAGGTGCAGCTCTGATTTTTAAAGTACCAGGCTGGCCAAAGTATTGGAGCTTCAACTTTAGCATCAGTGTTCCGATGAATATTCCAGAGTGTAGAACTGCCTAAAACAAGTGTAGGAACTAATAGGAAAACAGAGATCTTCTCTTGTTACTGGAATGGTGATATTCTGCAGTTGGAGCTATAGAGACAGAATAGGAAACATTATAAGGATTGTATGTTGGTGGATTCATGGACTAAAGCATCAGTTCATGCCTTCATGAAAACAGAGACTAAGAAAAATAGGGAAGATTGAGGCCAGAGAAATGGATAGGGCTTAAGGAAAGGTTGAAGCTCAGCAAGAGATAAAGCTTGAGGTAAAGTTCAAAATTAGTTAAATGCTCAGAGACGTAGTGAACCATTGAAATAATAATCAAGGATGTGTGTCTACTCTCTTGGTATTGATGTGCTATTGTGATGAGTTCATATCAAAATTGTTACCCTCAAACATGCATTGGGATGTTCTTTTAGTCAAGAAATATCAGTGCTGAGGTAGAGGACCGTGTTGGGATCAGAGAGGATTTTCTGCATAGAATCAAGATTCAGTATAAGTTTTCTGTAGGAAAAAGATACATCAGTTACCCAAGAAATCTGGCAAAAGAAACAATTTAGCATTTGTACTCAAGTCCAGCTGGTGCTAGTGATAAAGAACCTGCCTACCAATGCAGGAGACGATAAGAGACACAGGTTTGATACTTGGGTCAGGAAGATCCCCTGGAGGAGGGCATGGCAATCCACTTCAGTATTCTTGCCTGGAGAATCCCATGGATAGAGGAGCCTGGCATGTCCATAGGGTCACAAAAAGACATGACTGGAGTGACTTAGCACACAGACTGGAAACAGCTATGGATCCACAAATAGATGTGTCCATGCAATCAAGTATCCTGCACTGTCAAAAAGAGTCCCTGGAGAAGGGAATGGCTACCCACTCCAGTACTCTTGCCTGGAGAATTCCACGGACAGAGGAGCCTGGCAGGCTACAGTCCATGGAGTTGCAAAGAGTTAGACATGACTGAGAAATAAGGAGAATGTGCATGCACTCATTTGGGCTAATCTGTAGATATGGTCAGAGAAGGCAATGGCACCCCACTCCAGTACTCTTGCCTGGAAAATCCCATGGATGGAGGAGCCTGGTGGGCTGCAGTCCATGGGGTTGTGAAGAGTCAGACACAACTGAGTGACTTCATTTTCACTTTTCACTTTCATGCATTGGAGAAGGCAATGGCAACCCACTCCAGTGTTCTTGCCTGGAGAATCCCAGGGACGGGGGAGCCTGGTGGGCTGCCATCTATGGGGTCGCACAGGGTTGGACATGACTGAAGCGACTTAGCAGCAGCAGCAGCAGCAGTCAGATACGGTAAGTGAAACAAACAAGGAAGAAAACTGTATATGACATGTTAAAATTTGTATGAAGAAGATATAGACATGTTTGAATATATGTAAAATATCTCTGGCTATAGGACGTGCCTCTGGACAGGGCATCTCAGGGACCGGTGTTGAAGGTGGATGGGAGTGAGACTTACTGGTTACCATATCCCCTTTGGTACTATTTGAGTTTTTAAAGCATATACATATACTACTCAGAAAATGAAAACATAACAGAAAGCAGCAAAAACAGAGTGCCACAGGCCGGCCTGGCCCTCTGGTGGTCTGGCCCTTGAGTACTGGCAAGCCAAGGCTGCACGTCAGAGATGAGCAAGGCTCCCATGGTGCCCTGAAAGACAGGAGGCAGCAGATGTGGGCTGAGTTCGATGTTAACATGCTCACAGGAAGCCCAGCTCTCCAGGCCTCTGTCTGCACCCTACAAACGAGGGGGAGGTGTGGAGGCCCAGAGGGCCTCTGCTTATAGGCTGTGCAGTGAGCTGAGCAGGGGAGCTCTGGAGGGCAGAGATGTGCTTACCAGGCAGTCAGGGCACTGGTCTCACTGTGGACTCCAGCTGGGCATGTCCCTGCCGGCTCCCAGGACCACAGAGGTGCGGGGGGCGTGAGGCTGTGCTGGAGCCCAGGGCTTTGCATTCCCAGCGCCCTTCTCCATATGTCATCTGCACGCCTGTGATGGGGGAGTGTTGCTAACCCCTTTCTGTACATGAAGAATCGGAGGCTTGTTTGTTCCAAGGACCTGTCCAAGGTCACCTCACTGGTACATGGCTGAGCTGGGGTTGGAACTCAGTCCATGTCCCATGCAGTGAATGGTGGGAAGAGGTTGCAGATGACTTGGGCAGGAAATGGGCATCACCCTCTTCTGGCCCAGGCTGAGAGAGCTCAGGGTCCCAGGTTTGAGAAGCAGTTTTGGTAAAGCAGACAATTCAGCAGCTGCTGACCTTGAGGAACTTCCTTGAACTAGAACCACCACTGCTTCCTCACAGGGAAGAGGAAGGTGACTCTGCGACCCTGTGAGAGGTTCTGCCATGGCCTAGTCCCATTTCCGTCTTCTCGTTGGCAAGTGCCAATCAGGTTAGATAAGTGGATAAAATGACCATCCCCTGCCTATTGGGAAATCCTATTATTTCTCCAAGGTCTGGCCCAAATGCCGATCCTCCGCAGAGATTCTTGGATCACTCCCAGGGCACTGGACCTCTTTATTCTCGCAGAGCAGGTTCACACGCAGTTCCCTCCTCAGGGCAGGATCCTTGAGATTGCCCACACTTTGGCCAACTTTGGGTTCACAGGAAGGTTTCGTGAAGGCTGAAAGTTGTCCTGGCCTCATCTCTCCTCTCCACAGACAGAAGTCATTTATGAGGGTGACTCCCATATGGCTAGGACAGAGGGTATTTAGCAGTGAGTGACTCAGAGTTGGGGTTGGCTGTGAAGGCTGCAGGGAGATTTTCTCCTGGAGGCCCTAGGACCTGCAGAGATGCCGAATTAACCTGTGTGGTCTCTGGCAGTGGTAAGGTGGAAAGCCTGGGGGTACAGGGAGAGGCTGCATGTGGACAACCAGGCNGTAAGTGAAACAAACAAGGAAGAAAACTGTATATGACATGTTAAAATTTGTATGAAGAAGATATAGACATGTTTGAATATATGTAAAATATCTCTGGCTATAGGACGTGCCTCTGGACAGGGCATCTCAGGGACCGGTGTTGAAGGTGGATGGGAGTGAGACTTACTGGTTACCATATCCCCTTTGGTACTATTTGAGTTTTTAAAGCATATACAATACTACTCAGAAAATGAAAACATAACAGAAAGCAGCAAAAACAGAGTGCCACAGGCTGGCCTGGCCCTCTGGTGGTCTGGCCCTTGAGTACTGGCAAGCCAAGGCTGCACGTCAGAGATGAGCAAGGCTCCCATGGTGCCCTGAAAGACAGGAGGCAGCAGATGTGGGCTGAGTTCGATGTTAACATGCTCACAGGCAGCCCAGCTCTCCAGGCCTCTGTCTGCACCCTGCAAACGAGGGGGAGGTGTGGAGGCCCAGAGGGCCTCTGCTTATAGGCTGTGCAGTGAGCTGAGCAGGGGAGCTCTGGAGGGCAGAGATGTGCTTGCCAGGCAGTCAGGGCACCGGTCTCACTGTGGACTCCAGCTGGGCATGTCCCTGCCGGCTCCCAGGACCACAGAGGTGCGGGGGGCGTGAGGCTGTGCTGGAGCCCAGGGCTTTGCATTCCCAGCGCCCTTCTCCATATGTCATCTGCACGCCTGTGATGGGGGAGTGTTGCTAACCCCTTTCTGTACATGAAGAATCGGAGGCTTGTTTGTTCCAAGGACCTGTCCAAGGTCACCTCACTGGTACATGGCTGAGCTGGGGTTGGAACTCAGTCCATGTCCCATGCAGTGAATGGTGGGAAGAGGTTGCAGATGACTTGGGCAGGAAATGGGCATCACCCTCTTCTGGCCCAGGCTGAGAGAGCTCAGGGTCCCAGGTTTGAGAAGCAGTTTTGGTAAAGCAGACAATTCAGCAGCTGCTGACCTTGAGGAACTTCCTTGAACTAGAACCACCACTGCTTCCTCACAGGGAAGAGGAAGGTGACTCTGCGACCCTGTGAGAGGTTCTGCCATGGCCTAGTCCCATTTCCGTCTTCTCGTTGGCAAGTGCCAATCAGGTTAGATAAGTGGATAAAATGACCATCCCCTGCCTATTGGGAAATCCTATTATTTCTCCAAGGTCTGGCCCAAATGCCGATCCTCCGCAGAGATTCTTGGATCACTCCCAGGGCACTGGACCTCTTTATTCTCGCAGAGCAGTTCACACGCAGTTCCCTCCTCAGGGCAGGATCCTTGAGATTGCCCACACTTTGGCCAACTTTGGGTTCACAGGAAGGTTTCGTGAAGGCTGAAAGTTGTCCTGGCCTCATCTCTCCTCTCCACAGACAGAAGTCATTTATGAGGGTGACTCCCATATGGCTAGGACAGAGGGTATTTAGCAGTGAGTGACTCAGAGTTGGGGTTGGCTGTGAAGGCTGCAGGGAGATTTTCTCCTGGAGGCCCTAGGACCTGCAGAGATGCCGAATTAACCTGTGTGGTCTCTGGCAGTGGTAAGGTGGAAAGCCTGGGGGTACAGGGAGAGGCTGCATGTGGACAACCAGGCCACTCAGTGGGCCTGGGATGTGGGATAGGTCTGAACGAGGCAGCTGGGGAAGGGCAGCCAGAGCTGGAATCAGCAGTTAGAGGAAAAGAGAATGAGGAGGAGAAAGGAAGGGCAGGAGCAGACCTATATTGTCTGGCTTCTGATGGGCCAGGCAGTGGATAAGACATAATTCTAGTAAAAAAGAGGGGTCAAAGGAAGTCTCAAAAACCCAGGGAGCACCCTTTTAAAAAGGAGGGGTGATGGCCAACTTCACAGGCTTCAGAGGAGGTCAGTCTGTGCAGGGCTCAGGGAGGTGGCTGGCACAGGCCGTTAGGAGGCCATGCAGCTTGGACTGATGGCTCTCCGGGCATGATGGTGGAGACGCTGGATGGCAGTGTGAGGCGGGCAGCGAGGCATCACTTGTGGGTTGGGAATGGGCCCAGCACAGGCTCACTGCATGATTGATTTTGCTGCTTGAACCAAATAGCTGGCAATGTAAACACTGCCCGATCCCGGCACAGCTCTTGGCATTGCTAATTAGCCCTGAGATTATTCCTTGCAAGGGAGCAACTACATCACACCTCAGTTACGGCTGAACTACCAGAGAGGAAGGCAGGTCTGCTCATCGGCTGCCTCTGCCCCAGTTCTCCCTAGGAAATGCTCCAGACAGTCATCTGGCCCCTGCCTCCCGGTTCCGCCTCTTCCCAAGGTGCCACTGCTCAGGTGTTATTACTTAGGAGAGGGACTAATTTGTGTAAGGGAAAAGTCACAGGGAGAGACTGTGGTGTAAATGTTAATCGTTTTTTTAACTCCGCATTATGTGATCCGTTAACATTAATATTTAATTTAATGCAGTCAAAAGATTAATGCTTGTGTTTATTTCTAAAAAAGGCAAGAATGCTTCAGGCTGCTTTTCAGCTTGGTTGAGCTTTGGGGGTAAAAAAAAAAAAAAAAACAACCCACCCAGAACAGAAGAAATGTATTCATGCTGTAATAACACATGAATATCCCCTCTCCCTCCCGTTCTCCCTCCTCAATTCCTAAAAATAAGCCACGGGGTTCTAATGGGGACACTGATTAAATATTCGGCTCTGTAATTTATGCCCAAGTGAATCCCAACAGGAACCAGGGGCTCTGGAAATCTGTTGTGAAATAATTATCCTGAATGACATTGTCGAGATGGTCTGCAAGGGTGCTGTCAATAATGCATTAGCCCAAATCTGTTTGAAATACAGCAAGGAAATTACACGATATTCATGGGAACCTGAAAGAATTATCAGTAAACAAATTTAATCAACTTGATGTTATGCATACCACTCAACCTCTTATTATCTGATCGTCTAGGTTTAGAACACGCTGGGGAATTGAATGACGTGGGATGCGAGGCTGTGTGTGTGTGTGTGTGTGTGTGTGTGTGTACTTGGTGGAACCAGCCTCAGGTTTCTCCATTTCTCCTCCTTGGCTGCATTTCATTTGCATTTCTCTCTAGGGCTGATTGTTGGCTGTCAGCTCTCATATCAGCCTGCTCCTTGAACACTCACTTTTTTCCCCCGCCGTGTCAGAGCCCTGCTTAGAAAATCAGCTTACTGTCCCTCTGTCCTTCAGATACCTCTTGCTCCCTTTCTACCTTCCAAAGGAGTGGTACGTGCCCTACTGCTTTCAGCTCAGAAGTAAAGAAGTGAGTGCTGTTATCCAAGGGATACATCCTGGCATAGCAGAAAGAGCCCTAAGTGAGGATCTCCACTGATTTGCTGGGTGATCTTACCTCAGTCCCTTGCCATCTCTGGGCCTTAGTTTTCCCATCTGAAAAGTGGGTCTTGGGCTGATCTTCTTGGTAGCAGCTGGCAGAGTCTCATTTGATTGGCTTCTTCTTGTCCTCTTGAAGCTGATGGGGACCCCAGAAGGAAAGAGGCTTCCTCAAAATTACATGGGAAGTTGGAGGCAGAGTCAAGATGAAACCTTTCAGACCCACTTCTCATGACCCCTCTGTCTCCTAAGCCAGAATGTCTTATCTTTGCCTGCACTATAATCCATGAGGAGCATTTCTGAGTCTTTAATTCTCATCCGAGCTCTCACTCCTGGGTCAGGGGACTTGGGTTGCCTCCTGGGATGTGTATTCCTTTCTATTTCCAAGTCTCAGCTTCCCTACCTACACAACAGAGCAGTTGGGTGAGGTGACATTCAGAAGCCACTTGTTTTAATAAAAGAAACAATGTATTTGGCTGCGTTGAGTCCTAGGTACAGTGCCTGGGCTCTGTCATTGTGGCATGTGGGCTTAGTTTCTCCAAGACACGTGGGATCTTAGTTCCCTGACCAGGGATTGGACCTGAGTCCCCTGCATGGCAGGCTGGCTCTTAACCAGGGAGCCTCCAGCAAAGTCCCAGATGCCACTTATTTTAGCTTTGGCATTCCTCATTGTCGTCTCCTTTCTAAGTTCCTCAGTTGGCTGTGGCTTCGTGCTTTGAGGAAGAGGGTCTAATGTCCGTATCCAGACTGTAACCGTCCTGTCTAACTTCTCTGGGAAATGAAAGTGCCCTCTTGTTGAGCACCTGCTGTGGCCAGTGTCCAGGCCCAGGCCCTGGGTGCGTGTGAGGTGGGTGATGCTCACTGAGGCCTGCTTTGTGATTGGCCCTGAGCCTCATATTGGTGTAACTTGATGGAAGTTGAGAAGTTCTACTTGGAGACTAAGTAAAAGCCAATTCATTCATCGACTGCTTTTTTGGGCACCTGCTGGGTGTCCATCCTACACTTGGCATTGTGTAGGATATCAGTAACATATGAATACAGGCTACGTACTAAGCACTGAACTAAACACTTTACATGTTAAGAGCGTGATGAATCGCCTGAGAGTGGGCCACCAGGATGGCTCCCCTGGCGGCTCAGCAGTAAAGAACTGGCCTACCATGCAGGAGAAGCGGGTTCGATCCCTGGGTGGGGAAAATCCCCTGGAGGAGGGCATGGGAACCCACTCCAGTATTCTTGCCAGGAAAATCCCTGGACAGAGGAGCCTGGTGGACTACAGTCCATGGGGTTGCAGAGTCAGACACGACTGAAGTGACTGAGCAAGCACGCATGGGCCATCACGAAATAAAGTCAGGGGTAAGAGGCAGAAAACACCTGCATGATAAAGAACAGCCAGAGCAGAGAGGTGTAGACCCCACAGCACCCCCACCCTTCCAGAAGCTACTAATGGGCCCCTCTCCCTCCACCCATCTCTGTAGCCTGGCCCCTGGGCCCCGCATCGTCCCAGCCTATACGAGTGGAAGTCTAGATCTGGTGCTGCTCGGTACGGTAGCCACTAGCCCCGGGTGGCTGTTCAGGCCACACTGAGAAGTGCTGCAAGTGTACACCACACACTGGCTTGCAACAAAAAGTACAAGTAAAGGATGTCAGGTATTCATTAATAACTTTTATATGACTAGATGTTGAAATGGGCTTCCCTGGTGGCTCAGAGAGTGAACAGTCAGCCTGCAGTTTGGAAGACACGGGTTTGATCCCTGGGTTGGGAAGATCTTGACCTTTTGGAGGAAGGAAGCCCACTGCAGTATTCTTGCCTGAAAAATCTCATGGACAGAGAAGCTTGGCAGGCTACAGTCCATGGGGTTGAAAACAGCTGGACATGACTGAGCAACTAACACTAATAGATGTTGAAATATTATTTTGGATAGATTGAGTGAAATGAAGTATTATATTAAAATTAAATCCACCTGTTTCTTTGCCCTTATTTTAATGTGACTAGTAGGAAATCTAACATGATATATGTCTATATTTTGTTTCTATTGGAAATAGAAATATTCAAATATGGAAATAATTTATTTCATGGGAATAAGGAGTACTAGGAGGGTGGTGCTGTGACTTTCCCCTCCTATTTCTCATGGGGGAGACAAGAGGGGAGTTTGTCCCTACCCATGTAAGGGGTTCTAAGAGAATCACTCACAGCAATGGAGGAGTGCTGGATGAAGGAAGACTGGCATCTTATCTATTGGCTTAATTTATCAGGAGAATTGTTGACCTGCTCCCTCTGCTGGTCTGAACAGGGGGAAAAGATAATCAGGGAGCGTGGTAGATGGAAAAATCCACACCCCCTTCACCCCAAAGATGTCTATGTCTTCATTCCAGCGACCTGTACATATGTTAACTTACATGGCAAAAGGGACATTGCAGATATGATTAAGGTTAAAGACCTTTCGATGTGATTATCCTGGATTATCCATCTGGGCCTAATCTAATCACAAGAGTCCTTGAAAGTAGAGAACCTTTCCTGGCTGTCCTCAGAGAGAGATGGGATGACAGGGATGATGGAAAAGAGGCAGGAGAAATCAGAGTATGAAAGGGAGCTGACTTGCCATTGCTGGCTTTAAAGTTGGAGGAAGAGTGTCGTGACCCCAGCAATGCAGATGGCCTCTAGAAGTTGGGTACACAGGGAAACATGCCCCCCTAGAGCCTCCAGAAATGACAGCCCCGCTGACACCTGTGTTCTGGCCCAGTGAGATCTGAGTTGGACTTCTGACCTTCAGAACTGGGAGGTCTTTGTGTTCAGTCAGAGTTTGTAGTTATTTGTTATGACAGCAATGGGAAGTGAACATAGAGACAGACATGAGGTTGGAGAGAGGGTACGGCATTTGGTCCAGTAAACTTACATGAGTTGCTCATGAATTGAGTGGACATCCTGGAATACAGCCAGGCTTGAACCATTCTGCCAAGACATACCCAAGAGCCTAGATGCAGGGGAAAGCAGCTTAGCAGTAAGAGGCTTTGGGGTAGACCCCCAAGGGTGACAGTTGAGAAGATCAAATGAGATTAGGTTGGAGCGGACGTGGGGGCTGTGTAATGGAGAGTCCTCCTTCCTGTAGGGTCTCCTGAAGAGCTCATGCATGTGCTCCAGGATCAGTCTGGGACCTGTCACACAGAGATTATTACCAGAGACAGCGAAGATTGGGCCATGGAAGAGCTATTTGTATCAGTTAGTTAGACTAGGCTAATGCTAAGTAACAGATAGTCCACAAATATTAGCACTTTATAACAATGGAGTATATTCCCCGTGCGTTCTCCATGTCCATCTCTACCCATCCTTCTGGGATCCATGTTAACATGTCATCTGCTGAAGCATGCCACATGGCTCCACCTAATTTCAAGGGGAAAGGAAAGTGTAATCTTACTATATGCCTGGGGCTATAATCGGGGATAGTCTACCACCAGAACAAATGCCCACCAATCCTCTTTTCCTTTCTATTCTTTCCAGGCCCAAAAGCTCCTGAGGAGAAAGGACCCCAGGAGAGGAAGGAGAGGGGGGAGAAAGAGCAGAGCATGTGCCCTCCCTCATGGTGTGACTCTCAGATCGATGCCTGACTAGTATGGGAGGAAGGGTAGCTTGTGACAACTGAATTAGTTATCCCACTGAGATTTTAAGCCAGACTGGGCTCTTTTCATTTAGATTTTGAAAGGATATGGGAGGTTATTCCTGTGATGTCATTACAAAATAAGAAACAGATTCATCAGGGCATGGATGAAGGCAGTACTTAGAAAATAAAGTTATTTTTTTATTTGGCCCACTAATTTCAGACTCTGCAAACCAACTACCAATGCATTTAATCCTTAAAATGATCCTTTGAAGTAGTCACTATAATAATTACCTTCATTTTACATATTACCAAACTCAGGCTCAGAGAGGTAAAGTAACATGTCCATTGGTACACAGCTCTAGCAGTGAGCCAAACTCAAACTCAGATTTGTCTGCAAGTACACTCTTGGGCATCTTCAATGGCTCAGTGGTAAAGATTTTGCCTGCAATGCAAGAGACATGGATTTGTTCCTGGTTGGCAAAGATCCCCTGGAGGAGGGCATGGCAACCCACTCCAGTATTCTTGCCTGGAGAATCCCATGGACGCAGGAGCCTGGTGGGCTATAGTCTATAGGGTTGCAAAGAGTCAGCCACAGCTGAAGTGACTGAGCTTGCACAGTCATGCAAGTATACTTTTGAAAGTCACATTTGCTTCCCTCTCCCATAGGAGATGGGATATAAGTGACCCTTCTAAAGGAGACAAGAAGAGACTCACTTACACTGAGAGTTATCCCTTTGTGGGTAGGAGGGTAAATTTAGAAAGATCTTCAGGGTGTAGCAAAAGGGAACCCACATTTCTGGGACACCTGCTGTGTGTCAGGGCTCACCACATACTTTGCATGTATTGTCTCATTTACCTCCTGGGCAACTCTATAAGGTAAGGAATTCCATTCCAGTTTTGCAGACGAGTCAAATGGAGGCATCAAGAGTAATGTGACTTGCCCTATGTCAAGTAACTAACAGGCAAGATTTAAATCCAGTTCTGTCTGTTTTGCAAAGCTCTCTCCACCCATCAGCAATTCCCAGTGAATGGATTTTGGAGGAGTTAGAGTTGGAGGGGGTGGTCTTGGTGGAACAGTTGAGAAGGGCTTTCAGAATGAGAGGGTGTGATAAAGCAAGAAAGGTCGCAAGTGAAGGTGCAGAGATGAGAGTTTGGAGACTCAGAGTAGACAGATCTGGTTATCACCTAGAGTGTGTAAAAACAGTGGAGGTGAGAAAAAAGGCAATGCGGAGCCAGATGGGGCCTTCTTTGGGATGTTGAGATGAAGAGTTGGGCTTTGTTCCCGCAGGTCTTGGGAGACCATTTGCAGTGAAGTCTGGCAAGCTGCTGGGGAGGACTAGGAAGCCCCAGGCCTTAGCGCAGGGGCTTTCTGCACATAGAAGCATGGTTCTCTGGACAGGTGGAAAACAGGAAGGGGTGCTTTAGGCAGAAAGGACTGCCTCAGGACAAGGCATGGCCAGGGTTGGGAGAGACGGTGGGAGAAGATTCTGACCCAGAGGACAGACAATGGAAGGCACCAAAGCAGGCAGGATGCCTAAGGCAGCAGAAAGAACGTGTCTTTGGCACATGACAGGTCTCTTTCTGGTCTTGGCTGCCTTTCAGTGTCTTTGCAACACTGGGCACATAATTCTGCTTTTATGACACTTAAATTCAGTGATATCTGTGTGGTAGAAGCTGTATTTTACTGTACTTGACTTGCTCAAAAAGGTAGCCTCTTTGATTTACCTGACCTTCTTGCTGAGCTCCTCTTCTGCAGGAGAATAGGAAACCCACTATGCCAGTGACAGCCTCTGCCCGTCTGTTCAGTCTCTTCTCAGTGCAAATGTCCCCATTCATCATTTTATTTTGTTCTCAGAGCTGATTTAATGGTCCCTCTTGGGACTTCCCTGGTGGTCCAGTGGTCAGGACTTCAGCTTCCACTGCAGAGGGCATGGGTTTGCTCCCTGGTTGGGGAACTAGGATCTCACATGTTGTGTGGTACAGCCAGAAAAAAAAAAATGGTAAAAAAAAAAAAAAAAAAAAAGAAGTCCCTCCTGAATAGCTCTTCAAGTCAATGCTCGGTTTTCAGCTTCTTTCCTTCTCTTGCTTTTCTCTAGGATGACACACAGGTATTTGAGGGTTTTACTGCGCTCCCAGGGCAGTGAGGACAGTTGTCCTCTGTGCCCAAGAGCTGGTCTGCTCTGCCCCTGGACTGCTGGCCACTAGGTGTGACTGATCTCTTCCCGGCTTCTAGATGATGTTCTGGTGATGTCTCTGGTTTTGGCCGTTTGTCCTTGGGTCACACAATTCCTGTCCCTGGTGGCCTCTTCCTCTGCATCCTGGGGGGCCTCTCCCTCTCAGTACCCCCGTGTGCCCTCTCCACGGTGGCCTCTTCCCTCTGGATCCTGGGGGGCCTCTCCCTCTCAGTACCCCCGTGTGCCCTCTCCACGGTGGCCTCTTCCTCTGGATCCTGGGGGGCCTCTGTGTGCCCCCTTTGGGTCCCCCTGCTGGGCAGGGGTGCTGCCTTAGGCTACCGGCTCTTTGACCCGACCCCCAGGCACCGGGAAGGGTCGTTGGGCCCCGGAGCTTGCGAGGCTGCGAGGAAGTGCTGAGGTCTCCCTCCTGCGCTGCAGCGATGAAAGGCTGAGCAACGTCTAGAGCGGGGGACCGCTTGGCCTGCAGCGGGCACACCATACAAGGGACTTTCCTTCCCCAAGGCCCCTGCGGGGGGTGGCTCACCCTCTGTGAGTCACGTGGACTCCGCTCGGTCCCCGCCGCCCCCTCTCCCCCAACCTCCGGCGCTCGGGGGTCCCCGGCCGCGCCACAGCCAGCCGCCTCGCGGGCAGCCGAGAGAAAGGGCCCGATCCGAAGGGGCGAGTCCTTGGAGAGCGCGGGTCCGGACTAGTCTCTGCTGCCCGCGCCGGGTATGCGTGCGCCACGCCAGGGAAGCCCGTAGCCGTCCGACCCTAAGCCGCCTCCCAGACCCCCAGAACCCCTGCCCCAGCACCCTTTCCCGCTCTGCGAGATCCTGGCCTGCGCCCGTCCGTCCCAACCGCCTCCCTCCCTACCGCCTCCCTCCCTACCGCCTCCCTCCCTCCCCCCTGCACCCCAGAGGAAATGGGGCACTGGGCCAGGAGGCCACCGGCGCTCCAGGAGCCCGCAGCCTTGGAAGGGGCCGGGGCATGCCAATGGGCACTGGCACGGGGCGCCCTGTGATGCAGAGATAGCGGGTAAGCCTGCCTCACCCACGGGCAGTCCACCAGAGGCGAGAGGGGCTTCCCCTCCATGGCTGGACTGGCCCCTGAGCCGAGGGTGACCCAGGAGGCTGCCAGAGGGACCTGCCTCAGGCTTCCGATAATGCACTCTGAGCACCTGGGTCTCAGTGGGCTTCAGGGTCGTGGGAGAACAGAGGGGGCCTCCCAGACAGGGGGGCCAGGGGACTGAGGGGGGCAAACCATGAAAGGTAGCCGGGGCCTGCTGTGGAGCCAGGACTGGGCACTGGGGACCTATTTGCTCAAAATACATTTTCTTGTAGATAACTGGAGACTATGGGGGGGGGATACTAAGACCAGCAAAGGCACAGAAGCAAGAGGCCTGTTGGGGACAGTCACTGCCATCTTCTTCAGTCCGGAGAAGCCAGCCTACTGGTGGCTTTGTCCCCAGAGTGGACGCACTTCCCTCGGTCCTGTGTACTTCCCTTCTGCAGGATGTTCCCTTCTTCACATCTTTTTTTCTTCCCCCAGAAAGATATGTCTCTGTCCCTCCTGCTTGGTACTTAGATCGAGCTTCCAACTAGCAGTACCTAAGTTCTCTGCTAAGGACCAGTGGGAAAGGAGCCCCTAGGTCAGCATGCCCAAATAAGGCCGACTCTCACAGTCCTGGGGACTGTGTCACCCACAGTAGGGCTGCAGTCAGCGCCTGGCCTCCAGCATGCTCTCTTTGGGCCTTCCTGGCACCCCACACTGGTTGTTGCTCACCAGTGACATTTTTCAGTCTAAAGCCCTGACCACTTTAGACACACCTGTGCAAAACTCCACACCATGGTGTCTGGGGACTGGGATGGAGGTGGGAGGGACAGCAGTAGAGGGGGACCCGTGCAGATTCCTCCCTAGCAGGCCCCAGCCAAGCAGAAATGAGAACCATCCTTCTGATCCCCCTGCCCCCCTGAAGAGCCAGTCCCCCAAGAAGAGAATCATACTGAGAATTCATTGGCACTGGACAAGTGCCATGCAGTTGGGTTATCTGTGTTCTTTTCTTAATCTGCAGAGAGCAGGGAAACTGAGTCAGCGTCAGTAACCAGCAGCCAACTCCAGCAGAAAGGACAGAAGCCCTGGCTGCCAGCCTTAGGCTTCTTCCCTATTTGGGGGGTGATAAGAGATGGGGCTGTAACAGTTCTTGTCCCCAGGGGACATAGTATCACCACCAGGTGGCGCCCCATCCCAAAGCCCCCAGATAGGGCAGTCCCTGGAAGCCAAAACACAGCTCTTTCATATTTTCCCTTATTTGGAGTCGATTTCTTGGATGTTGTTAGACACA
>SJXQ01007358.1:364888-539053 GCA_006408695.1 Aepyceros melampus | reverse complement strand
TTATGTTTTGCTTTTGGTGCCCGCTCCCTGACATGTTACCAGAAGTTCTTGTAAGTGCTTATAAAAAATAGTCACACAGAGAGCCCACTGGGAAATGCAGGTGAGACTGCTTGCACCGTGTCAGTTCTGGGTGTTTCAACTGGGACCAGCAGACACCAACCGTGGTGTCCAAAGGCAGAGTGATGGGAAGGAAATGAGGCATCTGCTTGATGGGCTGTTTCTGCTGGAAGGCTGGTTGTCTAATGACAGGGGAAGGCTCTCAGTCCTCTGGAATGTTTCATCTTTCAGTAAACCAGTTCCTCACCTGGGTTTTACCACAAGGTTTTCTGCTGTGGGCATTTCACAATTTTCACAGTTTACATGTGATTTTTAACATCGAGTTGGAGAAAGAAATGGCAACTCACTCCAGTATTCTTGCCTGGAGAATCCCATGGACAGAGGAGCCTGGTGGGCTACAGTCCATGGGGTCGCTGAGTCTGACATGACTGAGCGACTATCACTCACTTAACATCAAGTGCTAAGGAAACATGGGGTAGAATGCCACACTGTGCGTCTGGGCTCCGCACTGCCTGTAGAGGGCAGTAAAGCCTGGAGAAACAGGCACACAAAAGGGAAGCAGAGGCACCCCCTGGGCCACCATTGGGTGGGACCCTGGCACCTCAGCTCTGACGGGCTCCTTCCTACAGATGGCAGGACTTGGCAGGGCCTGCCGGCTCACCTGCACGTGCACCATGGGCTCCTGAGCCTTTGGGGCTCTCCACTGTCTATGGCCACTGGGTAAGCTCTGCTCAGGGCCGGACTGGAACCTTTCTACCAAAGCTCCCGGACATTTCTTTTTGCTGCATCCTAGTCTCTGCACTTTGGGGGGGGGGGCGTTTTCTTAAAAGCAACAGGCTTTTTTTGTGCATTTCAAATACACCAAAAAGAGATAGCTTCTCATATTCTCACCCCTCCCAGAGCCCCAGCCTCCCTCATTTGCTGCTAGGCACTCTCACCTGACTCCTGTGGCACCCAGTCTGCTGGGCCGGGACACCCTTGGGCCCCTGGCATCTGTCTCATGCCATCCTAGACCAAGAGCTGAGACACGGATGCTCTGTGGTGGGCTGTGGGCACGGGCAGGAGGTGTGGCCTGCTCATCTGTGACCACAGAGGCAGGTGGTCAAATCGGTGAACTGGAAGGTGGGAGAACAAGGAGTCCCATCGTCAGGGCATCAAAACTCCGCAGTGGTGTGGCGCAACATCTCATTCGGCAAATGATCTCAAGTGCTCCTCCTGGGGGTGGCTGTGCAGCAGGAGTCCCACGGGGTCCTGGTGGAGAGGAGGGATTGCAGAGAGGAAAGGGAGAGAGATGGCATGGCCTCTGCACAGAATGGTTCCCTCCGGGCTTCAGATCCTCCATCTGCAGGGCCGAGGGGGAGGCTAGATGTGCTCGGCAACCACTGCTGTGTCTGAAGGGTGACATAGTCTCCCCCTTTTCTTTCTCATGGGTGACCATATCCATTGATCACCATGCACCAGACGGAGGGTTTCTGAGGGCCTTGCTTTAAAATCACTGCTCCAGGGCTCTGAGATACCCGCCTCCCAGAGAGCTCTCCTGAGGACTCTGGACCTCCCTCCAGACTCCCGCCAGGCTTAGCCTTGCTTCCAAGGCCCTGGACCCCCATAAGGGTACCTGAATGCCTCCAAGTGCTCTGGGCACCCCAGCCCAAAGCTTTTGAGGGCTCTGTGAGCCCCCAAGAAACCTCAGGCTTCCAAGTCCCCATCTAGGGCTTTCCAGGGCTCTGAGAACCATTGATCACCATGCACCAGACGGAGGGTTTCTGAGGGCCTTGCTTTAAAATCACTGCTCCAGGGCTCTGAGATACCCGCCTCCCAGAGAGCTCTCCTGAGGACTCTGGACCTCCCTCCAGACTCCCGCCAGGCTTAGCCTTGCTTCCAAGGCCCTGGACCCCCATAAGGGTACCTGAATGCCTCCAAGTGCTCTGGGCACCCCAGCCCAAAGCTTTTGAGGGCTCTGTGAGCCCCCAAGAAACCTCAGGCTTCCAAGTCCCCATCTAGGGCTTTCCAGGGCTCTGAGACCAACCTCCAGGCTCCTGCCTGGACCATGGGCTGCAGTGGTACTGGGAGCACAGCAGGGGGCAGCAGCTTCCTAGCGTGCAGGGCATCTGCTGCCATCTTAGGTACCACCAGAGTGGAGTCGGGGGATGGTGGTGGTGGTTGGCAGACATGGAGGAGCCCAGGAGGCCCTGGATGAGGCAACTGAGCTGGTAGCTTGGGACCCTGCCAGACAGCCTGAGCAGCATCCCTGGTGGAGCACAGAGAGAAGTGCCCAGGAGGTATGGCAAGCAGGGGGAGCTCCTGATGCCACCCTTGAGGTCAGCCGCACCCTGCCCCCGCCCCCAGGTCTAGGGGAAGTAGCAGACAGCATTTCACAATCTAGGACCACTCCCACCTTGACCACTCTACTGGGCTAGTCCCAGCACTGAAGAAGCAGTCATTCAAGAGTGGTTACAAGCCTGTGAGTACAAGCCCGTGGGTCCACGAGGATGAACCTCCTCAAGGGACTAAAGAAAAGGAGGGTGTCACTATTACTGCCCTGGGGCTGGCCTTTGGCCTTAGGCTCAGCATACCCATGCCCTGGAAACTAGCTCCAGCCCCTCCCAAGGGCAGGCAGGAACTCAGTGAAAAAAATCAAGTCTACCCAGAGAAGTCCCCTACCACTGGGGAGAGCCAGGTAGGGAGGTCCTCCCAGAAAGCCCCTTCTCACCTCTGCTGGCCCACCAGGCACCACTCCCCTACTCAGACTCACCCAGATTCTCCTGCCTGCTGCCGGGACCAGCCTGCCAAGAGCAGACAGTCCTCCCTACCATCAGTCTACCCTGCCATCCCGTGTTCCAAAGCCTGCCTGGTGGGGACCCCCAGAGGGAGAATGGCCCCAGAGGAGAGCATAACCAGGAGTCCTGTCCCCTCCCTGGGTAACACATCACACCCGGGCGGTCATGAGGCCCACGGGGCAGCAAGGGGAGAAGCTGGAACCTGTAGGGGGAACAGCCCTGAGGAGAGGCCACGGGCCAGACCAGGCCAGAGCCTCTACCAGGCAGGGGCAGGAGGGAGCAAGACAGGGCGCCACCTCTGGAGGGCTTCTGGAGAGGGGGACACGCAGATGGCACCAGGAGCCCATCTGCTGGGGGCAAGCGGCATGAGACCTGGCCCTCCCGGAGCAGAGGAGGGGTCCAGCCACAGACGCCCGCCGGGGCCCTTCTTCCCTACTAAGCCTGGGGAGGNCTGGGGCCTCTGTGTGCCCCCTTTGGGTCCCCCTGCTGGGCAGGGGTGCTGCCTTAGGCTCAGGCCTCTGTGTGCCCCCTTTGGGTCCCCCTGCTGGGCAGGGGTGCTGCCTTAGGCTGGGGCCTCTGGCCATTTCCTGCAGACCCTGCTGAGCCATCACCTTTTGCTGTGCTGGAACTCTCTTACGAGGGGCTTTTCCTGGAGGTTTACGGACTCCTGCCAGCAGACACGGGGAATGGGTCTTCAGTTCTTTGAATGGTCTTGGCTTTCCTCCTGACTCATCTAATTTATCACTTCAAAGTGAGATTGAAGTTAGAGGGGAAAAGTAGAACATGATAGCCAGCTTCCTGTCAATTCCTCTCTCCCTTCCTCCATCCTTTTCTTTCTCATCACTTCTTGAATGTGAAGGGATGAACACCTTGGCTTTTACTCTGGGGAAATACAGCACCCTAGACCATGCGTTTTGGGGTGCTGACTCCATGCCTATACCCTAATGGACAGATTCCTTAGGCCTGGACACCCAGGTTAGTCCCTTTCCCTGGCCAGGCACTGGTTCAGGGATAAACATGTGACCACATTTGTGTAATGAGATACAGCTCTGGGAACTAATTAGAATAGAGAGGCTCTCTTTTAAAGTTTGTAATTTTTAGATATAATTTATATAGAGTGAAAGGTACAGATCTTCAGTATTTGGTTTGAAGAGTTTTGACAAATGTTCAGTTGACCCTTGAAAGACATGGGTTTGAACTGCACAGGTCTTCTTACAAATGGCATTTTTTCAATAAAAAAATACATACTGCAGTACTATAAGATCCACGGTTGACTCTCTGGATGTGGCATTGTGAATACAGAGGGCCGACGGTAGGGTTATAGAGGATTTTTACTGTGTGGGGTGACCCTAGCCCCCGGGGTTGTTTGAGGTTCAACTGTATACCCATTTGTGTAACTAACACCCAACTCAAGGTACAGGTCATTTCCATCACCTAAGAGAGTCCCTTTGGCTCTTTTCCAGTCAATCCCAGAAAGTATCCACTTGCCCCTTCTTGGTCAGTACCACTCTCTCCCCAGCACAAAGCAGAGGCAATCATGAGTCTGACTTTTTATCAGCATAACTTACTTTTCTAGAACTTTCTTACTTTTCTAGAACTTTACACTCTGTTCCACTCCTCTGTCTTTCCTTTATCCAATATCACACTGCCTTGACATACTGCCTTGAAGTTGCTGCTGCTGCTGCTGCTGCTAAGTCACTTCAGTCGTGTCTGACTCTGTGCGACCCCATAGATGGCAGCCCACCAGGCTCCCCCATCCCTGGGATTCTCCAGGCAAGAACACTGGAGTGGGTTGCCATTTCCTTCTCCAATGCATGAAAGTGAAAAGTGAAAGTGAAGTCGCTCAGTCGTGTGCGACTCTTCGTGACCCCATGGACTGCAGCCTACCAGGCTCCTCTGTCCATGGGGTTTTCCAGGCAAGAGTACTGGAGTGGGGTGCCATTGCCTTCTCCAGCCTTGAAGTTAGGCAATATGAATTTTCTAATTTTGTTTTTTTTTTCAAGATTTTAAAAAAATGTTTAGGTCCTTTGGATTTTCATATCAATTTTTATTTATCTTGTTATTTAAAAAATATTTATTTATTTATTTGGCTGCACAGGGTCTTAGTTGCAGCAGGTGGTATCTCGTTCCCTAACCAGGAACCAAGCCTGGGCCCCCTGCATTGGGACCACGGAGGCATAGCTACTGAACCACGGGGGAATTCCCCTCATATCAAGTTTAGAAACAACACTTTCAATTCCTCAAAAAACAACATGATGGGATTTTGATTGGGACCTCATTAAATCTACAGACCCATTTAGAAAACGTTGACATCTTATCCATATTGAATTTTGCCATCCATGAATATATTTCTTTCCATTTTTTAAGTTCTTCTCTCATTTCTTTCAGCAATATTATGTCATTCTCAGCGTAGAGTCTTTCATTACGTTCATTCCCAAGTATTTTGCTTTGTGTTGCTATTGTAAACAGTTTTAAAATTTTCATTTCCAACTCTTTGTTGCTCCTGTAGAGATTCTCTTTTCAGTGTTTGCTAAGCTTGGTGGGAGGTAAGCCATGCAGAGGTTACCAGGGGGAGATGGTCTCCCTGAGAGTAAATCAGAAGAGGGGGAGCATGGGACTTCCCTGGTGGTCCAGGGGTTAAGACTCTGTGCGTCCACTCCAGGGGACAGGGGTTCCATCCCTGGTTAGTGAACAAAAGTCCCATGTGCCTCATGATGTGGCCAAAAGATAATGCAACTTATGTATAAAAAGAGGGGAGCAGAGATGAAAACTAAAGAGAGATAAGGAGAGAGAGGAAGAGGGAAAGAGAAATAAAAAGAGAGCGAGATCCTGGACGTCACTGGAAACAATATGTGTGTTTGTTTTCGGTCAAGCCATTTTGAGCTGGATTCCAAGAGTTTGCAGGTGAGAGTCTTGACTAATCCAGTGCAGACTCCTGTGCATGTGAGAGTAGGAGTTCCATGCCTATGAAGAAAAGAAAAACAAAAAAAAGAGAAGAAACACATGGGCCACCAATTCTTACTCCGCCTTCCCACGAGTGAGCGCTGCAGGGGCGGTAGTTTCCTCTCTAGGCGGCCTAACATTGAGTAAGCCCGTTGCTTAACTCTTCTCTCCCCTTCCTCCTCGTCCCCTCCCCTCTGCTGCTATTAAGCTTGTAGAATAGAACTATAGACTATACTGGCTTCACAACACAGGAAAATGCCAGTGAATATTATGGGGTGGTGTTTGAATAGTGTTACATCGGGATGTCCTAATAAGGCTGACAGCACTAAGCTCTTGTCTTTCAAAAAGTGTTATTTCTTGGAACACCACTCACAGGATTTATGTAAAGTATACTATGCATATGGACTTATTAATATTTATTTTATTTGCAAGAACAACTCATCCTTATCAGCAAAAAGAGCCTCAAACACACAGAGACAACACGACAACAGCTATGAGCAAGACTGACTCATGTCAACGGTGACCTTCAACTCTCTATGTCCACGTTGTCTGTTCTTGGTTGTGACTTGAGATTGCTGTGTTCCTTCAATCCAGGAATGTCTCTATACTGATATGCTTTAATTTGCACAGGAGAATTATGTTATATTTTCTTGTTTCCTTGCATGGTTTTTCTTGGAGTTGAGATTGGTTAATACTGAAATCAGGTTGATTATATTCTTTGCAGCTAAAGATGGAGAAGTTCTATACAGTCAGCAAAAACAAGAACAGGAGCTGACTGTGGCCCAGACCATGAACTCCTTATTGCCAAATTCAGACTTAAATTGAAGAAAGCAGGGAAAACCACTAGACCATTCAGGTATGACCTAAATCAAATCCCTTGTGATTATACAGTGGAAGTGAGAAATAGATTTAAGGGACTAGATCTGATAGACAGAGTGCCTGAAGAACTATGGACGGTGGTTCATGACACTGTACAGGAGGCAGGAACCAAGACCATCCCCAAGGAAAAGAAATGCAAAAAGGCAAAATGGTTGTCTGAAGAAGTCTTAGAAATAGCTGTGAATAGAAGAGAAGTGAAAGGCAAGGAGAAAAGGAAAGGTATAACCATTTGAATACAGAGTTCCAAAGGATAGGATGGAGAGATAAGAAAGCCTTCCTAGTGATCAGTGCAAAGAAATAGTGGAAAACAATAGAATGGGAAAGACTAGAGATCTCTTCAAGAAAATTAGAGATACCAAGGGAACATTTCATGCAAAGATGGGCACAATAAAGGACAGAAATGGTATGAACCTAACAGAAGCAGAGGATATTAAGAAGAGGTGGCAAGAATACACAGAAGAACTATACAAAAAAGTGACCGAGATAATCATGTTGGTGTGATCACTCATCTAGAGCCAGACATCCTGGAATGCAAAGTCGAGTGGGCCTTAGGAAGCATCACTACGAACAAAGCTAGTGGAGGTGAAGGAATTCCAGTTGTGCTATTTCAAATCCTAGAAGATGATACTGTGAAAGCGCCGCACTCAATATGCCAGCAAATTTGGAAAACTCAGCAGTGGCCACATGACTGGAAAACTCAGTTTTCATTCCCATCCCAAAGAAAGGCAATGCCAAAGAATGCCCAATCACACAATCGCACTCATCTCACACACTAGCAAAGTAGTGCTCAAAATTCTCTAAGCCAGGCTTCTACAGTCTTGAACTGTGAATTTCCAGATGTTCAAGCTGGATTTAGGAAAGGCAGAGGAACCAGAGATCAAATTGCCAACATCTGCTGGATCATCGAAAAAGCAAGAGAGTTCCAGGAAAACATCTGCTTTATTGACTATGCCAAAGCCTTTGACTGTGTGGTCCACAAGAGTGGTCCACAAAGACTGTGGCAAAGAGTTGGACACGACTGAGCGACTGAAGTGAACTGAACTGAACTGAGTTTCAAAAAGAACATTTAAATTCCCTGAGAAGTAACAGATAGGCTAGTCTTGAGGAAAGTGCAGATGTAAGCTAGAGGATCTGGGTAAGGTAAATATGATGAGTAGCTGCTGAACTCACACTAGACTACTTATAGGAGCTACCATGTGAGCTGGGCTGTGAATGGTACCCAGGATTTAGAGACAGGAGGTGGAGGTAAGAGTCAGCAGGAAGACATTCCAGGTAGAAGGCACAGCTTTTGCAAAGAGAAACTGAGAAGTTGAAATTTGGGGATACACCAGGAAGTTAGATTCACCTTGAACAGAGTTTATGAAGGGGGTGATTGACAATACGATGGGAAGGGGCTAACTTCTTGGTGGGGTTCCTGTACCATTTGCATCTCCCCACTCTGTAAAGTAGGTACTCTAGCATTGTTTGTTTTCATGTTCTGATGAGGAACCTGAGGCATGTGAATTAAGGGATTTGCTTAAAGTCACACAGGTAATAAATGGTAGAAGTTGGGGAACATGAGCCCCCAGAACCTAAAGTCTAATGTATTGCCCATCACAGGAGATGCTGGAAGTTTATGGAAGTGAAAGAGTGACTGGGGCTTTCTTTTTTTAAAAAAATCTTTATTTATTTGGCTGTGTTGGGTCTTAGTTGCAGAACATGGGATCTTCTACCTTTGCCCCCTGCATTGCGAGTGTGGAGTCTTAGCCACTGGGCCACCAGGGGAAGGCCCTACTGGAGCTTTCTTAAATGTTTATTGAGTTGAATTGATATGTAGAAATTAGAGAGAAATCAGATTTCGTTCAGTATGAACAAACACTTTCAGGAAAAATAGGCTTCTGTAACAAGTTGTTTTAGCAATCAATTTTGGGGATCTCTCTCTCTCTCACTGATGTTGTGAGTTTGTAACTGATAATGGTTCTTTCTTCCTTTTAGCTACAGGGAAGCTTAATGTCAAATTTGTAGCTCTATAGAATGGCTGGTATGCTTTTCTGAATGCTAATCTTACTCCTTGTTTTATTTTTTCCTGCCCTTTTGTCCCTTTGCTGTTAATTTTATCCCTTTGTGTTGGACATATCCATTCAAGCTGCCTCAAATTTACATATAATTAACTAATTAATGGGGGCACAGATTGAGAAATTGTAACAAATATGCTGCTTTGTGAGGTCATGAGCTCACTGCCATCAGAGATATGTAAGAAGAGACTGGAAGACCTTTTGGCTCAAAGATCAGTTCCAAGAGTTTTTGATTATAAGAGTCAAAAATAGGTCATTCTTTGACTGCACCCATACCCATTCCCCTAACAAGCTGCACCCCAGTGCCCATAATAAAGTCTTCATCCTCTCTCACGCCTGAGGTCCTCTGGCTTCACTGGCTAATGAGCCTCTGGGGGCCGGGCACACAGGCTGCCTGGTACTGGGGCAGCAGGGCAGATGACATTAATGGCATGTGACTACATGGACTGATTGAGTAAGCAGATGTTAAGGTCTGGGCTGATAATGACTCATTACTATTTGGGAAAATCCTGATAGGGACGCTCTCACTCTAAGAATTAAGTAGTTTATGCTTCATCAGTTGTATTGAGCAGAGTGTAAATGGCCCTTCTGGGTACAGAACTCTCCAGTTAGGACAATTAGCATTCCTTCTACCCAGCAAGACATGGGAACAGGACGTTTCCTTCCACTGAAGAGCAGGCGAGAGGGGGAGGGGAAGAACTTGAAGACAGAGGTGTGCATAGTAACATTTGCATTGCCAGCATCCACCCCCCACCCTCTCCTGCTTTATCATTTGGAGATGTGCCTCTTTGCCACTCGCAGCCCAGGAAGGGCGGGGCTCCTCTCCCACTCAAGCTGGGAGGGAGAGCCGGCGGCCCGAAGCTGGGCCAATAAGTGCGTTGCCTTGCCTGGGCCACAGTGATTGGTACAGGGAGGTACACTTGTGACCTGAGCAGACTCCGTGAGACTTGAGACATCTGCTGGGAATCTAGGGAAAGCCATTCTCTTACTCCTCCCAAAGGATGTGAAACAGGAGCTGCAGCAGCCATTTTGTGATTTGAACTCCCAGGCCTCTGAGTCGCTTTCAGCATCTGAGTCTCCCCAGATGGTGCTATGTGGAGCAGAGACTACTGTCCCCACTGAGACCTGTCCAAATGACAGATTTGCCAGCAAATATAAGATTGCTATTGTTTTAAGCCACTGAGTTTGAGGCTATTTGTTAGACAGCAGTTGATATCTAGGACAGTTCATCTCTCATATCTTGCACTCTGGGCTAATCTTTTCTTATTTGCAAACCTGATCATCTTGCCTCTGCTTAAAAAGTCCTCAAGAGCCTGCAGGTTAAAGACCAAACTTCTTCATGTGTTATTCAAGGACTTTCAGGCTCAACCTCTGAGATCTTATCCCCTATCTTTCCTCTTGGATATTCTGTCCTTCAGTCACACAGAGCTGCTCACAGCTCCTTAAACAGCTCCTACTCCCAGCTCATGCTCCGTGTCTCATATAGGCTCTTCCCTGTGCCTGGAATGCCTGTCGGGTCCCGAGCAGAAGACTCCTCTGTGCAGAGGTCTTTCTACTCTTTTCTCTTTCTCAAACTCCTGTTGGTCAAATTAATCTAAATTAATTCAACATTTGGATTAATTAATTAGATTAATCACTATATTCCCTCTATTTCTATACATATTCTCTGTTTTTCTATATTGAGATTGCCTTGATTTTATCTTTCAACACTTCCTATGGAGAATGAAGAAGTTGGCTTAAAGCTCAACATTCAGAAAACTAAGATCATGGCATCTGGTCCCATCACTTTATGGCAAATAGATAGGGAAACAGTGGAAACAATGGCAGACTAATTTTCTTGGGCCCCCAAAACACTGCAGATGGTGACTGCAGCCATGAGATTAAAAGATGCTTACTCCTTGGAAGAGAAGTTATGACCAAGCTAGACAGCATGTTAAAAAGCAGAGACATTACTTTGCCAACAAAGGTCTATCTAGTCAAGGCTGTGGTTTTTCCAGTAGTCATGTATGGATGTGAGAGTTGGACTATAAAGAAAGCTGAGCACTGAACAATTGATGCTTTTGACCTGTGGTGTTGGAGAAGACTCTTGAGAGTCCCTTGGACTGGAAGGAGATCCAAAATGAGTCCATCCTAAAGGAAATCAGTCCTGAATAATCATTGGAAGGATTGATGCTGAAGCTGAAACTCCAATACTTTGGCCACCTGATGCGAAGAACTGACTCAGTTGAAAAGACCTTGATGCTGAGAAAGATTGAAGGTGGGAGGAGAAGGGGACGACAGAGGATGAGATGGTTGGATGTCATCAGTGACTCAATGGACATGGGTTTGGGTGGACTCCGGGAGTTGGTGATGGACAGGGAGGCCTGGGGTGCTGCAGTCCATGGGGTCACAAAGAGTTGGGCATGACTGAGTGACTGAACTGACTGATGGAAAATTCTATTTTATCTCATTTTGAATTTCCAATAGCCCTTTTTAAAAATTCTATTTTCACTGTACTTGTATTGTTTCATGTTTTATGTTTCTTGCTTCATGAATGAAGTAGCTTCTTAAATCTTTCTGCTCTTCTTTATTCTGAATTATCATAGCTTCCTTGTAGGTCTGTTTTTTTATATTTCTTGATTTCTTGCTTTCTTACTGGTGACCCCATGGACTGTAGCCCAGCAGGCTCCTCTGTTCATGGGATTCTTCAGGCAAGAATACAGGAGTGGGTTGCCATTCCCTTGTCCAAAGGATCTTCCTGACCCAGGGATTGAACCCAGGTCTCTTGCATTCCAGGCAGATTCTTTACCACCTGAGCCTTCAGGGAAGCCCTTTTCTTGTTGGCAACTTGCCTCAAATGTTTGACAGTTCTGAGTCGTCCATTCACGTTTAAGAAAGCGCAGCTTGGGAGCTCCGAGGACATAGGGCTTGAAGTGTTCCCCTGTGATGGGTGAACAGGAAGCTATTTCCCTGGAAAAGCTCAAGTGCCATAGATGTAGGCTGCAATACCCCACCTCCATGAGCTATCTTTGGTTGTCCCAGACAGTTCATTCTAGCTCATGGGAGTGTTTGCTTCCTTGTCACTGAGGGATGCATACTTTGATATAGAGCCCACTGTACATGGGGTGGCGTAGGAGGAGTAATAAGCCTTGTGAAGACTGACCCTCTCTATTCATCCTGAGATCTACCTTCTGATACTCATTCTTACTTGGTAACTTTGAATCACAAACCTTTCTGTACCTGGACATGGCAGGACAGCCTCCTCATCAGCTATAGCCTCATTCTCAGGTGTTTTAGACTGCCTCTTCTTCCATCCAACTCCATCCATATCTGCGCAGTTTCTATATTCTGCTGCTGCTGCTGCTAAGTCACTTCAGTCATGTCTGACTCTATGTGATCCCATAGACGGCACAGACCAGGCTTCCCCATCCCTGGGATTCCCCAGGCAAGAACACTGGAGTGGGTTGCCATTTCCTTCTCCAGTGCATGAAAGTGAAAACTGCAAGTGAAGTCACTCAGTCGTGTCCAACTCAGCGACCCCACGGACTGCAGCCTCCCAGGCTCCTCCATCCATGGGATTTTCCAGGCAAGAGTACCGGAGTGGGGTGCCATTGGCTTCTATATTCTAGAAATACATTAAAATTGCCTTTCCATTGATGTCTTACCCTGTTCTCTGTCATATTGAGTTTATGCCTTTTAAATTCTCTCCCTGTCATCTTATAGGGATCTCATCAGGGTGAAAGAGAGAGATGCCCAGTCCACAGGCTGTGTGCTTCTGCCTTTCTGCCCTGGGAAGGATTTCAGAGACCACAGACTCAATTTGAAATGAAGAAACCAAAGTTAGAATGGATATAGCAACTGGCTAAGGAAGAGTGGCCAAGTAGGGAAATCCATCCGTTCCGTTCAGTCGCGCAGTCGTGTCCGACTCTTTGCGACCCCATGAATCGCAGCACGCCAGGCCTCCCTGTCCATCACCAACTCCCGGAGTTCACTCAGACTCACGTCCATTGAGTCCATGATGCCATCCAGCCATCTCATCCTCGGTCGTCCCCTTCTCCTCCTGCACCCAATCCCTCCCAGCATCAGGGTCTTTTCCAATGAGTCAACTCTTTGCATGAGGTGGCCAAAGTACTGGAGCTTCAGTTTTAGCATCATTCCTTCCAAAGAAATCCCAGGGTTGATCTCCCTCAGAATGGACTGGTTGGATCTCCTTGCAGTCCAAGGGACTCTCAAGAGTCTTCTCCAACACACACTTCAAGAGCATCAATTCTTCTGCGCTCAGCCTTCCTCACAGTCCAACTCTCACATCCATACATGACCACAGGAAAAACCATAGCCTTGACTAGATAAGGTGGCCAAAGTACTGGAGCTTCAGTTTTAGCATCATTCCTTCCAAAGAAATCCCAGGGTTGATCTCCCTCAGAATGGACTGGTTGGATCTCCTTGCAGTCCAAGGGACTCTCAAGAGTCTTCTCCAACACACACTTCAAGAGCATCAATTCTTCTGCGCTCAGCCTTCCTCACAGTCCAACTCTCACATCCATACATGACCACAGGAAAAACCATAGCCTTGACTAGATGGACCTTAGTCGGCAAAGTAATGTCTCTGCTTTTGAATATACTATCTAGGTTGGTCATAACTTTTCTTCCAAGGAGTAAGCGCCTTTTAATTTCATGGCTGCAGTCACCATCTGCAGTGATTTTGGAGCCCAAAAAAGTAAAGTCTGACACTGTTTCCACTGTTTCCCCATCTATTTCCCATGAAGTGATGGGGCCAGATGCCATGATCTTCGTTTTCTGAATGTTGAGCTTTAAGCCAACTTTTTCACTCTCCTCTTTCACTTTCAACAAGAGGCTTTTAAGCTCCTCTTCACTTTCTGCCATAAGGGTGGTGTTATCTGCATATCTGAGGTTATTGATATTTCTCCCGGCAATCTTGATTCCAGCTTGTGTTTCTTCCAAATAGTAGAGTATATTAGTTTAGAGCATGGACTCTGAGACCAGTTGAGTTTGAACCCTGGCTCCATCACTTAGTAGCCATGGGAACTTGAGAAAGAATTTTAACTTCACCGTGTCTGTTTTCTCATCTGTAAAATGGGGATAAAAATACTGACCTTTTAGAGTTGTGAGATAAGTGAATTACTATATATGAGGGGCTTAGAAAATGGTCCATCATGAAGAATTATCTAGTAGTGGAGAAACTTAGTAAGTTTGAGATCTTGGCCAAACTCAGGCCCCACACCAGTATGTCTTATGATCTTCTATCATATGAAGTTTCTAAACAAATAGAAGCACAGCCATTGCTAAATTAAGTACAGATCATCATCCTGGTAGCACAGACCCTCTGCAGGGTGAAATCTCTGCCCCCAACTCCCACCTGGTTTGTCCACCTGTTGCCTCAGACCCCTTCCCTTCTTGCCCTATCCAAGCCATGCAGTCTACACCAGTCCCCCCCTGGTCCTAAGTCTTTTTGGCTGATTGGAACAGCTTTTAAATGTAGTCTCTAGGGCCCACTATTGATAACTGTGTTAAGCAAATGGCACCCTTAAGCACCTGGAGAATCCCTCTCTTGTCTCTTTTGCTGCTGCCTTTGCTGAGTTTTAAATCTGTTTAACAAAATAGACTTCTGTCCTGTTTGTGTCTTGGCTCTCATCAGAATTTCCTTGAAGCTAAGGACTGTGGCTAAGTCATCTTCGCTTCCTCCAGAAGGTTGGCTGGTGTAGTACTTCACATCTGCTAATAAGCATGATGGAACAACTTGGAGATGGGTAGACCTGATTGAGGCCTCAGTTGCGCCAGTGAATAGCTGTGCATCCTCAGAAAACTAAATTACCTTCTCTGGTCCACCACTACCTCAGGTGCATTTTGAGGCTCAAATAAGATGAAAAACCTTTTACAAACCTAATAAACTGTGAGGGGAAGATTTAATTGTTGTTGTTAGTTGCTAAGTTGTGTCCGACTCTTTTGTAACCCCATGGACTGTAGCCCACCAGGCTCCTCTGTCCATGGGATTTCCCAGGCAAGAATATTGGAGTGGGTTGCCATTTCCTCCTCCAGGGGACCTTCCTGACCCAGGGATTGAACCACATCTCCTGCACTGCAGGTGGATTCATCACCACTGAGCCAAACCTAAGGAACCATGAGAGGAAGATTTCATTGAGGACATGCTTATAAAGAGAAAAGCTGAGCAGTGATGACAAGGACTCCCTGCAGG
This sequence comes from Aepyceros melampus, assembly GCA_006408695.1. NCBI lineage: Eukaryota > Metazoa > Chordata > Mammalia > Artiodactyla > Bovidae > Aepyceros > Aepyceros melampus. The sequence goes on along the minus strand of SJXQ01007358.1, from coordinate 524,150 downwards.
TAGCATGGGTTAAGGGAGATGAAACCCCAAGGATCTATCAGGGAAGACTTGGTCGAGGCACGTAGTGGTGGCCAGGGGCAACTGGCACCTATGAAGGGTGGGAGGTAGGTGATCAAGAGGACAGGGGTTGAAGTGTAGCTGATTGGAGGATGATGTGATGACCAAGATGGAGAATTTGGCAGGAGAGCAACTTTGGTGCAGATGAGGTGTTAGGTTTGGGAAATGTAAGGTCTGAGGTGAGGATTCCATAGAGATGCTCTGTCAGAAAGTTGAACACGTGAAGTTCCTACTTGGGGGAAAATCTTGGATGTCTCTGTTACTGAGCTGATTGTTGGTACCATGGAGAGGATGAGATGCGTAAGGGAATGTGGAGACAGATCAGAGAGCTGAGGACAGGATTTTAGGGAAGAAAAGCATCTTTTGAAGTTTTAGGCTAGAATTGTAGTCCATGGAAAGAGGAAAGTGCTCTGTGACACAGCAGGGGACCAGGAGAGCACTGGTCTCAAAGACGAGAGTTTAAAGAATGAATGCTGATTACTGATTGGCTATTTGTTGATATTAAGAAACTATGTGATGTGTTTAGATATGATAATGGTGTTGTGTTTATGTTTTTTTGAAAAGTCTTAATCTTTTAGATATATACATTCTTCATCTGAATGATTTACAGATAAAATGATAGTGTTTGGTACCTGCTTTCAAATAAACTGGTGGGATATCTAAAAGGGACACACTTAGATTCAAGATTCAAATAGGATGAAAGTTAAGGATGGAAAAGATATACCATGCCAACAGTAACCAAAAAGAGAGCTGGGTGGCTATAGTATCATCAGACAAAAAGGACTCTAAGACTGACCTTATTATTAATGACTAAGGAGGATATTTTACAATGACAAAAGGCCAATCCATCAGGAAGACATAAAAATTATAAAAATATATGCACCTAATAAGCCTGGCAGGCTACAGTCCATGGGTTCACAAAGAATTGGACACGACTGAGTGAATAAAGAGAGGAGGATGCATCTAACAACAGATCCTCGAAAACATGAAGGAAAAAAAACCCTGCTAGAACTGGAATGAGAAATAGATAATTCAACAGTAACAGTTGGGGCCTTCAGTACTCCACTTTCAATTATGGATAAAATAAAGAAGTCAACAAAAGTAAATTTGAACAACTTTCTAAAACAATAGACCTAAGAGATACCTATAGAGCATTCTGGCTAACAAAAACAAAATACATGTTCTTTCCAAGTGCACACAGAACATCTTGAGAATTTGGGTGGGACTTGAAAGGGTTTCCTGAGCCTGGCATAATTTGAGGCCGATTTTCCTGAATTAATCAGCCACTGAAATCCCTCCTGATTAAGGATAGGATAGGACAGAGTGTTTGGGCTCAGAGCCTGCTGCATTGGTTAGAGTTCTTAATTATACTTACAGAAGTGGGTAGCTTTGAGCTTAAGAAGATGGGCTCAGGGCAGTGGTCTGGATCCGATTCCTGGGTCTGCCATTTACTGGGTCTCTGAATGTAAGCAAATTGCTTAACCTCTTTGTGCCTTGATTTTTTTCCCCTGTGGAATAAAAAATGATATTAATATTGATATCTTAATATTTGTTAATAGTTGTTAGGATTAAATTTAAAAATTTATGTCAAGCATATACAAACATGTATGAAACCTAGTAAACATTAAACAAGTGTCATTATTATGTGCTTTATTATTATGTGTTAGTATTACTATGAACGCCTGGGTTACAGGTAACAGAAATTCAACAGAACTAGATTAGGGAAGAGGGAGGGATCTATTGACTTGTAATTGACAGTATAAGAAACCAAGCGTTTATAAATCAGCTTATTACCAGGAATATCTCGAGGCTTCACCTGCTTCTGTGTTGGTTTACTTCTCAGGCAGGTTTTCCACAAGGTGGCCACCTGCTTCTCTGTGCTCACATGCTGCTCTCTGAGCAATGCCAGCAGAAGGCAGAGCTCCTTTTACCTTGAAGCTCCAGCAAAGGCTTTGGAGTTGGCTTTTACTGGCCTGGCTGGTGTTCCCAGCCCATCAGTGATCTGATTTCTGTGGCCAGGGGAACTCAGTGTTGTCATTGGCCAGTCCTGAGTCACATGTAACCTTTACAGCTGAACCTCCTGATCTGAGGTTGGATGAGGGGATAGTCCCAAAAAGAATGAGGTATTTTTATCAGAAGAAGAATAAGGGTGCTGGGCAAGTAGAAATTCATTTCTACGACACCCGCAGAAGGGGCAAAGTGGAGAAGGACTGTGGAAGAAGGGAGGTATCTGTGCCAGGCGGCGAGGCTGCTAGCCGCATGAGGGCGTGTCACATAAGCTGGTAAGATAGTTCCCGAAGTGAGTTCCACTGAGTGCCAGTTCAAACAAGCATTAATAGACGTTCCTGTGAGACAGGTTCTGTGGAGGAGGAAGTTTGGGAAATGCCAGGTGTCTTTACTACAAAATTCTCCCTGCTTTTAACACACCTCTGTATTTGATGACTCTGCAGGATCGAGATACAGATCTGAGATTCCCAAACATATGGAACCACGGAACCCTTATTCAGTGAAGCATTTTGTAGGGTCACAATCTGTGGAACGCGATTTGGGAAGCATGGTAGACTAGGATGCTGATGAGGTTGGGCAATAGCAGGAGCAAGAAACTCCTCTGAATGTTCGCAGGGGGACAATGGTCTGCGGGTGACTGTGGGTGGTGAGGGGTGAGCCTCCTCTTCAAGCCTGGAGTCAGAAACTTCTGTCTTAGTCCAAAGGGGAAACCAAGATCACATCGTTTTGCCTCTAACCAAGTTGGCCCTCACCCAGAGAACACACCCTCCCTACATGTCAGAAAACAAATGCAGAGGACTGATGCAGGTTCTCGCCCCTTTAGATTCAGCTGAGAACAATGGGGAGGAGCCTCATCCCTGGGGAGAGCAGAGTTCCCAGACCTACTCCTCTAGGCAGGGTGTGGTGCGCAGGGATGATGGGGCCTGATCTTGGAAGGTCTCTGCAGGGGAAGTTCTGTGTCCTCCATGTTTGCTCAGGGGCAGGAGAGGACTTCCATCAATGGGTAAAACAGCAGCATCTCAGACAGCACTGCGTGGCCTGGAGAAGACTCTCTTATGGGACTACCTGGGAGTAACCATATTCTCAGGGAGATAGCCAAGTCTACGCAAGCTTGAGCCCCAAGGAGTCACCCCCTAGAGTCCTTTTGAACGATGTCACTGCAATCTTACTGCACTCTTGCCATCCTATGGTAGCCTTTGCATGGGAATTAATCCCACTGCACTCTAACAGAGCTGTGTGTTCTTCTTTATGACTCGAGACTAGAGGTTTCAGCCTATTCAGGGGATAGACTGGTGACCGAAAGGGAGACATCTCTTGAAGGTGGCATTTGTCCAGAGGGCCATTCCCAAGCAGAAAGGGACCCCTACCACCACATTACCCCTCAGTGCTGTCGTGAAAGTCAATTCCTGCTGTTAATCATTTCAGTTTTAGGGACATTTCTGGACTAGACTTCCCTAGTGGCTCAGATGGTAAAGCGTCTGCCTACAATGCGGGAGACCCGGGTTCGATCCCTGGGTTGGGAAGATCTTCTGGAGAAGGAAATGGCGACCCACTCCAGTATTCTTGCCTGGAAAATCCCATGGATGGAGGACTGTGGTAGGTTATAGTCCATGGTGTCCCAAACAGTCAGACACGACTGAGCGACTTCACTTTTCCTTCACTTTTCATGGACTAGGCACCAAGTTTTCAGTGGGCTTTCATTGTTTCTGTTGGTTCATGAGAATTTATTTACAACTGAGGAAATGGAGATTCAGAGGCTAGAATATTTTCCTGGAATCATACAGATGGCAAGTGGCAGAGCTAGGATTCAAATGCAGGTCTGTCTGATGCCAGAGACTGTGCCCTTTATGGAACTGGCAAGAATACTAGAGTGGGTTGCCATTTCCTTCTTCAGGGGAATTTCCTGACCCAGGGATCAAACCTAAGTCTCCTGCATTGCAGGTGGTTCTTTACTGTCTGAGCCACCAGGGAAGCCCACAGAAGTGCTTAGAGAACATGAAATGATGGTGCTTTTATGATTTACACAATAGGGAGGATTTGGGTTTGATATGTATCTGGGGGAGAAGCATTCACTGCTATTCTTCTTAAGAGACAGGAGATGTTCTGGGACTTGGGTCCTGGGAATCTCTTCATATTTTCTCCGTCAATGTCTCTGGGACCCAGGAGCCATGGTTTTGAAGCTACTCCTGCCAGTTAGCGCTTGGTCACAAATGGGCACCAGCTGTAAATCAGTAGAATGGTCTTTCATTGGCTGTAAGCAGCAAATGAGATAATTAGGTCTTGCAAAGCTGGTCACCTGTCATCTCATTTCCATGTTTGATGGGGTTCCTAAGTATTGGTACCATTTGTCAAATACTCCCTCGTGCTCTTTTTGAAGGAGTTTTGCTCTAAAAGGGAGGAAGAGGAGTGAGGTGGTACCTGAAGGGAAAATTGAGATGAGGAGAGGCAGTTTTTCCTTTGTTTTTAAATCAATGAACAAATGATTGAATGGCTAAACACGTAAATAATAAGAGCATGTTAGTATGCTGAAAGGGATGATCAGTAGTGAGGAGGCATGTGATGAAATGAGAAGATGACTGAAGCTATGTCCTCAAGTAGATGAGATGGGGGTAGATTTAAAACACAGATGGAAGGAATGGCTGTAATCAAACATTTGGCTGGAATCCAGATATCCCATGCTTACAGAATCCTCCAGGCCATAGAGGGGAGGCTGTGGGTCTTAGGGAAGAGACTCAGACTTAGCGAGGAGGACTGATTTCCAATGGCCCTGTGCTTCCTCTAGAGGGTCCTGGAACAGGGTGGATAACTCCTATGAGCTTTGGTTTTGGTCTCCTTGTAAGATAAAGATGGTTTTGCATACTCTGCAGAGTTGCAGCAAGTATTAAACAAGATAATGTAAGCAGAACCCTTGGCATGGAAAATAAAAGTGATTTCAATTCTATCACTGAGAGATAACTGTATTTACCATTTTAATGTATTTTTGCACCTATCTTTTTCCCACTTAATATAAACACATACTTAAAAATACTATTGTTCTTTACACACTCTTCTATAACATGCTTTTAGCACTTAAATATATTGAGGACAATTTTCCACAACAATTTTTCTATAACATCATGTTTTAAATATATGCAGATAATTACAGTAGGTGGATGTACCATACTGTATTTTAACAATTCCTATTGTAGACATCATGGAAGTTGCTCCTTACTATGTTCTATTATAAATTACACTGTTAGAATTTCCTTTCAGCTGTATTTTCACATACATCCATGGTTATTTCCCTCTGCAAGTTTTCTGGCAGTGGAATTTCAGCTGACCTGTGGGCAAGCTCTTTCACACAGCTATATATATAGAGAGAGGAAGAGGATTTCAGGGGACAGCACAAACAGGCAGAGTGAAGTGTGATATCTGAAGGGTACTGATGAATGGCTTGCTGTCATTCAGGAAGCAGGGCTCTGGGGGCCTGAGATCAATCTCAAGATGTGATCTGTCTCCTTTAACAATTTGATTGCTGCCCTGGTTGTAGACATGAAGGCAAGCTTACCAAATATGAGGATGTTGTGAAGTTGGCAAGGATATGTCGAATGATGGAGTCAAGTTGCAAGGGAAAACCTGAATGGCAGGAAGAACGGGCTGAAGCAAACAGGAGAGACCGTGTCGGGAAAACTGCAGTGTCTTAACAATGATAAATCTGGACCATGCGCATCAGGGCTAGAGTAGAGCTGGATGAACGCCAGGTCATGCCAAACAGACACGGGAGTTGATGTCGTGTGGTTGACCCCCAAACTCATGCAAAACAATCCAATAAACGTCAGGTGGTTATTGGTATGAGTACAGTACCTTGTGTCAGTGGAATGTTGATAAGCTGGAGCTCAGCAGAGAAAAAGAAGTGGTCAGGCTGGTGAATGATCTCGACCATAACTGTTCAATAGAAATATTGCTGATGTTCCATCACGAAGTCATGTCCAGCTCTTTGTGACCCCATGCAGTGCAGCACGCCAGGCTCCCAAGTCCTTCCTTATCTCCCAGAGTTTGCTCAAATTCATGTCCATTGAGTCAGGGATGCCATCCAGCCATCTCATCCTCTGTCACCTCCTTCTCTTGCCCTCAATCCTTTCCAGCATCAGGGTCTTTTCCAACGAGACAGCTTTACAATGCAGGCCATATCAATCTATCTATCTAAAATTTAAAAATTTCTAGTAGCCAGTACAAGATTTTAGATAACTCAGTCTATCCAAAATATTATCATTTTGGCATGTAATCCATACAAACAAATTATTGAGATATTACATTCTCTTTTTTCCCCCTCTATGTGCTAAGTCTTTGAAATCCAGTGTATCTTATACTTCCAGCACATCTCAGTTCAAGCTCTAAATTTTCAGTGGTCAAAATGAAATATAGTTCACTGAAACAAAAAGTTGTATTTAGTGGAAAAATACTTTATACTGCTTTTGTTTTTAAATTCAAATTTAAATGATTAAAATTAAGCACAGTAAAAATTGAGGTCCTCAGTTGCCCCAACAGCACTTCAAAATACTCAATAACCTCGTGTGGCCAGTGGCTATTGAAATTGGACAGGGAAGGTCTATACCCTGTGGTTGCTACTCAAAATGTGGTCCATGGACCAACAGGATTTGCGTCCTCTGGGAAGTGGTTCGAGATGCAGCTGCTCAGGCTCCACCCGGAACTTCTGAGTCGAAATTTGCACTTCAGCAAATTCTCTGCATGATTCACGTGCTCATTTAAGTAGTGATGTAGACGTCAGGTGATGACTTGCGGAATGTATGAAGAGGCCAAGAAACCATGTTTCGCATGAGGAACGGAAACCTTAGGAAACCATGATAATTTTCAAACATTTAAGGGCCTGTATGTGGAAAGTGGGAAAGATCAGGTGGAAGAACTAAGGCCACAGATGGAGATGGGGCTGGGGTGGGAGAAAGGGAACTGAACTTTTTTAAGCACTTAATCCTCATGAAAGAACTGGAGTTGGAGTTAACTCAGATAATCTGAGTTGAGATCTCATCATCACTAATCACTGTGCATCCTCAAGGAAAAATTACTTAGCCACTCTGAGCCTCAGTTTATTGTCTCTAAAATGAGAAAAATAACAGCCCACATACCAGGGCTAATGCGAAGACCGTGTAGGCAAGGACCATAATCACTGTATTTACCACACCTTCCCTGGGCTCAGACATGGCATAGATTCCGTCCGCATGAGGGTTTCTTTGTAAACTAGGCAGAGCTCTGGCATGTGAAGGATGGCTGGTACAACTATTAGCAGGCTTGTGGTTTGGGGTGACAGATTGCCTTTTTCAGTAGACACAAATGAACCCTGCCCCTGCGTGTCTTCATCGCACCAAAAGCCCATTTTTTGTTTACAGCCCTGATTGATCTGGGTTGGTCTATTTGCAAACCGTGTCATCAGAAGGGTGAAAATGGAAAATTGGGGAGGAGAGGTCAAGGCTCCTCCTTCTTACCCTGCTCAGTGGGTGGTGCTGGGTCTCTAGCCATGTTACCTTAACGGGGGTAAAAGATCTCCAAAGAGTGGTACTGGGTCATTCTAAGATGGGGAGAAACTGGCCCATCAGAGCATTTCTCAGCAAAAGGTCTCATTGCTGCTGCGCCAAACCACATCTGTGCTCTGTCAAGTAAACAAAGAATATCTACAGCTCTCAGGCAGGCACTAACATTAGCCGAGTGAGGGCTCTTTGGGGACTAGGGAGAGTAGGCTCGCATTTGAAAATGAACCACTGTACGTGGATTTATAGCACTGCTTTTCTGATGAAGAGGGGGAAATATTTTTCTCTGGGAGATTAGAATTTACTAGTGGATTCAAGTGTAACTTTGGAGAGTGGCAGAGGTATTAGATGTGGCAGTATCACAGTATTGTTTTATTGGCAATTAGATTTCAAATTGGCACGAATGTATGAAAATAAGTCTCAATTATGGGCCTGCAAAGTTTCTCCACCATCTGTCAACGGTTTGCTCCTTATGCCACAACATGTGTACCTTTGGAGGGAAAATGATTTAATAGCCCAAGTCAAGAGGTACAGCTCACCAAATTATATTGGAGTTTATGGCCAAGGCCTGCATTTGTGGTTTCTGATGCAGAGAAGGAAAATGTGAGCTTGTGTGCATATACACACTCACACGCACACTCTCTCTCTCTTCAGGGTCTCACAGCTGTCAGAGATGGAAGATATCTTCAAAAGGAGTGAATTTAACTTCTGCATTTTTAATTGGGAAAAATCAAGTCCCAGAGAGGCCAGGGACTTGTGCAATTGGTGCTGTGAGACGGGGCAGAGCTGGAATGATGACAATAGGAAGCTTAGGGATGGGGCAGTGGGGGGTTAGTAAATGTGTAACAACCTCTGGGGAAATGAAAGCCCTGATGTGCAGCCGCCTGCCTATTCCTGTGATGTAAGCACTCTCATGACGACGCTTTCACACTAACGTGATAACACTGAATGCGAAGTTTGGAAAGCGTGCACAATTGCCTCTTACAAGCCAGTTTCTGTGGCTCCAGTGTGCCACTGTGAAGGGGGATGGAGGTGGTTATAGATATTCGTGGTTTGCCTGCCCAGCATCGGTTTCCCTTTCTAGTAAGTGTACCTTAATTTTCCCCGAGGGTGTCCACCAGTACCCTGTTTTGAGCCCATGGAGTTTGGTTAGGGTGACCCCATCACCAGCTCCAGGAGTTGACCCAGGGTTGGGCCAATCAGTGTATTTCATCTCCCTGGACATTGATTGGTTCAAGGTTGGGCTTGTGGCCCAATTTGGCTCTGGGAGTCAGGCCCAGGACCTTTGTTTGAAGTGGTGGTCTTAGAGCTCTGAAGGAGTAGCTTGTATCGAGTGGTGGTCAGTTTGCCACCATAAGAGAAGAGGCTGTCGAGAATGAAGACAAACAGAGGAGAACAGAGCTGAGAGACTAGAAAGAACAGGCCCTGAGTCTGTTCTTTGCTTCTGGATCTATCTGAGCTTCAAGTGTAGTTCCTGGACTTTCTGAGAATCAATGAACATGTTTCATTTTTTAAAAAGTCTGTGCATTTATTATGTCAATTATGTCTCACTTTAAAAAATGTATTCGGACAGAACCAGTTGTGGAGCAGGGCTCCTTCAGGTCTACTCACTTCTGGAGCAGAAGCTCAGTTCTTAGCTGCCTTTCTCAGCCATGCCCTTTTCCCCTCTGTCCAAACTTCAGCAAGCATGCTTGTTTTGACTAGGATTTGGGGAAACCGTGCGTTTCTTTATCAGGTGTTTGCCTCTGATGGGAAGAGTTCTAACCGACGAGTTTGTCCCGGAGAGCTATACTAGGGAATCTCTAGAGCCTCCTTGATGTGCTGCTTATCTAGAGTTTGATCCATGAAGCCACAGGCCTTGTCTCTCTTGGACATCATTGCTTTCACAGAGCCCAGCATATGCCTGTTGTGTGGGAAATGCTCAGTAAGAATTAGTGGAATGGCTCGTCTCAGGCAGGCTTTGCTGTGTTATGATGCTGTAACAAACACCCTCTAAATTCAATGGCTTGTAACCACAAAGTTGCATCTTTCTCTCGGAGTCTTCTATCATTTTTGTTGGCTGCAGCTCTGCTCCATGTCTTTTTTGTTTTAGGGTCCAGGCGGATGGAACAGCTCCCCCTGGGAACGTGAAAATCTCATGGCAGAGGGAAAAAGAGCAAAGGCGGAACACGCGATGACTCTTTAACTGTCTGCTTAGATAAGGTACTTGGTACTTTTTTTATGTTCCATTGGTCAAAGCAAGTCACTTGGCAGGAAGATGTCCTCCAAAGCAAGACACTGCATACCACAGATATCAGTAGAGATGAATAATCAATCCCCTTATAGGTTGGGGAGTGAGTAATGGGGAATAATAATACAGGCAACCACACACTTAAAGGGAGAGTGTGGAAATGCGGTTAGAACTAATCTTGTGAAACTGAACATGTGAGTATAGACTGACCCAGCATTGGGCTTCCCTGATAGCTCAGTTGCAATGCCGGAGACCCTGGTTTGATTCCTGGGTCAGGAAGATCCGCTGGAGAAGGGATAGTCTACCCACTCCAGTATTCTTGGGCTTCCCTTGTGGCTCAGCTGGTAAAGAGCCGCCTGCAATGAGGGAGACCTGGGTTCAATCCCTGGGTTGGGAAGATCCCCTGGAGAAGGGAAAGGCTACCCACTCCACTATTCTGGCCTGGAGAATTCCATGGACTGTATAGACAATTGGGTTGCAAAGAGTCAGACATGACTGAGGGACTTTCACTTTCTTTCACTTTGACCCAGCATGCCCAGAGAGCTTCTTGCCTGTGGGTACCAGTGTTTCAGGAACGTTTCTAGGAGCATGTTTGGTATAGCAGAAAACTGCCAACTCAAACAACTTAAATATCTGTAGGCAGATGAATGGATATATAAATTAGAATACATTTACACCAAGGAATGTAATGTAGCAATGAAAGTGAATGAACTTCCGCTATTTGGAACAACATGAATATATCATAGAAGCATATTAAGTTAAGTGAAATAAGAAGATACAGAGAATTTGATTCCAGTTTTATAAATCATTCACGTGAAAAAATTACACAAAAAGCAAATGAATGATAAACACAAAAATCAAGATTTGGCTGCTTTGAGTGGAGGAAAGTATGACAGTGGGATAGGCAGATACAACTCACTGATGTTCTAGCTTTCAAGTGGGGTGGTAGATTGGGGGAGGTCATTTTCATATTGTGCATTTTAACATATTTGTTACATTCTTTTGTGTCTATCAAATACTATGTTCAAAATGGAATTGGAAAAGAAGGCAAAAATAACAGCTAGGAAAAGTAGTAATTTTTAAAAAGATGAGTGCTTATGGAAAAGTGCTGTCATAAAAAGTGGAATTCCTAGAATCAAATTTGGCAAATACACGTTGGGGCAGAATTCCGGGCCCAGGATAGAAGATGGGTCCTCTCAGCACCGAGCCTAGACTGTGGGCAGTTCACACCATCAACCCTCCCCACACGTGGGGGATGACCTGTGTCCTCACTGGCCCCAATATCATGCTCCCTAGGCTGCTGCAGGGACTGAGATGCATGCAAGGACCCTGCCCATGGGCCTCGACATTCCAGGTCCATGAAGAAAGGTTCGCCCCTGTGGATGAACACAATTGACCATTGGGGTCCTGATTTAACTGTCCCCGAGTCTGGTCCTCTGTGGGTACGTAGAGAAGGCTCCTTTTGGCCTTGTAAAGTTGAAGAGGCCACACCCAGATAGCTCTTGGTCACCCCCATGCCACCCTGACCACTCAGTGAGGCAGCATTCTGCTGGAGAGTCCCTGATCTGGACTCCAAGCTCAGGGCAGAAGAAGGAAGCTTCAGATTGGATATTATGGATCTCTGATGAAATAACCCAAGAGCACCTGCCCCCAGATGCTTCAGCATCTTCCTAGTCAGAGCGAGTTACGTTACTGAGGGGGACTGCCTGCTATGGGGACTGCCTGCTATGGTGCCTCCAGAGGCCCAAGTGGCATCCAAGTCTCTTCCATCAGAGAGAGAAGGAGAAGGGCACTATGGGGCAGCTTGGAGATGAGCCAGAACCGAAACCAGAGCACGGGTGAGACCTACCCAACCTCTGCATGAGGGGAAGCCTGCCCACATCAGCTCTGCTGAACTTCCTTGCCCACATGTGGGGCACATGCAAAAAGCTACCAACTTCTCCCTTTTGGGGGCGATGCCTGCTTGCCAATCTCTACACTCTCAGGCTCATTTAGCTCATTTTAGTTTGGTTCCTTTTGGTTGCAGGTAACAGAAATTAAAAAAAAAATGTAATTTTTGTCTCTTTGCATTTATATAGGAGTAGATATAACGTTAGGTGAAACTTGGTCCAGGATTCAAAAAAATATCACTGAGCCCTCTTTCTCTCTCTCATCTCTTCTTGGCTCAGCTTTCCAGGGTGGGCTTTATTTCAGAGAGACTTCTCACTACTCCCAGCCCTAGGGGTCTCCCAGAGCTTCTGGGACTCCACTAAAGTCCAGCAGGAAAGAAGTAACCTCTCAGCCCCCATACCCATTAAAAGCCCTGAGATTCAACCTGTTAGGGTCACATGCCCTTTCCAAGCCAATCACAGTGACTGGGGACTGGGAGGCATTGATTGGTGTAGTCAGGTCACACAGGCTGGGGATGAAGTTAGCATCCCCAGAACTTGTGGGTTTCAGTAGAAATCCAGGACTGTGAGGAAGAAGGAAGGGGGACTGGATGCTCAGCGAGTAAAGGGTCTCCCAGAGCTTCTGGGACTCCACTAAAGTCCAGCAGGAAAGAAGTAACCTCTCAGCCCCCATACCCATTAAAAGCCCTGAGATTCAACCTGTTAGGGTCACATGCCCTTTCCAAGCCAATCACAGTGACTGGGGACTGGGAGGCATTGATTGGTGTAGTCAGGTCACACAGGCTGGGGATGAAGTTAGCATCCCCAGAACTTGTGGGTTTCAGTAGAAATCCAGGACTGTGAGGAAGAAGGAAGGGGGACTGGATGCTCAGCGAGTAAGCCACAGCCACTTCCTGTCTGCTGATGCTTGTTTTTCAGTCACCAAGTCAGTGATGCCAGCCCTCAACCATCTCATCCACTGTTGCCCTCTTCTCCTTCTGCCTTCAGTCGTTTCTGGCACCAGGGCCTTTTCCAGTAAGTCAGCTGTTCGTATTAGGTGGCCAAAGAATTGCTGATGCTTGTTTAGTCGTTTGGAGGAGCACTTTGCACCTTAAAGATAATGGTGGTTTATAGGCCCCACAGATGTTAAAAAAGTATTTTTCTCTGTTGCTATTTGCCTTTTAAATTTATGTTTTTTTTTTTAAACTTTTATTTTTAACCATGGTCATTTTCAAAGACACACAAAAGCAGAGTGAATACAGTAATGAATGGATCTCTGTATCCATCAACCAGCTGCAACCATTGTCTTATGTTGATTTTTGTCTTTCAAAGTTTCAAATTTGTTCAGAGTTCAATCTTCATGTTTTCTATTGTGGCTCCTCCTAATAGATATGATTGTGTTCAGAAGGAAACGAGATACACAGTCACCTACATTTTTTCTAAGTTTGTTTTACTTGGATATATACTGTGAAGTGAGACACTAACAGGATTTTTCCCCACGTCTCCAGTTTCCCCAGGTCTATTGATTGAATCATCCATCCTGTTCTCACTGGTTTGTGAAGCATCCTTGATTTGATATTACGTTCTCGCATGTACCAATATGTGTTTCTGGCTACATATTCAGTTTTATTGACCTATGTGTTCTTGCACCAATATCAACATTTAAAATTTAATAGATGTATAAATAAGTTTTCATATCCAGTATACCAAGTTCCACACTAGGCTTCTTTTTTCAGTATTTTCTTTCCCAACTTTATCTATTCATTCTTCCAGATGAAACGTAGAATGATTTTTCTAAGTTCAGAACATAATGGCCTTAGGGTTTTGATTAGAATTGGTTAAAGTTCTGTGTAAAGTTGGAAAAAAGAACATTTTCTTCATAGTCAGTCTTCAAATGTGTAAATATAGCACATCTTGCCATTTATTCAGGTCTTGTAAGTCTCTCTGTAAAAGTGCATGGTTTTGTCTCCTATGAGGGCCATTCCTGGGTTGTTTATGTATTCTGCTTTGCTTATAGATGAGAGATTTAAAACTTCCCATTTTATTTTCTTTGTTCATTCTCTCTGACTTTTTATTTCTATCAGGTCTGAGTCACTCTGAGAAGTTTAGGCCATGCTTGCTAGGAACCCACCACCCAGTTGGCCAGAGTTTCTATTTGCTCTAAAGGTGGAGTCCCCTGAGCTCCATGTTACAGTGGAAAGAGCATGAGATCTGACCTCAAGGTAGGCCTGAGCTCAGGCTCCTGCCCTGCCCTTTATCAGTGGCGCATCCTTGGGCAAATTATCATTTTGCTTCTCCAAGTCTCATTTTCCTTACTGGCAAGTGAATGCAGGTTGTTTTCTCCATTTTTAATCTATTTCCTTTTGTTGTGTTTGTTTCCAAACTTCTCTTTCTTCTCCGGGGAGGCTAAGCTTTCTGGGAACAGAGGTTGTGCCTCCTCCACGGCTGCAGATGGAGACCACAATCAGGAAACAGTAGGTGTTTGGTGTTGCCAGGCCGCACTGACTTCAGAGTCCAGCCCACTGACACCATTTTGGTTCATTTGAAATAGAAGATACTCCATTTATTTATTTTTATTTTTAGTAGGAGCATAATTGCTTTACAGTGTTGTGTTGGTTTCTGCCATACATGAATTGGCCTTAAATATATATATGCATATAAATACGTATATAACCCCCTCCCTCTTGAGGCTCCCTCCCATCCCCATCCCCATCCCACCTCTCTAGGTCATCGCAGAGCCCCGAGATGAGCTCCTTGTTATATGGCAGCTCCCGTTTGTTGTCTGTTTCACGCATGATAGTGTATATATTTCAAGGCTGCTCTTAAAGTTTGTCCTACCCTTTCCTTCTCCCACTATGTGCACAAGCCTCTACATCTGCATCTCTCTAAAGAAAAGATACTTTGAAATCACCTGGAGCCCTCACCTGGATTACAGTTCTTTAACCAAACTTTGAAATATGGATAATAGTCTTCAAGAGTAAAATAGTTGGGGTTTATTGAGTTCTTCGTATGTGCCAGGCACCAGGTGATCACGGTCCAGGTGTGATGTCATGAGACTACACAGAACTCTGGTGAGGAAGGTATAATCCTCATCTTAGTTCAGAGATGCCAGAAACAAAGATCATGCGGCCCAAGTATGGTGCTGAGACCAGCTCAGTGCCCAGAACCTGCGTACCCTACCATCTTCCCAGCCACAGTCAGGTGGTGTGTTAACAGGGCCTCAGGCCTTGCAGTAGCCCTCTGGTGGTCTAGGTCTTGCTTTTGGCAAAGTAGTGAAGTCAGGGAGCCATTGATCGTGTTAGTTGCCTTCTCTTTCTCCTTACATTTTAAGCATCATCCTCAGAAAAAGACTGTGGTCAATGGTGTTGAACTGTTCCTCACCCAATCTTTGCCACCCATTGCTCTCCTGACTCGTGAGTGGCAGGGCAGCAAGGCCTTGTAGGACTGCTGGGTGGAAGAGAGGGTATGGAGCATGAAAGGGGCACAGAGCATGGAGGTGGAGGACCCACGGCCTGGCAGGACGGCAGTGGGGAAGAGCTCTGGGTGCATTTGTGCACGAGTGTGGAAATGGCAACCCACTCCAATGTTCTTGCCTACAAAATCCCAGGGACCGTGGAGCCTAATGGGCTGCCGTCTATGGGGTTGCACAGAGTCGGACACGACTGAAGCAACTTAGCAGCAGCAGCAGCAGCAGACGTTTGTTGTCTGTTTCACGCATGATAGTGTATATATTTCAAGGCTGCTCTTAAAGTTTGTCCTACCCTTTCCTTCTCCCACTATGTGCACAAGCCTCTACATCTGCATCTCTCTAAAGAAAAGATACTTTGAAATCACCTGGAGCCCTCACCTGGATTACAGTTCTTTAACCAAACTTTGAAATATGGATAATAGTCTTCAAGAGTAAAATAGTTGGGGTTTATTGAGTTCTTCGTATGTGCCAGGCACCAGGTGATCACGGTCCAGGTGTGATGTCATGAGACTACACAGAACTCTGGTGAGGAAGGTATAATCCTCATCTTAGTTCAGAGATGCCAGAAACAAAGATCATGCGGCCCAAGTATGGTGCTGAGACCAGCTCAGTGCCCAGAACCTGCGTACCCTACCATCTTCCCAGCCACAGTCAGGTGGTGTGTTAACAGGGCCTCAGGCCTTGCAGTAGCCCTCTGGTGGTCTAGGTCTTGCTTTTGGCAAAGTAGTGAAGTCAGGGAGCCATTGATCGTGTTAGTTGCCTTCTCTTTCTCCTTACATTTTAAGCATCATCCTCAGAAAAAGACTGTGGTCAATGGTGTTGAACTGTTCCTCACCCAATCTTTGCCACCCATTGCTCTCCTGACTCGTGAGTGGCAGGGCAGCAAGGCCTTGTAGGACTGCTGGGTGGAAGAGAGGGTATGGAGCATGAAAGGGGCACAGAGCATGGAGGTGGAGGACCCACGGCCTGGCAGGACGGCAGTGGGGAAGAGCTCTGGGTGCATTTGTGCACGAGTGTGGAAATGGCAACCCACTCCAATGTTCTTGCCTACAAAATCCCAGGGACCGTGGAGCCTAATGGGCTGCCGTCTATGGGGTTGCACAGAGTCGGACACGACTGAAGCAACTTAGCAGCAGCAGCAGCAGCAGCAGTGGGGTTGCACGGGAGAGAGAATGTAGCCATGTGGGAGTATGTGCTTATGTGTGAGTCTGTGCATGTATGTTTGACTACATATGGGTGTAGGTTTCAGCACATATGTACATACAGATATGTTTATCTTGGTGCATGGGTTATGCATGAGCGTGTGACTACGGATCGGTGTGTATGTATGTTCATGTGTGTGTGTGCAGCTGTCATTTGTGTACGTTTATGTGTTCACATGTGGGAGAGGATGTGTATATCTTTGTGTAGGATTTTATGGGTATGTGTGCATGGGTGGATGTCAATATATGTGTGTGTATAATTGTGTGTGTGCTTGTACGTGTGTGAGAGTGTGTGAGTGTATACAGCAGGGCCCTGGACTGCAGAGCTGGGTGCCTTTCCTTCGCTCTTGACAGATGGTCCAGCTAATGAGGGCCCCTCTGCCACCTGCCTGATGCCCTCCTCCCCAGGGCCTTGCTCCCTCCCTCGAGTCCTGCTGCCTTCTGGTGGCTGTCTCTCCTCTCCCCGTCCCCTTCCTGACGTGAGCGCCTTTTAGGCTGCTGTGTGGGGTAGGTGGGATTAGGACAGAGCTGACAGTCAAGGCTGCCCTGGCTGAGCCTATGGTGACAGGGCCAGGAAGCAGGCAGGGCTGAGTGTGTGCACTCATGTGCCCATGCATGTGTGTGTGTGTGTGTGTGTGCGCGCGCGCGCTCATGTGGTGGTTACCATGGCAGGGAGGCAAAGCCCAGGCAGCCCTCACCAGTGCCTGGCCTCATCCGCAGGGTGGGCAGGCAGCCCAGGGTAGAAAGGCCTGTGCTTTGCAGACAAAAATGCCAGATGGTGGGGGATTTGGGGGGGCCTTCCATGGCCTGGCTGCCAAGGGCAAGGAAGTTTTCTGGAGCTCTGGAGAGTGAGCTGGGGGGTTGCTTATGTGCTGCTGTGAATTTTTTTTGGTGAATGTCTGTGTGTGTGTGTGTAGCCTTGTTTTTGCATATTTTAGAATATATTTCCCTTTTGGATTTCTATCAGTTTGCTAAAAAATTTGATCTTTAAGCTTTAGTTTTCTTTTTTTTGTATAAGAAGAGTACATGTTCCTGCAAGGAAGTCAAAACATCTTTTTTAAACAGAAAATATTTATTGATAGGTTATAAAAAGCAGCACCAAATAAGGCAGACATTTAGACTGGGTGTTTCAGTTGTGAGTGAGCCTTAGGGCCGTGGTGAGTGGCTGGGTTCTGTTCATGTTATGAATGGGTTTTGCCTCCTGCTGGCTGGTTTTCTAACTTGGTCTTTAGTGCAAGTTTTCCTGGGTGGACCCACTCATTTTTGACGATATGAGCTACCTATTCCCATTGGAAAATGTAGAGCTTGCCCAGGTGCAGGCTCAGACAGGTGTGGGGATGGTCTGCTCCTCCACCCTGAACCAACATGGCATCTCCATGGAGACCACCCCACTCACTGATCTCACTACGATAGCCACACCTGTGCACACAACCCTGGGTAGAGACCAGCTTTTCTTTTCTTTTTGGAAAAGAGAAACAGTGTGGGAGAAGGATGATTTCATGTGAGTGAAATAGTCCCTGGCCCTCACACAGCCCAAGTACAAATGTCTGCACAGGAGGGTGGTGCTTATGGGAGTCTTGGGGATGATGGGTGGACCTTCCAGTGGAGCTTGCCTTGGAAACAGGTCTTCCCAGCCTCAAGGAAACGGCCAGCTGTCTGCCTGTGGCTCTCCTGTTCCCTCATCACCAGGCTTAGAAACCCTCCATGGTGTCATGCTGTGTAAAGTCCAGATTCCTTAACAGGGCACTGCAGGTGGTAAGCATAGCCTCCTTCCCAGGGCACCTTCTTCTTGTAGCTCATCTGTTGCTACAACTTTGGTATCGTGCTCCAGGTTCTAAATGCCGTTTTAAAAAGCAATTTTCATTCTTTCTTTCTTTTTGGCTGTGTGGGGTCTTCATCACCGTGTGGGCTTTTCTCTGGTTGTGGTGGGTGGGGGTTACTCTGTAGCTGTGGGGTGTGGGCTTCTAGGTGGTGGCTGCTTTTGTTGTGAAGCACGGGCTCTAGAGCATGTGGGCTTCAGTAGTTGCGTCTCACAGGCTCTAGAGCACAGGCTCAGTAGCTGTGGCTCACGGGCTGAATTGCCCCATGGCAGGTGGGATCTTCCTGGATCAGGGACCGAACCCATGTCTCCTGCATTGGCAGGTGGATTCTTTACCAATGAGCCATCAGGGAAGCCCTGTTTTTAATTTTTAAGCAGAAAAAACTATGTATTAACATGCTATAAAAACAGTACCAAATGTGAATGAAGACAATAAGACTTTCACTCACACTGCCTCTCTCCCCAGGATGCCCTTCCTGCTCCTTTTCCTGCCTGAATCCCATCTTTCTTTCCAGGCTCAGCTAGCTGCCACTTCCTCCTTCCTTCCCTATGCTCCTATGACATGTCATAAACTAAGAAAAATTTCATGTGATTCCTGTCTGAAGTGGCTGCTTTCTTTTCTTGAGGTCGAGGGACTGTATTTAATCCTGACACCTAGCGAAGCTGTTGGCACGTAGGAGGTGCTTGGTTGGCTGAACGAATGAACAGAAATGCAAGCAAAACAAAAAAATATTTTGAAATGTGTACCACTGAGTACACTCATTATGATTCTGAACACCGATCTACTCATATCACCATCATCATTATTGTTATCAGGGTGTGTGTGTGTGTGTGTGTGTGTGTGTGTATAACTGCATGTGTGGTGACACTGGTCCATTCAATGGACACAGAAACAGCACATTTACAAGTTTCGCTCAGGAAATAAGAGATGATGAGACAGAAATTGTTACTCATCTGCCCAATATCCACAGTTTCTTCTTCCAGCACTTTCTGTCTTGAGCATAGCCTTCATCAACGTCATCTTGCGTATGACCTCTCCCTCGCCATGATGATTATCAGCCTCTCTTCCACCTTCCAACATGCTCCTGATTAAATACATTCATACCCTAGTGGGAAAGACGGGCCAGTGATTCTGGATCAAACATATGCTGGGTGCTGAGGATGCAGAGATGAAAGAAGCAGGACCCCTCCAACAAGGAACTCACATCCTAGGAAGAGACCTGTACAGATACGGGCAAAGCTTAGCTAATTCTTTAGTAGAAACAGGAACAGATTCGCTTCTAAAGCATAGAGGAGAGAGGAGAGATCTTCACACTGGAAAGCTCCTACTCATTTTGAAAGTTCTAGTGCATCTGCCCCCTACTCTAGAACACCTTCCTGTCCAGAAATGTGGGGGTTCAGATGTATAATTCAACCCCTTCCCCCCACAGCCCTCCCACCCCTGCTATATCACACACACATAGATAGACATTTGTGTGTAGAGTCCTTCTCTAACGGGGAGTAATTTCTCTTGCAAAAACACAAGCAACTTAAGATTTGAGATTAGGTGTTGCTTTTATATAGTGTCCCTGATTGTTTCCACGACTTGAGTTCAACTCTTCCATTGTGTTACTTTATCCTCTTCCTTCTCCGCCTACTTTTCTGTCTCTCTGGATCAACACCCCAACCTTCTTCATTTCTTGGGAGAACAAATGCTCTGTCCACAGCTGATAGCCCCTGGGATGTGCCTGGCTGGCCCTAAGGTGGTCCACGGCAGGCGTCTGCCCTGATTGGTCGGTGCTCGTGCCACACTTTGCTGTTAGCTATTTTGAATGTTGCCCTGGCTTAGCGCCAGTCTTGGCTCCGGGACCCCCACTGCACATCAAGGACTTGTCTTGGCAACACTTTCCTGCTGGGTCCTCTGTCTGCTTTTGTGTTTTGTTAGGTGTGGGTGTATTGAGTAGGAGGAGCCTCTAGAAGCTACATCAGCCTACTTGCTCTCACCCAACTGCTCCTGGGAATGATCTGCCCTCAGTGCTTTGAGGCGACACCCTCACTTTGGGCTCACCCTCCTGGCTGCTGAACCAAGTGGCTGGGAGCAGGATTGCTCCTCAAACAGTGTAGGGGTAGGGGGAGCACCACCAATCCTCCAGTGGAAAATAAAAAGGTCAGGCAGTATTAATTCATCTGCACAACTCACTGGGCTTAAAAAGCACAGCCTGAAATGGCTTCCTGATTGAGAGAAGATGCTTCATTAAACTTGGCCCTCTCATTTAAGAGTGTGAAGAATGGAGACGAATGGCTGGTATTTCAGTCTCATTGATGGGGCGCAAAAGCACAGACACTGGACTATAATTGCAGAGAAATCATGAGAAGGGGAAGAGGCGTGAGCAGGCCAGGGAGATGAGCAGGGAACTCAGTATCCCAAGGATGGTGGTGGTGGGGAAATGCGTATGTATAAGTCCCTTCTTGTATATGTTGCCTGTTAATTCAATATCCTGAATCATCCTGGAGACAGTCCTCCAGGTCCTCAATGTGAGAGCTCTGGCCTGGAAGCCAAGAGGCCTGGGTTTGAGTCGGTTCCTCCACTGCCTGACTGGGTGAGTGAACAGGGTGGTGCCCCTTGCTGTAAAATTCAGGGAGAGATGACTTATCCGGTCCTGTGTTAGGCCACTTGAAGCTGTGACAGATACCACTTGGGTTAGGCCTTGTAGCCTAGGGTTGAAGACAATGCCTCTGCCTTTGTGGGGTAGCCACACCTGCTCATGAGATCCAGTGTGCTAAGAGGCCTACACAAAGAAGGTGTCAGGGAGTTAATATTTCAAAAGAGTGTAACTGAGGTAGAACTCTAATAGGGAAGGGAAGGAGGGAAACCTCCTTGCAGCTGGGTGTGGGAAGGATCCTAAAAGGCTTCCTGGAAGAAGAGGGCCTTATGGCTCAGGACAAGCTCTGGCAGGCAGAGAAGACAGAGGTGGAAACTTTCGACTTCCAAGTATCAGATCCACGGCCCAAGGAGAACTATGTATTTTCTGTAGGTTTCTGGGACGAGGGAAGAGAAAGAACTAGCCATGGCCTGATCACCTAGAAGGCACCCTCAGTAGCCTTTGAGCCGCACCAAACCTTGTTTCACACTTCCCAGGTTTCCACCCTTGGGCAACCATTCCTGGAGACATAAAAGATTTTTCTTGGTTGCTTATGCATGTTGTGACTTTGGACCAATGGCATAGCTACACTGAGCCTTATTTCCACATCAGTAAAACGTGGATAATAGCATAGCTTGATAGGTAGATAGTTGGGATTGTATGATTTAATATATATAAAGTGTTTACCATAGTGTCTGGCATGGGATAAAAGCTCAAAAGCATCATTGTTTAGTCACTAAGTTGTGTCTGATTCTTTTGTGACCCCATGGACTGTAGCGTGCCAGGCTCTTCTGTCCTTGGGATTTCCCAGGCAAGAATACTGGATTGGGTTGCCATTTGAGCTGCTATCATATGGCTGTCTTAATGATATCATTCCTGAGTACCTACTGTCCCAGGCACTACATTCTAATAGTAACTAACACATTGTGATAACCATTCTACATGGGCAGCATTGTTATCCCTTTCAGAGAAACCGGAGGCACAGAGATTTAAGTAACTTGCTCAAGGTCGCACAGGTAGAACGTAGTGGAGGTATAATTTGATTCCAGGCACCTATGCTCTAAACCACCCTGCTACCCCTGCTACTAATTCTCTTGGAATTAGTATTATTATTTGGCTTTCAAAAATCAGGCTGCAGATCCGGCCGACCAGTGTGGGGAGAGGGGTAAGCAGAGGAGGCAGTCTGAAATAGTTTCCTTGTTTCCAGCCAACCTAAGGAACCGAAAAGGGGATGGTGACTCCTGGGGGTAGGGGATGATAATCCTGCATATACACAGCAGCAGGAGCTTGCTGTGTGAGTGTGTGGTCAGACTGGGATGGTCCAGACTAGAACTTAGGTCGGAAGGCAGCATCTTAGAAATGTGGTTGAATGTGCTGAAGGGTGAACTGGGGGCAGATCAGAGGCAAACTTATCTCATGTCTGTGAGGATTCACCAGCTTTCGGGAGGTGGTGAGCAAATGTGATCAAATTGCTAACATCCGTTGGATCATAGAAAAAGCAGGAGAATTTCGGAAAAACACCTTCTGCTTCATTGACTATGCCAAAGCCTTTGACTATGTGGCTCACAACAAACTGTGGAAAATTCTTCAAGAGATGGGAATACCAGACCATCTTACCTGCTTCCTTTGAAACCTGTATGCAGGTCAAGAAGCAACAGTTAGAACTGGACATGGAACAATGGAGTAGTTGAAACTGGGAAACTTCAAAGCCATATATTGTCACCCTGTTTATTTAACCTATATGTAGAGTACATCATGTGAAATGCAGGGCTGGATGAAGCACATGCTGGAATCAAGACTGCGGGAGAAATATCAATCACCTCAGATATGCAGATGACACCACTCTTATAGCAGAAAGTGAAGAGGAACTAAAGAGCCTCTCGATGAAGGTGAAAGATGAGAGTGAAATAGCTGGCTTAAAACTCAACATTTAAAAAGCAAAGATCATGGCATCTGGTCCCATCACGTCATGGCAAATAGATGAGGAAACAATGGAAAGCGGTAGACTTTATTTCTTTGGCTCCAAAATCACTGCAAATGGTGACTGCAGTCATGAAATTAAGATGCTTACTCCTTGGAAGAAAAGCTATGACCAACCTAGACAGTGTATTCAAAAGCAGAGACATTACTTTGCCAAAAAAGGTCCTTCTAGTCAAAGCTATGGTTTTTCTAGTAGTCATGTATGGAGGTGAGAGTTGGACTGTAAAGAAAGCTGTCATTTAGTTGCTAAGTCGTGTCCAACTCTTGTGACCCCGTGGACTGCAGCCCGCCAGGCTCCTCTGTCCATGGAGATTTTCCAAGCAAGAATACTGGAATGGGTTGCCATTTCCTTCTTCACGGGATCTTCCCAACCCAGGGATTGAACATAGGTCTCCTGCACTGCAGGCAGATTCTTTACCAACTGAGCTATCAGGGAATTCTCTAGTAAGAAAGCTGATTACCAAAGAATTGATGCCTTTGAAATGGGGTGTTGGAGAAGACACTTGAGAGTCCCTTGGACTGCAAGGAGATTAAACCTGCCAATCCTAAAGGAAATCAATCTTGAATATTCATTGGAAGGACTGATGCTGAAGCTGAAGCTCCAATACTTTTGTCACCTAATGAGAAGAACTGACTCGTTGGAAAAGACCTTGATCCTGGGGAAGATTGAAAACAGGAGGAGAAGGGGATGACCGAGGATGAGATGGTTTGATGCCATCACTGACTCAATGGATATGAGTTTGAGCATGCTCCGGGAGTTGGTGATGGACAGGGAGGCCTGGTGTGCTGCAGTCCACTCAGATATGACTGAGTGACTGAACTGATGATGAGCAAATGTGATTCATTGGTCCTTTTATAAGATTATTGCCTCAGACTTGTACAGCCACCCATCATCCCTTGGAGAGGGCCTAACTTGATATTTCCATGGACTCTTCCATGGAACATGAGGCCCTGGAGCTGTTTTCCTCAGAGTGTTGTGATTGAATCAGCCTTGAAAACTGCAGCTTTCTTCCATATAGTAGATATTATTGGGGTACCACCAGTCACTCCCACTTTGCCAAGCCAGTGCACTGGGCTGGACTTCCAGCTATCAGCATCCGGAAGAGCAGCCCCTCTGAAGTCTTTCTTCTTGTGCCTGGGAAACAAGAAATACTGGACCTTTAACGACAATTAATGACACCTCTCCCTAGCTCAGCTCAGTGACTGGCCACAGTTGGGGTATAAATACCCCAGCTCCCTCACTCCTGATGGGATAACTCTGAGGGACATATCCCCCCCCCCCTCCCCATGTCCCAAAGATCCCCAGTGGATGAAGCTCCTGCTGCCCACAGTGATACCTTGCTTGGTAACTCCTCCTTCATGGCTGCCTTCCTTTTCCTATCTCACTTCTTTTTAAAAAATAATATTTATTTATTTGGCTGCACCAGGTCTTGGTTGTGGCATGTACCCTCCACAGCCCATGGGCTCAGTAGTTTCTGTGTGAGTTTAGTTGCTTAGAGTCATGTTGGGATCTTAGTTCTCCCACCAGGGGTCGACTCAGGTCCCCTACACTGCAAGGCAGATTCTTAACCACCGGCCAACCAGGGAAGTCCCCCTATCTCATTTCTTTATTTCCCTACCAGAGTTCCCTGACATCACCTCCCAAATAAAGTGCTGGCACTCAAATTCTTGTATCACAGCCTGCTTCTGGGGAAACCCGAGCTAAGATAGCTGCTCCTGGAGATTTCTACAGCATATTAAAGCATTCAAAGCTCTGAGTAATCTTATAGTGAGACCTAACTAACTTAACCACCTAACTAACTTAAAACTAACTTTCCCAGACTTGTTTGACCAGAGGATTCCTTTTTAACCTGGTGCCCAGTAACCGCCCATGGAACGTTGCTCTGCAGCACACACTGTGGGAAACCACGATCTAACCCTAGCTCACAGCTTAAGGCTGCGTTATCTGAGGCCCAAAGAGGGGAGTGAGTAGCTGAGCCTGCTCTTGGCAGCGCTGGGGTTAGGGCTCGTGGCCCCTCCACTCCTGGCCCAGGTGCATTTTCTAACGGTCATAATTTCCTCATCTGTGATATGCAAGAATAACATTTCCTCCGTAAGAGTAAGGTAACATGTGTGAAATCCAGAGTGAGCTGAAGAGGATTATATAAATATGTGGAATGATTATTCTGACAGTGGGAGACAGGGTGGAGAGCCCTAGACCAGGTGAGTTCAGTGGCTCGGGGGCATCTGAGTCATTCCTGGAGGAGACGAGGTGCCTGGAATTCTTAAACCCACCCGGCTTCCTGCAAGAGCACTCCCCCCACCCTTCTCCACAACCTGTCAAACCCAAGGCTGACCAGAAATATCAGCTTAGAGGCAAGTCGGAAAATGGCTTAGAGAGGGCCAGCATCCATCTTGGAATGTACTTATCTCATTTTCACAGTCACCGGAGACAGCCAGGGAGGAGAACCAGATGTTCAAGCATCCCTTTCTTGCTCTCACTCACTTGCTCGCTCACTCTATCTTTTTTGTAAATTGAATTTAAAGGACCTGTTTCTTAGCAACAGCAGCAGCCCGTGATTACAGAGTCCTCCTTGGCCATTTCAATGCCCAAGGTTTCAGTAAGCAAATAAACCTCTCAGTACAGGCTGGGGACTGGGGACAGATAGCAGGGCCACAGTGGAAGCCAGCACATCCAGTGGTGTGTTTAGAGGGGCTCCCAGAGGACCCAGGTGAGGGCAGGAGGGCCTGCAGAACCCTCTGTGGCTCCCAGGCACACATTGTACGGCTTTGTGAAAAGAGCAGTAGATGAAATCTCAGGAAACTCAAGTCTGACGCTGGCAACACTGCAGGGTTACCTTGGGCAAGCCACTGCATTTTTCTAAGCCTTGGCTTCTGCACTTGTCAGACTGGTGGTAACACCTTTCCAAGCTGAGGTGTAAAAGTGATCAGAGCATGCAGATGTCTGAAACGCGTGAGGAATGATGATGGGTTGTCAGGGGTTAGGAATGTTTCCTTCCTTGGCCTGTAATGCTCTGCCCCCTATTGCTGGAGAAAGCAAACCAGATCCTGAAAGCTGTGAGATAACCTTCCCTCCTCCCCAGAGCCTTGACAATGTTTCAGGCTTGTGGACATAAAAATTGTGGTGTAGGAGAAGGTCCTGCCTGGGAAAGGGGAGGAGAAGACCTCTCGGTGCAGTCCTGATGATTAGAGCGATGACAGGCCTTTGGGGCCCCTCTGCTTATTTCATACCTTTCTGGTCCTTGTAGGCACTTGAATTTGAGATCTCTGCTTTACTGGCAATCCCTTGAACATTTATAAGACGAGGATGTTAATAAAATCTATGGAAAATAATGATTATTAGCTGCACTACCTGGCTTGTGGGATCTTAGTTCCTTGACCAGAAATCCAACCTGTGTCCCCTGCAATGGAAGCATGGAGTTCTAACCACTGGACTGCCGGGGAAGTCCCTAAAGTAGTTATTATTAAGGTGGAATGATGTAATGCATGTGGAGTGCCCAGCACATGGCAGGGGTTGAAAGATATTGGTTTTTGTCCCCCTAAAACTTTCAAAACTTTGAGTCATTTGTATTAATGGGTCAGCCATAGGAACCTAGAATGGTTCTTTCTAGAGACAAGCTTTGTTTAGGCATGCGTTCCTTCTGCCATTCATTCATTCATTCAGGCACTGCTGTGTCAGAATTTGGTCTCTAAAGATCAAGCTCAAGTTCAAATCAAGGTCAAGGCTTGGCTGCTTAAGATGTGGGTGATCTTGGCCAAGCACTTGACTTCTGAGCTGCCTCGTTCCTTTCATTCATGCGTGCATTTATTTTTTGCTAGGCATCAGGGTACTTGGTGATGAGGCTTTAGTGATACATAAGACAGACAAAAGAAAGTCTTAGTCTTGTTTCCTAGAAGCAGAGCCTGAAGGAGGGGTTCAAGTGCATGTGGTTTATTAGGGAATGTTCTTAGGAAATGCCTTTAATGGAGGGAGTAAAGCAGAATCGAGAAAGAGAAAAGGCTGAGGTCAAATCTTGCCTCCATCTGATCCACAAGGAGGTGATTGGGTCCTGAATTGTAAACCACACTGTAAAATGTTCCCCCTTCAGGCAAGAGAAGCAACATTTTATACTCTGAATTAATCAGGCATTGGCTATGGACCAATGCTGGGGTTGTGTGATCTCTGGGCAAAGCAGCTCCTGCCAGCCAAGGACAGTTCTCCGGAGAAGGGAGGCAGCTGTGACTGTTAGCAGCCAACATTCACAGCAGTTGGGAGATGGGTATCCTGGCCAGGTAGGAGCATCTGTGCCAGGCACTGACTTTGTCCACCACAGCCCACCACTTGCACCACTGAGATCCTCTTGACTCTCACATTCAGTTCGTTCCACCTGGTGCCAGCTTCTCGAGAAATCCGTGGTTGTAACTCCTGGGGAAACTTTAAAGAGGAGGATTAGTGAGACATGCTACAGTTCCTATTGCCACAATCTCAAGACCACAGTTGGTCATCATTATCTTCCTCCTCTTCTATTTGCTTTCGATTCCTCTTATCCTTGGCTGACACTTTTGCTGGTCTGGGTGGCTTGCCAGGTGGGGTGGCTCAGGCACTCATCTCTAAAGGAGTCTGAGCACCTGGTTATTATGCCATCCTCAGGCTGTGGTTGGGACATCTGCTGCTGCTGCTGCTGCTGCTAAGTCACTTCAGTCGTGTCTGACTCTGGGTGACTGTATAGATGGCAGCCCACCAGGCTCCACCGTCCCTGGGATTCTCCAGGCAAGAACACTGGAGTGGGTTGCCATTTCCTTCTCCAATGCATGAAAGTGAAAAGTGAAAGTGAAGTCGCTCAGTTGTGTCTGACCCTCAGTGACCCCATGGACTGCAGCCTTCCAGGCACCTGCTACTTATACACAATACTAGGTATGGGAGTACCAGGCACACTCCAGTGAATCACACGAGTTCCAAACACATTCCTCTATGTTCCCATTATATGGATGCAAGCCACACGTTATGATGACCAGGGCCAGTGATCCCTGACAGTACAGAAACTCTTTCTGTGCCTGCTGATCTAGTAACCCAGGAAGCAATGATAGAACCTTGATCAACCTGGCTAACATGAAGCCCCTGTTGTTGGGTTTGTACCTGACTCAGTCCCTGCCACTGTGGTTACTTTGTTCATGAGCTCATTGTATTCACTCCTGGTGATCAAGAACTGAGACTAGCTAACACTGTCTGGCTAAGTCATCCTGTTTAGTCTTTCACAGAAGGTGATCCCTGGTGTATGTTAACATATGATACAGGGAGCTTCACACTTGTGTTCACTCCCATAAGCCCATTCCCATGCCTCTACGTCAGACTTCCTCGTCCCTGGACTTCAATCTTGTTGCTTCCAGACTCCTGGCTAACAAGCCCTGTTGTTCACGATTGCCCATCAATCTACATGTGTCCTAACTTTAGGCCACTTCTTTCTTCACACAAAGTGGCTGATCAGATGCCTTGCCTGGAAGCTTCTGCACTAGAAGGACCTCTTCTCACTGTTTGCTAGGGTGCCCTGAGTGGGGCTGTGGTGCAACAGTGTCCATTTCCTGTTTGTACTAACATCTGTGAACCAAACCTGGGCTCCTTCTTCCTCTGTCACCTGGGGAACCTCTCATAGGACTGTAGGTGTGAGTTGAGGGAGAGACACTGGTGCAAATGTGTTTGGGACATGGAGTATGGGGCCCCTGTTTGTTCAGTTACTTCTATCCTTGGACCTGTTTGAACATGATCCTGGATGTACCGGGTCCAATTTCTGATGGATTGCTGACATTCCCAGATCACAATGGGTTGTTTTGGTCTCATGGTTACTTGGTGTCTCATGACCAGATACTCTTGTTACTGCTTCAGTTCAGTTCAGTTCAGTTCAGTCACTCAGTCGTGTCTGACTCTTTGTGACCCCATGAATCGCAGCATGCCAGGCCTCCCTGTCCATCACCATTTCCCGGAGTTCACTCAGACTCACGTCCATCGAGTCAGTGATGCCATCCAGCCATCTCATCCTCTGTTTACTTATTCATAAAGGTTTGATGACATTGATGACATGATGTCATAAGTATAGTGAACCAGTGATGTTCTGTGGAATATCTAGATGTTTCAGGCCCCCCTGGATATATGATGACAGAATGAAGGAGAATGAACAGAGTCCTGTGAGAGTATGAAAAGAGAATTGTGGATGAAAACTGCTGTTCATCTCTTGTGAATATGAACTGTTCTGGGTACTCCTTTCTGCTGGGTATGGGAAAGAAAGCATTTATCAGATCAAAAGCTGCCTATCATTTATCTGCAAACATACTAATCCACTCTGGAGAAGGCAATGGCAACCCACTCCAGTACTCTTGCCTGGAAAATCCCATGGACAGAGGAGCCGGGTAGGCTGCAGTCCATGGGGTCGTGAAGAGTCGGACACGACTGAGTGACTTCATTTTCACTTTTCACTTTCATGCACTGGAGAAGGAAATGGCAACCCACTCCAGTGTTCTTGCCTGGAGAATCCCAGGGACGGGGAGCCTGGTGGGCTCCCATCTATGGGGTCGCACAGAGTCGGACACAACTGAGGTGACTTAGCAGCAGCAGCATACTAATTCACTCTCGTTAAGATAACACATCAAGCGGAGAAGCTGCACATGGGGCTACTATTTGGTTAAGTTTGGAGTAGTTCACTGTAATCTGCCATGGCAGAGGCCAGACTAGTGTATTAAATGGGAAATATGATAGGCACCATCTCCTCTGCACTTTTAAAGTCTTTGTGGATGACACTAATCTCTGCCATTCCTGCGGGAAGTGGTAATGTTTTTGATTTACCACTTTGGCCCAGGAATGGGGACAGCTTTAGAAACTTCCACTTGGTCCTTTGTACTAAAAGAGATTTTGCTCTACTTGTCAAGGAACCATTGCTAAGTAGATATATTCCAATGATGTACTTGGGAATGCAGAAATGACCACTGATCCTGGGCCATGAGTCAATATTTTATTTGACCGCCATATGCTTCTACTATAATGAAGGAATCATGGTAGGTCTTTGGGTCTCAAGGTACCCATAGTAGCTTAGATCCTGTATCTAATATCCCTTAAAGAGTCTAGATATTTCATCTCCCCATTGTAATTCTCCTTTCCCTTGAATAAATGATAATAGTTCCAGTGGTGAATGACTTCCATGTGTTATTTATTGCAAAGTTGCAAGATCTGTCTTATGGGGACTAGTTAATGGGTTCTGGGTCTAAGAACTGGCTCAAGTCTAGAAACTGGGCAAAGAACTATAAACCTCCACAGGAGTATCTAATCTTGGCATTGGACTCATCTGTTCATCTCATTCATTTCTATATTAATACCCTTAGCTATTGGGAACCTTATGTTATTATTAACCATCTCAATATGACAGAAACCAGCACATTTTTTCTATAAAGGCCAGAGGGCACATGGCTTACTCTTTAAGGGTCATACGTCCTCCACTGCTGGTCGAAAGTAGTTTCACATGAACCCTTGGACCCCTTTCCCTACAAGCCTGTGACAGCAGCTTCCGAGAGCCATTCCAGCAGCACATCAGAACCGCCCTCTGGGTTTCTTTGCCAGTGACTTAAATCCTGTGATCTAGGAGTGCCTCCATGTCAATAAACTTTAAAATCCAGCTCTGTATTCTGCTTTCCTCCTTTAGCATCCACTTCCAGATATACTCTTCAGGTTTGTGCTGGCTCGTATTAGCTGGGTCTTACAGCTGCTCTGGTATTTAATCTCTCTGTGTCTCTGAGCAGGCTGAGCACTTGCCCAGTGAGCCGTGCTGCAGGTTGGTTCTGTCCGTGGCCTTGGTGGCCAGGACAGGAGGTTGGGGTGCATCCTGAGGAGGCTCAGCATTGTCCTCTAAGCCGCCAACCTCATCCAAGTCTGTAAAGACTTAAAGTGGGGGGCTAGGGGGTGCACAATCAAAAAGTGGGGAAAAGACCTAAGAAGATATTTCTCCAAAGAAGACACAGATGACTAACAAGCATGTGAAAGGTGCTCAACATCACTCATTATTAGAGAAATGCAAATCAAAAGTAAAATGAGGTACCACCTCACACCAGTCAGAATATCGCTCATCAAAAAGTCTACAAACAGTAAATGCTGGAGAGGGTGTGGAGGAAAGGGGATACTCTTGCATTGTTGGTGGGAATGTAAACTGACACAGTCACTATGGAAGACGGTATGGAGATTCCTTAAGAAGCTGGGAATAAAACCACGATATGACCCAGTAATCCCACTCCTAGGCATATACCCTGAGGAAACCAAAATTGAAAAAGACACATGTTCCCCAGTGCTCATTGCGGCACTATTGCAATAGCTAGACCATGGAAGCAACCTAGATGTCCATCGACAGATGAATGGATAAAGAAGCTGTGGTACATATACATGTTGGAATACTACTCAGCCGTAAAAGGGAACACATGTGAGTCAGTTCTAATGAAGTGGACAAACCTACAGCCTATTATACAGAGTGAAGTGAGTCAGAAGAGAAATATAAATGTCATATACTGATGCATATATATGGAATCTAAAAAGATGGTACTGATGAATTTATTTGCAGGACAGCGATGGAGAAACAGACATAGAGAATAGACTTATGGATACGGGGGATGGGAGGAGGGAGAAGGGGAAATGTATGGAGAGAGTAACTTGGAAATTTACAATACCACATGTAAAATAGCCAATGGGAATTTGCTGTGTGACTCAGTGAGCTTAAACAGGGGCTCTGTGACAGGCTGAAGGGAGGATGGGGAGGGAGATAGGAGGGAGATTCGGGAGGGAGGAGAAATGGGTGTACCTATGGCTGATTCTTGCTGATGCATGACAGAAAACCACACAATTCTATAGTGCAATTATCCTTCAATTAAAAGAAAAATATGGAGTATAGGCGTTTTCAGCACACTCAATGTTTAGGGGAGATGGGGAGTCAAGGGATTCAAGTGTATCTATTTACATGTCTTCACCCCCAATTTCAGGATCCCACTTCTTCCTTTCAGGGCTCTGACTTGGCTCATAAGAACTGCTGGGCCTGAGAAGGCAACCTTCTCCAAGTTCTGCTACTCTTACGATTGGGTCTTGGCTCTAGCCCCTGGTCTGCCGTCTAACTGCCGGAGGTGGGGGTCTCTAACTCTGTAAATGCCATTGAAGAAGTTGTCTGCCTCTCGTAATTGCTTTAAATTCATGCTTGATTGTCCCACACTTGCTATTTTCTCTTCAAAGCGTTGAGTGTTCTACAGCAGCTACCGATTTGGTGGCCCTTATACCTACCCTTTCTCCTTTTTGCTGTTGTTCAGTCACTAAAGTCATGTCCGACTCTTGCTGCCCCCTGGACTGTAGCTCGCCAGGGTCCTCTGCCCATGGGATTTCCCAGGCAAGAAGACTGGGGTGGATTGCCATTTCCTTCTCCATCCTCTCTCCCGCGTCACTCAGGCTCCAGGGGTGCTGCGTGAGTCTGTGCTTCCTGCTCTGCCCGTGTCCTCTCCCAGTCGCCACAGGTGAAAAGCAGCAGCGCACTGCTCCTCACGCTCTGGACTCCCGGCTCTTACCTGCCTCCCGGCCTGAGGGATGCGCCCCAGAATCCCATCCTCGGATCTGCTTCCTAGTTCCACTGCTGATACCACCTATCTTTAGCTGATTTCCCAGAGCCTGAAAAGGGATGCAGGTTTCTGGGATTCATTCAGGGGGTGCTCTTCATTACAGCCTAGGGTGGGGTGGGGAGTAAGGCTAGGAAAGGAGAAGAAGCTGATGTGCTTGTGAATAGTCTACCTTCAGCCTGACCCGTGGTGGTGGGGCGCTGCAGCAGGGATCATCTGTTCTTGGAGCAAGGGGGCTAGACTTTTGTGTCCCTGTATCAATTAGTCGTTGGCTGTCGGTGTCCCTGGGATGGAGCTGTAACCTCCCTGGCAAGGTGACGTGGCTCAGCCAAGTCTCCAGAAGAGGGACAGCTGTGAATTGTCATCAGTCAGACAGCAGAGTGGCTGGGGGTGGGTGGGTGGACCTGCTGAGCAGGAACCTTGGCGTCTTCCTGAGAGGATGGAATAATAATCTGGAAGAGGAGGAATTTCAGCAGGGCTGGGGCTTGCAGAGCAAGGCATCCAGGTAGCTGTAGCCTTTGGATCAGAGTGGTTGGCAGTGGAGGTTGATACCCCAAATGGTTGAATTTTAGATATTAAAAAGAAAACCCCAACCCCCAATAAAACAGCTTTATTGAGATATAATTGACATATCATAAACCACATGTACAGGATATATTTAACATGTCTTCAGTTTAGTTCAGTCGCTCAGCCATGTCTGATTCTTTGCGACCCCGTGGCCTGCAGTATGATGTAGGTAAATATTCATGAAATCATCACAATAATCAAGATAATGAACAAATTCATAGTTTGAAAAACTCTCATTTTGTCCTTTGTAATCTCTCCTTGCCCATTCTCATCATACCTTGCCCAACCACCCGTCAAATCCTAGTCAACTACAGAGCTTTCTGTCGCTATAGGTTAGTTTGCATTTTCTAGAATTTTGCATAAATGAAACATACCAAAAAAGTATGTACTCATTTATTCTTGTTCTACTTCTTTCACTGAGCATTGTTGTCATTATTTTATTGAAGTATGTTTGATTTACAGCATTGTGTGAGTTTCAGGTGTACAGCCGAGTGATTCAGAGATATATATATATATAATTTTTCAGATTCTTTTCCATTATAGATTGTATAGGATATTGAATATAGTTCCCCGTGCTATGCAGTAGGGCCTTGTTGTTCATCTGTTTTATATGTAGTTGTGGATATCTGTTAATCTCATGGGCTTCCCACGTGACTCAGTGGTAAAGAATCCACCTGCAATGCAGGAGACACAAGTTCAATGCCTGGGTCGGGAAGATCCCCTGGAAAAGGAAGTAGCAACTCACTGCAGTGTTCTTGCCAGGGAAATCCCATGGACAAAGGAGGCTGGCGGGCTACAGTCCATGAGGTCACAAAGAGTCAGACACAGCTTAGTGACTGAACATCAATCTGTTAATCCCATGCTCCTAATCTCTCTCTCTCTCACTCTTTCTCCTTTGATAGCCACACATTTGTTTTCTATGTCTGTAAATCTGTTTCTGTTTTGTAAATAAATTCATTTGTATTAATTCTTTTAGATTCCACATATAAGTGATATCATCTGATCTTTGTCTGAGTTACTTCACTTTCTATGATAATCTCTAGATCTATCCATGTCGCTGCAAATGGCGATATTTCATTGGTTTCTGTGGCTGAGTGATAGTCCATTGTATTTATATAACCGTGTCTTCTTTGTCCATTCGATTCGTGTTTGTCTGATAATTAGACGCTCTTAGCGTTGTTGTTCCGAGTTGCAGCCGTGTTGTCGCGCACCGTTCCTTTCGCTGTTGCATGCTCTTCCCCTTTATTGCTGAGCGATATCCCATTGCATGGATGCACCACATTTTGTTTGCCCATTCTCCTGCTGACAAGCATTCGGGTGATTTTCAGTTTGTGGCTATCACAGATAAAGTTGCTGTGAACATTTGTGTACAAGTCTTTGTGTGGACATATCTTTCCTTTCTCTTGGTTTAATAGTTGTGAAATGATTGCATTATATGGTAAGTATATGTTTAACTTTGTAAAAAACTGCCAGACTGTTTTCCAAAGTGATCAAGCCATTTTACCTTCCCACTAGCAGTGTATTCAATTCCCCATATCCCTACCAACACTTGGTGTGGTCAGTCTTTTTAAGTCAGCCTTTGTAATAAATGTTCTGAACATTTAAAAAATGTTTCTTTTAAAAAAAAACATTAAAAAAATGTTTATATGTTTCTAAAAAACATTTTAAAAGATGTTTTCTCTTTTATTCTTTCTGACCACATCATGCAACATGCAGGGTATTAGTTCCCTGACCAGGGATCTACCCCTTGCCCCCTGAAATGGAAGCCCAGAGTCCTGACCACTGGACTGTCAGGGAAGTCCCCTGGATATATTTTGGAGGCAGAGCCTATAGGGATTTTAATAGATTGGCTCTGATATGAGAAGAGGAAATGGAGTTATTTATTCAACAAATATTGAGTGCCTTCTCTTTTCAGGCATTACTCTAGAGGCTGAGGGGATAGTAAAAAGTAAAATAGATGTGATCTCTTTCCTCATGGAACTTACAGTCTATATCTCTTCTATGCCCATTTGAGGAAGACTGGGGTGGTGTGGGGCTCTAGGGGGGATGAGATGAGAAAGTAAAGGCAGGGACAGGTGCAATTGATGAAGGAGCTGAAGAGAGAAGGGGCAGAGGGTGAAGACAGGCTGTGAGCTGCAAAAATCAGTGGATCTGGTTGAAGAAAATGCAGTGATGTCCTGACTCCTGTTTACTATTAGTGTGACCTTGGCCAAGTCATGTCTTCTCTATGAGAAACCTCAGTTTCTTCATCTGTAAAGTGGGAATAACAAACCCAAATGCCTAGTGAACTTCCTAAAGTCAGGGACATTGACTCATTCACTCACTGAGCTCTTTAGACAGGACCACAAGTGTTGCAAGTGTTCCTAGGAGGGGGTCCTAGGAACCTCAAAGTCCGCCTGCAGTCCATCACCTCTCTCCACCCTCTCTGCCAACCCCTCAGAGGCAGATGCCAACTCGTGGGCCCCGAGCAGCTGAGGGAAGTGTGAAGCTAGTTTGCAGCT
Organism: Aepyceros melampus; assembly: GCA_006408695.1. Classification (NCBI taxonomy): domain Eukaryota; kingdom Metazoa; phylum Chordata; class Mammalia; order Artiodactyla; family Bovidae; genus Aepyceros; species Aepyceros melampus. The sequence goes on along the minus strand of SJXQ01007358.1, from coordinate 488,704 downwards.
TTATTTTTAGAGCCGCCCCTGGAAGATGGCTCTGGTTGCCTCTCCGTGGGGAGCTGGAGTCAGGCTATATATAGGAGGCACAGCTGCGGTGCTCTATCCCTCCTGTGTCTCTGGGTTTTAGTCATCATGGAGTTCAAGGGCACACATCACTCTGCCTAAGCTGTCGATGTTGTCTGCGGGTCCCCGGGAGTGGCAGGCCCTCCTGACTCAACCTGTGTCTCCAGCTCTCCGAGGTGGTGGAGGCAGCAGGGGACAGTCTTCCTCCCCCGAGTCCAGTGGTTTCCGCCTCGTCACCACTCACAGATGGGATGTGGCTCCCCTCAGGGCCCTGTGCATAGCCATGGCAGCTATGATGGTCTGCTTTTGACCAGTGTTTACATTTGCTAAGTGCTTCCACAGCCATCATCCAGGGTGTTCTCCAGGTGGGTGTGAGGTGTGGCATCATTGTCACCGTTCCTCCTGCTGAGTCACAAGCTCCTTTAGGGCAGGGCTCGTGTTGGCACCCCACTCCAGTACTCTTGCCTGGCAAATCCCATGGATGGAGGAGCCTGGTGGGCTGCAGTCCACGGGATCACGAAGAGTCAGACACGACAGAGCGACTTCACTTTCTCTTTTCACTTTCCTGCATTGGAGAAGGAAATGGCAACCCACTCCAGTGTTCTTGCCTGGAGAATCCCAGGGATGGGGGAGCCTGGTGGGCTGCCGTCTATGGGGTCGCACAGAGTCGGACACGACTGAAGTGACTTAGCAGCAGCAGCTTTACTCAGCCCTTCTATATTCCCCATGTACATATTCACCGAGTGTAGACTACAGGAGCACACAGTAGGGGCCTGAGAGGTTCTGACTGAATTGAATTCCAATCAAATGCTGCAACTGGACATACTTCACAGATCAGTTAGATCCTTGAACTCATGGCTGGGCTCTGCCATTTGCTGCTGGCTCATCACAAACATCAGGCCTCAGTTTGTTCAACTTATAATGTAGGAATAATCATAGCAATTATATCTCACGGGAGTTAAAAATCAGAGTAATATCATAATGTAGGTATTGTCTATCCTGTGAGGTTGTTGTGAGGATCAAAAGCACTAATGCAAATAAAGACCATGTGTGTGTTACACAGCCTGGTGCATAATGAATGCTAAAAAGGATTTATCCACAGGAGATTCTTGTTCTTTTCTCGGCAATCTTGTCCAATTCTGCTGGCAGGACCAGGGATCTACTGACATGTTACATCAGCCAACACTACAAAGAATAAATGAATGGATATCCATTAAGTATCTGCCATGTGACATTCTTTCATTCATTCTCTCATTCTTTTATCCATTCAGAGTTGACATGACTCACTTGGGGGCATCAAAAAAAGGTGGAAGCTCTCCCATATCTTCCCTGTCTCATATCAGCTCTGGCCTCTGACTGTAGAAGGGGACATCTCTGCTTTACTAATAGAGAGGTCAGTCATTTCCCTTCAGCCTCTTTTTATTGTGAACTTGGTGAATGTGACCTCCAGATGGACCAGGAAGTAAAAGGAATAAAAACATGAAAAAGTCCCGCAAAGGACTGATGGGCTGTGAATATGCCCCTGTCTCCACCTGTCCCATAGCCCACCGGGACTGTGGGCTGAGGACTGGGGACTGGACAAGAGGGAGGGCTTTGGTAGCCTAGAAGGAGGATCTGCCTTGGATGGTTGCCAGCTGAGGCAGGGAGATGGCCAGTGTGTGTTGGGAGCCTTAGGCTCTTCTGGTGGGCAGACACCTGCAACTGGCGGGGGTAGGAGGAGCTGGAGGGAGGGGTCGGGCCATGGCAGCCCATTTCAGTGGCGGGTCTAGTCGCTAGGCGATTTGGTTGGGCTAGAAATAGAGAATGCCCAGGTGGCATGCAGCTGGGGACCAGTCCTGCCAGCCCCACGGCAGTAGAGGTTGGGGTTGCTCTGAACCTGGGAGTGGCTGGGTTGGCTTATTTGGAAGTGGCACCAACTAGACACTTTTTTTTGCCATGAATGAGGGCTTTGTTGACCTTTCATCAAAGGCTGATGACATTGCCTTTGACTGGGGACACTGATGCCCTGTTGGCTTTACTACAGAGAATAATCTTACGGGAGACAGTCTGGCTTTACTCTAAGGAAATAAGGGAATGACTTAGTTGACTCTGTAGATTGGAGAGCAGGAGTGGGGGGGTGTCCTTGCATGTGGCAGAGACCATGGTGATCACACCACTGATAGACTAGTTGCTTCTCCAGAGCTATGTGACTACTCTGGCCAGGGGCAGTCAACTGAAGTTGGGAGAATCCCTTCTGGAGTGAACACGGAAGATCTTACAGCTGTCCCTCCCTCTGCTGCAGTGAGGGAGGAGAGGCTAAGACATTTGAGGTGGCTCAGCTCTAACCTGGAGGAGACTGTTGGCCTGGATTGCAGAGTCCCTGTGTGCAGCAGAGCTCTCCTGAGACTTAAGCTCGTTCTTTGTTGTTCAGTTGCAAAGTTGTGTCAGGCTGTTTGCAGCCCCACTGTCTTCAGCACGCCAGGCTCCCCTGTCCTTTACTATCTCTCGGTTTGTTCAGACTCGTGTCCAGAGAGTCAATGGTGTGCTCTAACCATTATATCTTTTGCTGCCCCCTTGTCCCTTTGCCTGCAGTCTATCCCAGCATTAGGGTCTTTTCCAATGAATCTAGGAACAGCAGCAGCAAACCTTTGGTTTGTTGAGCCGTAGAGACTTTGGAGTTGTTTCCACAGCAAAATGAACACTCAGGATGATTGAAGCTGGTGGCAAGGAAGTGGGAGGATACTGATGTTTCCTAGACTCAACCAAATATTTTTGGTCAAGTACCATTTATATTGTATTCTAGGTATAAACCCCTGCCCTAGAGCTCAGCTGCCTTACCAGTCCTCTTGCCCTCACTCAACAGACAGGGGAATCGGGGCCCAGAGAGGTGACAATCATGAGCCCACACGACTGCTTCAGAGGCAGAGTCACGCACTGCAAGTCTGCCTTAACGTGCTGTCTGTAAACGGATGTGTTTTTGCAAAGAGAACTTCATTTGCCCGCTGGCTTTATTCAGTCCTCTCAGAGGTGCTTCATCATCATTTTGATTAGGCTTAAGTGAAGTTTACAGAACCACAGCCAATGGAAGCTTCCTTACCCTTGTATTCAAGCAGTTAATGTTAATGAACGAACCCTCAGATATGGTGGGAAAACCCACTCTGAAGGGGACCCTGGGATGACTCCTTAAGTGAAATAAGAACTCTTTGAGAAAGTGAATAACTGCTTTCTTACTGATGTTGGCAAACAAGAATTTTTGTATATTGGAGATTAAAAAAAAACCAAAACAGTGATGCCTCATCTACTTGTGTGTCCATACGTATGTTTGCAAGTTTATGTGTGCTGACTCCAAGGGAAGAGAATGAACTTGCAGAGGATACATTCTTAACCAATACATACCCAATGAATTGGGCTTTTTAGTTAGGGGTGGCTCAGTGATAAAGTGGAGAAGGCAATGGCACCCCACTCCAGTACTCGTGCCTGGAAAATCCCATGGACAGAGGAGCCGGGTAGGCTGCAATCCATGGGGTCGCTAAGAGTCAGACACGACTGAGTGACTTCCCTTTCCCTTTTCACTTTCATGCATTGGAGAAGGACATGGCACCCCACTCCAGTGTTCTTGCCTGGAGAATCCCAGGGACGGGGGAGCCTGGTGGGCTATAGTCCATAAGGCTGTGAGAGTCAGACATGGACTGAGTACTGAGCATGAACACACACATAATAATTTGTGAGAGGGAAGAAAGTAGTGAAAAAAGCAGGAGTTTGTCTTTGAAAATGAACAAATATTTAGTATTATGGAGGTCTTGAATTTTCCTCAACCCCAGGACCTAAACATTCAGACTGTATCAAGAATAAATGTTTGGTTTAAAAAAAATTGAAGTATAGTTGATTTACAAATTATATTAATTTTAGGTGTACAAAAAAGAATGTTCATTCATTTAAGGAACAGTTATTGTGCACCTACTGTTCCCAAAGAGGGAGAAGCTCTATACAGTCAGCAAAAACAAGACCGGGAGCTGACTGTGACTCAGATCATGAACTCCTTATTGCCAAATTCAGACTGAAATTGAAGAAAGTAGGGGAAACCACTAGACCATTCAGGTATGACCTAAATAAAATCCCTTATGACTATACAGTGGAAGTGAGAAATAGATTTAAGGGACTAGATCTGATAGACAGGGCCTGATGAACTATAGATGGAGGTTCATGACATTGTACAGGAGACAGGGATCAAGACCATCCCCATGGAAAAAGAAATACAAAAAAGCAAAATGACTTTCTGAGGAGACCTTACAAATAGCTGTGGATAGAAGAGAAGTGAAAGGCAAAGGAGAAAAGGAAAGATATACCCATTAGAATACAGAGTTCCAAAGAATAGCGAGGAGAGCTAAGAAAGCCTTCCTTGGTGATCAGTGCAAGGAAATAGAGGAAAACAATAGAATGGGAAAGACTAGAGATCTCTTCAAGAAAATTAGAGATACCAAGGGAACATTTCATGTAAAGATGGGCTTGATAAAGGACAGAAATAGGGACCTAACAGAAGCAGAAGATGTTAAGAAGAGGTGGCAAGAATACACAGAAGAACCGTACAATAAAGATCTTCATGACCCAGATAACCATGATGGTGTGATCACTCACCTAGAGCCAGACATCCTTGAATGTGAATTCAAGTGGGCCTTAGGAAGCATCACTATGAACAAAGCTAGTGGAGGTGATGGAATTTCTGTTGAGCTATTTCAAATCCTAGAAGATGATGCTGTGAAAGTGCTGCACTCAATTTGCCAGCAAATTTGGAAAACTCAACAATGGCCACATGACTGGAAAAGGTCAATTTTCATTCCAATCCCAAAGAAAGGCAATGCCAAAGAATGCTCAAACTACCGCACAATTGCACTCATCTCACAGGCTAGTAATGTGATGCTTAAAATTCTCCAAGCCAGGCTTCAGCAATACGTGAACCGTGAACTTCCAGATGTTCAAGCTGGATTTAGAAAAGGCAGAGGAACAAGAGATCAAATTGCCAACATCTGCTAGATCATCAAAAAAGCAAGAGAGTTCCAGAAAAACATCTATTTCTGCTTTATTGACTATGCCAAAGCCTTTGACTGTGTGGATCACAATAAACTGTGGAAAATTCTGAAAGAGATGGGAATACCAGACCACCTGACCTGCCTCTTGAGAAACTTGTATGCAGGTTAGGAAGCAACAGTTAGAACTGGACATGGAACAACAGACTGGTTCCAAATAGGAAAAGGAGTACGTCAAGGCTGTATATTGCCACCTTGCTTATTTAACTTCTATGCAGAGTACATCATGAGAAACGCTGGACTGGAAGAAACACAAACTGGAATCGAGATTGCTGGGAGAAATATCAATAACCTCAGATATGCAGATGACATCGCCCTTATGGCAGAAAGTGAAGAGGAACTAAAGAGCCTCTTGATGAAAGTGAAAGAGGAGAGTGAAAAAGTTGGCTTAAATCTCAACATTCAGAAAACTAAGATCATGGCATCCAGTCCCATCACTTCATGGGAAACAGATGGGGAAACAGTGGAAACAGTGGCTGACTTTATTTTTCTGGGCTCCAAAATCACTGCAGGTGGTGATTGCAGCCATGAAATTAAAAGACGTTTACTCCTTGGAAGGAAAGTTATGATCAACCTAATGTCTGTCTAGTCAAGGCTATGGTTTTTCCTGTGGTCATGTATGGATGTGAGAGTTGGACTGTAAAGAAAGCTGAGTGCCGAAGAATTGATGCTTTTGAACTGTGGTGTTGGAGAAGACTCTTGAGAGTCCTTTGGACTGCAAGGAGATCCAACCAGTCCATCCTAAAGGAAATCAGTCCTGAATAATCATTGGAAGGACTGATGTTGAAGCTGAAACTCCAATACTTTGTCACCTGATACGAAGAGCTGACTCATTTGAAAAGACCCCGATGCTAGGAAAGATTGAGGGCAGGAGGAGAAGGGGATGACAGAGGATGAGATGGTTGGATGGCATCACTGACTCAGTGGACATGCGTTTGGGTGAATTCTGGGAGTTGGTGATGGACAGGGAGGCCTGGCGTGCTGTGGTTCATGTGGTCACAAAGAGCCAGACATGATTGAGTGACTGAACTGAACTGAACTGTATCCCAAGTCCTATGTTACTGGCAATGGGGCCTTTGAGGCAAGGCCCTGACCTACAGGAGTGTGGAGCTTCCAGGGGGAGAGAAGATCAGAATGTGTTAAGTGCTTTATAAGAGTATTCTCCAAGGGCAGGAAGATTTCCCCACTGGAGGATAGCAATCTGAGAGAGCCTCGTGCAGGAGGAAGCATTCAAATTGACTCAGAGCAGAAAGGACAGGTAGAGTTTTGCTAGAAAATGCAAGGTAAGGGAGGCCATTCTTAACAAAGACACTAGCTGGGGCTCTGGCATGAATGTAGGGGCGAAACTAGACTAATGGACTTCCACAAGGAGAGTGAAAAAAAAAATTTCAGGTTATCCTCTAATTAACCAGAAACCACTAAGTGACCAGAACCACTTATGGGAGGTTGTTCCCTTAATTAAGATTTTCCTGCATGTGTGCATAGAATGTGTGAGACTGCACAGTCACAGACACACACACATACACACACACCTGTTCAGTCCCAGACTCCCCTGAGCACCTTCCTTATGCAGCCAAAGGGTGCTGATCTTTGTACCCCTTCAAGGCCGGGGCTGCCGGGGGTAGGGGTGCTGCCTATCAGCCAGGAAGACACATTCTCGGCACGCTGCGCTGCGGCCCCACAGAGGCCCCATTCCGAAAGGATTGGAAATGTAATCACAACAGTTTTTATTAGCAAAAGAACAGCAGGAGCCCTTCTGCTGTCCATATGGACAGATCCCGATGGGTATTCATGAAGCAGTTTGCTGAGGGAATAGCCGTGCTTAAAACTCCTCGTCCAATTACCTTTGAACTTGCCTTTTTTGCTGAGTGGCTCTTGCCGCTGCATGTGAAACATCTCACACACTTGTCTCTCTCCAGGGGGGCTGGGTCTGTCTTAACCCTGTTTGGTGTTCCTTTGCCCGGAGACTGGTAGGCCAGAGAAGACCCAGGAGTTTGGGACCTGGCCACCTCTCCTTGATGTCCTGGAGGTTGCTTTGGTCTCATCTGCCCTGTGTTATACTGTCCAGTTGACTGGAGCCAACAGTAGCTTTAGGAGAAGCCCCTCAGGCCTGTTGGAACCTGGGACAAAGAGTGATTTTGCAGAGACACCTGGCGAGGGGTAGAGAGCTGCCAACCCAAGCATTGCGTCCTGGCCTCCTCCACATGCTCCTGGGTGGAGGACAGTGGACATAGTGACCATACGGCCTAGGTGCTGGGGACATTTCTAGTTCCAGAAGCCCTTGTCATTGTCACTAGTCATGAGTATCACATTACAGGTCCAGATTCTGGGAGAAGACCCACACTTTCTATGTATGGAGGACAGGCATGTATAAATCTGAAATAGGGTCATCATTACAGCAGAAAGAAGCCCATGCTTTCTGAAAGATGTAGGTGCCAGAGTTGGACTTCATTGTCTGGAAGAGAACAAGGAAGAGGATTCAGCAGCTGGAAGTAGACACATGTTTCTGAGTTTGTGAAGATCCATAACAGAAGGGGAGCCTGGAAAGGCAAACACAGTGTTATGGGTTGATGCCTTGTGAGCTGGGCGGGGCTGCCCTGGCCATTTGAGTCTGGGAGAAGTCAGAGCGCACATCTATTGTTCTGCCTGCTACACCAACCATCTTCTGGCAACGGTCCCTCCACTTTCCCTCAGGGCTCTTTCACTCTTCTGTTCCCTGGTAAAGTGGCTTAACTGAGTTGGTTCTCATCCAGTGACTCAGGAGTGACATGGAACTTCAGAACTGATCCAGTGGTGTGACATGGATAGGTTCTAGAATGATCCTACTGTTTGTGACCCTATGAACTTTAGCCCACCAGGCTCCTTTGTCCATAGAATTCTCTGGGCAAGATATTGGGGTGGGTAGCCATTTCCTTCTCCAGTGAATCTTCTTGACCCAGGGATCAAACCCAGATCTGCATTGCAGGCAGATTCTTTACCGTCTAAGTCACCCAGCAGAAAGATCCTACTTGAGTCAATAAGAGTCTGACTTGAAATTTTTGCTGGAACTCTTTAAGAGAGGCTTTTGAGCAGGGGAAAATTAACCCTGGAGGTGTGGGTGGCCACACAGCTGCCATCTGGAAAGAGCCTGCTGCGAGTGACTCCCTCGGTGCATAAAGTCACAGTATCTCTGCCCGCCCAATTCCATGACTCCTCTTTTGCGCTTAAGCCAGTTCAAGAAACCTCCGGGGTGAAGACTCTGCCAGGTTACCCTCTTCCACAAGATCCTGGCACCCCTAGGTCTTTCCTTTCTGTTTTCAAATCTGTCATGGAAGGCCTCCCCTCTCTGGTCAGGGTGTGGCTTTCCAAGTTGGCTAGAGGACAGCCAGCCATCTTCCCTGCGTGCATGTCACGTATGGCTATATCAGATGGTTCTGAGGACAGTCCTGGCTCATAGCAGCAGCTTATTAAGTCATGCTAATCTGGACACAGCTATGAGGCTTTCCCATCCCTCATCCCTAAAGGCAGAGTCATCCTGGGGTTCAATCTAGAGTGTGGGCCTTGGAATCGGACAGACCTGGTTACCTGATTCTGCCACTTGCGAGCAATGACTGAGGCAAGTTATTCAACCTCTCCAGGTCTCAGTTCATTTAGAAAATGGGTGTAATTATACTCCTCACTTACTGGATGCTTTAAGGACGGAATGAAAAGATTATGGAGAGCAAAGTTTAGCACAGAGCGTAGCTTATCCTATGTAGTAGCTATTATTATTTCTAGAGAACTCCCCAAACTGCCTTTAAAGCTACTGAAGCAATGCCCAGCAATTGTTATTCCTTTGGATTTCCCAGTGTACACGCCCATTTACTTTTCTGTCGTTTCCCTTGGTGTCTACTGAGGGCTCATTTTTTTCTGTTCTGGACTCCATGGTTACCAGATGTAGAAGCTGACAGCCTGGGCTCCTCAGGGCCAGAAACCACCCCCAAACAACCAGGAAAGACTGGAGCAGAAGAGAGAGTGTTCTAACGGAGGAACAAGAAGCAATGCCCTGAGCCCAGAGGGAGGGAACAGGCTATGGAGAGCTCTTGTGTCCATGACCTTCGACCCTGGGATGCTTTGTTTGAAGCACAAAACCACCTTGTTCTGTCTTGGAGACTGGGAGAACATTCCTTCAATGCAGTCAGTCTTCCTGAGTTCTTGCTTTGTTCGGAGCTGTGGCACCAACTCCACCTCAGTCTCTTTCCTATTTGTTTTCTTGTCAAATGGTTCAAGGACAAGGAGGAGGTGGGCAGTAGCATAGAAATCGTAGAAACTGGCAAGCTGACTCTTCAATTCATATGGAAATGAAAAGGACTTAGAATAACCAAAACAATTTTGAAAATGAAGGCAGTTGGAGGACTAACACTGCCTGATTTTAAGGCGTATTATTAAGCTGCAGTAATCAAGACAGTGTGCTATTGGCATCAAGACTGACAAATAGATCAGTGGAATGGGATTGGAAGTGCATAAGTAGTCCTACATATATGTGGACAACTGATTTGAGACAAAAGTGCAAAGACAGTTCACTCAGAGAAAGAACAGTCTTTTTCTTTTTTAAACAAGTGGTGCTGGTACCTTTGGATGTGCCGTGCTTAGTCGTTTAGTCATATCCGACTCTTTGAGACCCTGTGGACTGTAGCCTACCAGGCTGCTCTGTCCATGGAGATTCTCCAGGCAAGAATACTGGAATGGGTTGCCATGTCCTCCTCTAGGGGACTTCCCAACCCAGGGATCGAACCCAGGTCTGTCACATTGCAGGCAAATTCTTTACTGTCTGAGCCACCAGGGAGGTCCAAGAATAATGGAGTGGGTAGCCTATCCCTTCTCCAGGGGATCTTCCTGACCCAGGAATCAAACCTGGGTCTCTTGCATTCCAGGTGGATTCTTTACCAGCTGTGCTACCAGGAAAGCCTAGTGCATTGGTTATCCATAAAAAAAAAATGAATTTTGACCCATAACTTGCACCATGTACAAAAATTAGCTCAAAATGGATGATAAATATAAAACCTAAAACTATACGCTTTCTAGAAGAAAACAGAAGTCTTTGTAACCTTTGTTTAGGCAGAGTTCTTAAATATGACACTGAAAGCACAATTCATGAAAGAAAAATAGTAATAAATTATACTTAATCAAAATTAAAATCTTCTGCTCTTTGAGTGATACTGTAAAGAAAATTAAAAAAGCAAGTCACAGACAGAGAAAATAAGTGCAAATAATTTATCTTACGAAGAACTTGTGTCTAACATACAAAGAAATTTCAATAATAATAAGACAAACCAATTAAAAAGAGACAAAAGATTTAAGTAGACATTTCACTGAATAAGACATGCACATGGGTAATAAGCACATGAAAAGATGCTCAACATCACTAGTCATTAGGAAATGCAAATTAAAACCACAATGAAGTATTATTACACACCTTTTAGAGTGGCTAAAATGAAAAAGACTGACCAGACCAAGTGTTGGTGATGTGAGGGACCTGAAACTCTCATATGCTGCTGGTGGGAAGTAAAAAGGTACAACATTTTGGAAAACAGCTTGATGGTTTCTTATAAAGTTAAATGGACACTTACTATGTGGTCCAGTCAGTCCATAGCAAGCTATTTACCCAAGAGAAAAGAAAGCACGTGTCCACACAAAGACTTGTACACAGTTGCTCATTGCAGTTTTGCTCGTAATAGCCCCAGTCTGAAAACAACCCAATATCCTTTAGCAGATGAACAGGTGTATCACGAGGGGTGTATCCATACAATGGAATCCTACTCAGTAATAAAAGGGAATGAACTACTTGAAAATATATTTTTATTAATTTGACTGCTCTAAGTCTTAGCTGTGGTGTGTGGGATCTAGATTCCTGGCTGGAGATCAAGCTCAGGCCCCGTGCATTGGGAGTACAGAGTCTTAGCCACGGGACTGCCAAAGAAGTCCCAGGGACAAACTCTGATACACGCTGTGACATGGATGAATTTCAAAATAGGTAGGCTGAGTGGAAGAAGTCAGGAAAACAGTGTAGTACTATATGATTTCATTTAAATAAAATTCTAAAAATGCAAACGAATTGATAAAGAAAGCAGATTGGTAGTGCGGGGGGATGAGGACAGGGGCTGGCGGAGAGAGGTGGAAGGAAATTTCTGGAGGGGATGGATATGTTCATGATCTGAATTTCAGTGATCATTTCCATGGTGTCTACACATGTCAAAACTGATTAGAATTTAATTATGTGCAGTTTACTGTATGTCAATATATGGTCCACAGTGTCGCAAAGAGTCCGATACGACTGAAGCAACTTCGTGCGTGCGCACAGACATACGTCTTAATAATGCTGTTTTAAAAAGAAAGGGAAGACTTCCCTGATGGTACAGTGGCCAAAAATCCATCTGCCAGTGTAGGGAACACGGGTTCGATCTCTGGTATAGGAGGGTTCCACAGGCATTGGAACAACCAAGCCTGGGGGCCGCAGTAGAGCCAGCTAGGGGGGCTGCAGCTACCAAGTCTACACGCTGCTGCTGCTGAGGCCCACACAGCTAGAGGCTGGGCTCTGCAACAGGAGATGTCACTGCAAAGAGAAGCCCACGGACGGCAGAGAGCAGGCCCTACGCGCCGCAACCAAAGAAAGTACGCATGCACCAACAAAGACCCAAGCAGTCACAAAAGAAGGGAGAATAGAACTCTGCCAGCATTCCCTAGCCCAGGCAAGGCAGCCTGAGAAAGCTGCTGTCCTGTCCAGGCAACGGGGGAGAGAGAGACGGGATGCTGGTTCCAACGTCTCCCTGTTTTGCATTTGCCTACTTTTCCTTCACTGTCCCCTAGGTCGGGTCATGCCTTCCCAATCCACTTCACCTGTTTAGAATCTATTTGTCCTTCTACACCTAGAGGAGAAATCGTCTCCTCCATGAAGCCTTCCAAGACAAAGACCACAACAAACATGGGGTTTTTTTCATCCTGTATACTCATGCAGCATCGTTTTATATGTTATCACTCAGATCATTGCTCGTGTTTCTTGTAATGAGAAAACAAATAAGAAGGGTTCAGTCCAGCACCAGTACCTGCTCTCTCAGGCTCTGCTCATACTTTACAAGACCTCGCCTACTCTTGTCCTGGCAGTTGCCCTGCCTCCTCTCAGATAAGAAGTGGCTGTGTGCATGCTAGTATCTCATTGCGTTGTGCTGTGCTTAGTTGCTTAGCTGCGTCTGATGCTTTGCGACCCCATGGACTGTAGCCCGCCAGGCGCCTCTGTCCATGGGGATTCTCCAGGCAAGAATACTGGAGTGGGTTGCCACGCCCTCCTTCAGGGGATCTTCCCAACCCAGGGATCAAACCCAGGTCTCCCGTATTGCAGGTGGAATCTTTACCATCTGAGTCACCAGGGAAGCCGCCCTCCCCCACCTCTTTAGTCAATAGCAACTCCAGCTACTCGAGGGCAACGCCCAGGAAAGCCTCCTCCTCTCCTCCAAGCACAGTCAATCACAACATACCCTCAGCTCTCTCCAAATCTTGAATCAAGCTTCTCCTCAGTAGCCAGGACCCTAGTCCCAGGCATACTATTGCTTGCCTGGATCCCTGGAACAGCCTTGTCCCTGGGTTTCCCATGTCAACCCTTCCCACCATCCCCAACAGGTCTATTAAAAAATTTTTTTTTAATTAAAAAATTTTTCTTTGGCCACACAGCATGTTCCCTGACCAGGGACAGAACCTGCACCTCTTGCATTGAAATCACGGAGTCTTAACTGCTGGATTACCAGGGAAGTCCTCCCCAATCGTTCTATTCTCAATCCAGTACCCAGTCAGTCCATCTGAAACCTACATCAGCATGTGTCACTTTTCTGCATAAAACTTTTATCTAACTTCTGGTTGTGCTCAGATTAAAATCAAACCCCTTGCATGGCTGATATAGCTGTAGCTGGTCTGGCCTCGCTCTGTGCTGTGTACTGGCTCCCTCCCCACACTCTGCTCCCTGGACTGGCTTTCTTTCCATAACACGTGCCACCAGACTCTCTCCATCACAGGGCATCCCTCTCCCTGGACCATCCTCCCTACTCCATCCTCCCCGACTACCTGTTGCAGGGAGTCCTTGCTTTTTAACTTCTCTCACAGAAGCCAGTACTTTCTCAGAGGGTATTTCTATCTATAAGTGCATTTTTATTTGTTTGCTTTACTAATGTGATGACTGTCCACCACTTGGCTGGAGGTCTTACAGGGAGCAAGCCTGCATTTTCTGCTCTATGTGGTGTCCCCAGTACTGGGCTCTCAAGAAATATTTGTCGAATGACTGAATGACTGAACCTCAAGAGGAACTTTGACGAGACTGGCTCTTTGCTGTATCCTTTGTCCAAGTGACCTTGGAGCATGAGGATATAAGTTTCTATCTTACACTGTGCATTTCTGGAATCAGGGTGGCTCTTGTAGTTGTCATATAAAGTAGATGTTTCTCCTTCAGAAAACTGCTAATTTGGTGATTCAGTCTTACAATTATTGTTCAGTCACTAAGTCTTGTCTGATTCTTTGCGATCCCATGGACTGTAGCATGCCTGGCTTCCTTGTCCTTCACTGTCTCCTGGAATTTGCTCAGATTCATGCCCATTGAGTCGGTCATGATGTCTGAGAAGTGAAGTAATAGAAAACCTTTGTGTCGTCCAATAGATGCCATGTCTAACAACAGAGAAGGGCATCTGGAAGCTTTCCTGTTGTCCCTCAGCTGTGACGTGGGCTTTGTGACCTCAACTGCGCTGTGTTCATCAAATATTTAGTTTTTATAGTTTGCATATGGATGTGCAGCTTCTCCTTAGTCCAGAATGTTAGCTTCCTGAGGGCAGTCATGGTGTTTCATATTCACTGTTCAAGGACTCAGACTGGGGACAGAAGGGAAGGGTAGGGCAGGAGAGAAAGGGAGGGGAGGGGAGGGGAGAAAGGGGAGGGGAGACCACCAGAAAGAATCTAGCGGCTCAGCTGTGAGGCTGAGACCTTGGGAGTTCTAGGCTGGATCTCTGAGCTCTCACCTCAAGAACACCTTGCTAGCAGGGCCCTCTCTGGCATGCTGTGCAATTCTAAAAACAAAGATTTACCTTGTCTATTAGACAAATGCCACTGTTTTATGACTGGGTCTCTCCCTTGCCCTCTGAGTCCAGGGCCCTACACAGCTAACCTGAGCTGAGGCTTCAGCTTGCTCTATGTGTCTCCTAGGATTTGGAGCTCAGCCTGGGCCACCAGCCTTCAGACTTCCATGCTGATAAGGAATGGTCCTGTCTTGTGGTTGGGAACTCTGGCTGGGCTCAGGCCAGCTTAAGCTTCATCTAGGCTCTGCTTTGAGCTAGCTGTGTGACTCTGAGTTGGGTTTTTTCTCAGAGCTTCAATTTCCTCATCTATAGGACAAGGGTGATAACAATACTGAATTTACAAGATAGTTATAAACACAGAGTATAGTAAAAATCCTACCAGCCTGTAGTGCAGGAATGGCTATCAGCTAGTGCTAGAAAAGACTCAGGCACTAACCTTGAGTGGCCTTGGGAGAGGGGCTGATGGCGAAGAATGGAAGGAACACACCAGGGGCCCTGGGGCAGAAGTGATTATTATGTTTTTAGTTTGTTTGCTTTTAACTGAAGGATAATTGCTTTACAACGTTGTGTTGGTTTCTACCACGCATCAGCATGAATCAGCCACAGGTATGCACATGTCCCCTCCCTCTTGAACCTCATTCCCACCTCCCACCCTCATCCCACTCCTCTAGGTTGTCACAGAGCGCTGGTTTGAGCTCCCTGAGTCACACAGCAAGTTCCCACTGGCGATCTCTGGGACAGCAGTTGTTTCCCGACCCAAATGAACATGGTTTGATACTGTAACAGCCCACGTGCCATACAGGTGTGAGCTGCCCAGGCTGTCTCATGACAAACGGGAGCTGTCCAGCATGATGCCAGGCAGAGAGGAACTGCTTGATTTAGGGCAGCAAATACCAGCAGTGTGCTGATAACTGCTAGTGCACACAGGCTTTTCAGGGGGAAAAAAAAAGGAGACCCAATTTTTATTAATAATATTGCCAAATTCCATGGTGTAAAGACTACCAGCATGGTTCAAGAGAAGCACAGTAGCCACTATGATATAGAATTTCCACCAGATATAATCAATATAAATAAACTCAACAATATAGACAATAGTAAGATGTAGTAAAATAAGTAGGACGGAATAAGTTTTGAGTACCTTTTATCTTTGTTCTTAACATCATTTAATTATAGTTTATATAATTTGATTTTTACTCATGGCCGTGTTTAACAACTTCTGGTAGACGTCCTGAAAATTTAACAATTGCCTTTTGACAACAGTATAAACCGTGTTGGCATCCCTTTGAAAGAGGATGGCTCCTGTGCCTACCTGCCTGTCTGCCAGATCTCCGCCTATTCCCCTGTCTGAGACTTCTGGCCACCCTCTTGCCCGTTACCTGTAGCTGGCCCCACCTGATGCTCACTGTTGGCCATCCTTACCTACTGCCAATGCTGGTAGCAAGGCTAAGTATGTGCTCTGCCCTATTTGGTCCTTTCTTTCTCTCTGGCCACCCCACTTCCTTGACCTTCAGCTTCCCTCCTGGGCTGGACCCCAATGGGACAGTGCTAATGGGCGAATGAGAAGACAGTGTGTTCTGTGGTGTGAAAGCAGAGAAATGCTGCTTTTCTTCTCAGGGTGAGAAAGAACCACCTACCAAAGAGGGTTTGGCTCACGATCGCCCGGTTATCTGCTCCCTTCCACACTTGATTGCAGTCCTTGGTGCTTGGCAAATGAATCTCCCAAATGCATAGAAACCTCTCCTGCCAAATGCAACCCTCCAGCTGGTGATAGGTACTTACCACCGGTCTGCACAGAGGCAAACAAAGCACAAACCAGGAGCACGAGCTGTGGCATCAGCATGGGGAATTTGCAGCGCTTCGAAACCCTGCAGGTCTGCACTGCACAATGTTATCAAATGAATTAATGCAGGAATAGATGCTGCTGAGAAAAGATGCCCTGCTTTGTTCCAGAGTCTGTCAACAGGCAGACTGTCATCCAGCCTTTATCTCAGGGAAAGTGCTGGGAAGAGTTGTTTGAGAGGCTAGTTCAGAGAGAGGGAACATTGCCAGCAGACAAGCCTGTCTCTTGTTTTCTGTCTCTGGGATGAAGAGGAAGAGGGGAGAAGAGGAAAGCTAGACCTGGAAGATGGTGGGAACGACCAAGACTTCGGAGGCAAACTGTCCATGTTTGGGCTCCATCAGTTTCCATTGTGTGACCTTGGCCAAGTAGGTCCGTTTCTGAGCCTTGAATTCTTCCTCTACGAAAATAGATGGAATAGTGGTATTGTAACAGGTGCTGCTGAAACTTGGTTCATGTCTCTGGGCACCACCATCCCTGTGCACTCTGGCCTGGCTGCGTCTGAGGCACGCACTCGGGGGCTGGCTAAGGGGCTGATCTGAGCACCCACCTGGCATGGGCTGGATGCAGTGGGAAGTTAATGCACCCGTGATTGCTGGGAGCTGAGGATCAATCCCCTAGCTCCCTGGCCCTTCCGTGGGACGACTGTGGTATTCTCCATAGAATGGAGCCTCCCTTGCCTGCAGGAATGCTGTGCTCCACGACATGCCCTCTGTTGGCTTCTGTCCCTTGTTTCTCTTCCCCTCTCTCACATGGGTGGTTCCTGGAATTGCATCCCAAATAAGCTACTTGCACTTACATGCTTGTCTCAGGGACTCCTGATGGGAATCCAGCCTAAGGCAGATGTCTCTGTCACAGGATCATTTTGAGGACTGACTGGGCAGTCACTAAATATGCTGAGCTAAGTGCAAAGGGAAGGTACCTGGTAGGGGCTGAGCTGGGTCGACGCTGGTCTCCTGTGTCTCTCTTCATCTTCCTGTCTCCTTCCCGGGAAGCATCTGCCTCAGTGAGGACCTCTTCTCTCAGGGCCTCTCGCTGTGTGCCTGGCAGCTGTTTGAGTCACCAGCAGGCAAGGGAGTGGGCGAGTGGCTGTCTGCAAGGCTGTCTTCTCAATGCTGGGGATCCCGAGCTTCAGAGAGTGTGAAACTCCCCTCCCGTGGGGTACAAGTGGAGCCTCTGGGATTCTTTTGGGGGCTAAACAGACTCGAGGATTAATTAGCTAATGCCTGTGGAGTGTCTTGGAAATGTCAAGTGCTGAGTGTGAAGTGGTTATCAACTGAGATGGTTTCCCCTAGGCTCCCGTGAAAGATGCCGATTGCTGTGTGTGGAGGAGCTGTTGCTGAGTCTCTAGGTGGGGCTCTTAACCAGGCAAATATTGACAGTTCCCATAGGCGCTCAAGGTTTGGTTTTGCAGGCCCCCAGAAACTGGAGCTCGCATGGGGAGTGCTGGTGGGATGATGGCCCCTCCATGGTACCCCCTTGGGGATTCCTCTGCCCAGTACCCTCCAGTTCCATACCACTCTAGGACCTTCTAACCGATGCAGCCAAGCCCTGAGGTGGCTCACTGGTCTTTGACTAATCATCCTTCCAGAGCATGGGTCTGCAGCTGTTGTCTTCTCCCTCCAAGCTGCACCCCTCCTCCTGAGGGCGCCACCGTCCTCCTCCCCAGCATTGCAGGCATCTTTGTGATCACCACTGTCCAGCCTCTACCCAGATGCTTGGACTGTTTCTCTGCGTCATCATGACGTCTGTCTCCTCTTCTCCATCCCGTCTTCACCGCCCTGGCTCAGGCTGTTATCCTGCTCCCCGAGCCTGCTGTTTCCATCTCCTGCCTGCACTCCTGGCTGCCAGTCGGCTCTCATATATCATGTGGAGACTCACTCTGAAACTCAGTGCTGATGGAATCTCTCCTCCAACGAACATTCACTGGCTCCCTATTGCTTACAGAATAAAACGCAAACCCTTCTGTTGGCTTACAGTCCATCGTGATTGGGCCCTAAGTGATCTCTCATTTTTTGTTGTTGTTTGAACTCACTCCTTCCATGTTCCCACCACTCCAGTCAGCATGAACGACCCTGGAGTTGGAGACTGCTCCCCTAATGGACCGTCCAAACCCTTCCACTTTCTACATACACCCCCATCTTTGTTCCCACTGGTGCCTTTTTTTGTGGGGAGGGGCACCCTTCCTGTACCTCCACATGTCTTTTGTGCTAAGCCACTTCAGTCGTGTCCGACTCTTTGTGACCCCATGGACTGTAGCCCACCAGGCTCCTCTGTCCACGGCATTCTCCAGGCAAGGATATTGGAGTGGGTTGCCATACCATTCTCCAACATGTCTATTTAGAGACATATCACCCCTTTCTCCTCTCACCTTCTTTTGCTACAGAGGCTTTTTGATTTCACGTTTCAGTGGTGAGTAAGAAGTCAGCCTCATATTAGTGCTGTGTCTGGTAAAGATGTTTTTGACAGCAAGTCTGGTGCTGTAATATAATGATGCCTCCATCAACAG
Organism: Aepyceros melampus; assembly: GCA_006408695.1. Taxonomy (NCBI): domain Eukaryota; kingdom Metazoa; phylum Chordata; class Mammalia; order Artiodactyla; family Bovidae; genus Aepyceros; species Aepyceros melampus. The sequence continues at coordinate 470,170 of SJXQ01007358.1, read as the reverse complement.
AGAAGACGGCTGCATTCAGCCCCAGATTGCCTGCTCCCTGGCTGTTTTCTAACTGAATGTGTGTATGCATCTGTCTTTTCTCCTGGCCCTCAAGGAACTCCTTGTACCTAATATTTTTCCTCACTGCCAGCAAGTATTAGTTGTTCAATACTTGTTGAAATAATATGAACTTGTGGCTTCAGAGACCACCAGGTATGTTATTAAGATGTGGCGTCTCTTCCTCAGGATGTCTTTTTACACGCTGAGTTGATGGCACATCACAGCCAGTTTGGGATTCCCTGGGCAGAGGCCTGCTTGAAACTCTTCTGTAGTCCCGTCCAGGTCCTGAGGTCCTCATGTGACTTTGGTTGGAGGTGTCCCCTGCTGGGCAGTGGAGTTTGTATCAAGAAGGCAGGATTCAGAGACTAAGGCCCCGGAGTGCAGGAGGCCAGTGTCTAGATGAGCAGGTATGAACTCAGGTGGTGGAATCACTTCCTTGGCCACACAGAGGTGTGGGCGCCAGGAATCTAGGGGCATCATCTGGTCCTACTGGGGTGAGTGGCAGGGGCAGTGATGTGGTGAAATTTAGCAGGCTCCATAGGAAGGAGCTGGGCTGGGGTCAGCCTGGGTGTTAGATGGCAGGAGATCTGAAGGTACCGGGTTGTTTGATTTTTCTTCTCCACCCGTCTCTTTTTTTTTCTTAAAACATAAAGGGTATCTTTGCTCAGTGTGATTCGTCAGTCCCAGGAATGGCACTTTCCACAATGCCAGGGCTCTGATGCCGCCCCGCCACCCAGTTGCCAGGCCAGGCCCCGACTTTACAATCTGAAAGCCTATTGAGCAGATAAGTCCCTAATAGGAACTTTGTTTGACCTGCTAGGGTAAGCAAGAAATTGAGCTAACATTTTAAAATTATGACATTTTGCCTAAAATGTCTACATTTCTGGTTTCTTTTTTAAAAAATTAGAAGACCTCATAAGACTGGGCTTTTTTTCCCTATAAGGCAGCTCCAAGCTGGAGTCAAGCAGTGGCTGCTTCTCTGGACACCTGTGTGCCATGGGGGTCACCTGTGTTCCATGGGGGTCACCTGGCTTGCTTCATTCATTGACTATCCTGACTGGTGGCCTGGCCTTAAGGCCACAATCTGGGAGAATATCATTGATACAGCAGAGAATCCTTTGTTATCAATAATTGATGTCAGAACAAAGCCATTGAGATATGTGAATCTGAATCATAGTCAGAGCTGGAAAGGCTGTTCTGAAACTCTGTTCCCATTTCTTTTATTTGCAGACACAGACTTGAAACTCAGAGCTCAGAAGGGACTTGCCAGGCCACTTGGTGAGTTGATGGCAGAACTGAGACCAAATCCCAGGTCTCCTTACCCATCTTTAGGAGTCTTTCCCAGTCAGAAAGCACACTTGGCTCCTATTCCTTTGTGCCCCTCATTTCATGACCATCAGCTCCATCGCAGACCTGTGCAGAAACCGAGGGAAGCTCATGATGGGGAGGGCTGGGGAATAAAGGGTAGGGAGGCCCCGGGCTACTTGGGGATAAAGGCTGAATGCAGGGGCGTTCAAAAGCCACTGGGCATTGAGTGAGTTAAGCTGTGCCTGTCTCCGTTGCCCGGGTACTCTTTATGCATCGCATAATGCCATTGTTCAGCCAGAGCCAAGGGCCAGAGTGAGCACTGTCTTTGCAGGTAGACATCTAGCACTGGCTCGGCAGAAAGAGAGGGAACAGGAGAGGCTGGGAAATTCCGGTTGAAAACAGCAGCCGTATAATAAAGCCAGGCTGGTTTGTCTCCGGGCCCTGCTGTCCCTTCTCCCCGCCTCGAAGTAGCAGCGTGAATCAGCTCACTGCGGCAATGGTCCAGGCGATGTGACTTGCATCCCCATAAGCTACCTGATTGCAGTCCCTGGATGCACGAGACACCGGATGTGCCTGGAATACCAAACTGCCTGCCTCAGCGCCGCAGCTGCCAGAAGATCTCTGGCCCCGCCTGGCCTCATGGAAGAGCCGGGCATCCTTCAAGGCCACCACTGGCCTTTTATCTCGCCTGGGGCTCCGGGACAGTCACTGCGATTCTGGGGCTGCTTTTGATAGGGGGGGTGCCACCAGCCTGTCTCAAAGATGCTCTGACAAGCCCCTCCAGCCCTGGGCAGACAAAGGCTTGAAAGGAGAGGAATTGCACATGGTCCAGACGCTGCTGTTTCTAATACGTTATTCTGACACACAATTAACTGCAAATTTGCTCTAAGCAAAGAGCTCGAGCCCTCGTGGGGTCTGCACGGCACAGTTCAGGCAGAATTCGATCTGGTGCAATCCTCGCCCTTCCCTATGGTCCAGAGGTTGCCTGGTACCCACGATGATGCCACCTGTCTCAGAACTGGTGGGTGTAGGCACTCAATCAGAAAGCAAGTACCAGCTTCCCCGGGCCCCCACTCTGGGTAGGGAAACCACAGCCCAGGGGAGGCGGGGGAGAGCCTGCATGAACCTTTCCAGCAGAGCAGCTGAACAACAACCCTTCCTAAAATGGTGGCGCTTATCCTCTGCTGACAAAAGGCTGATTTGAGTTCTCCCTGGAGGTGGGATGAAGCCAACGCGATGCCTTTTATCTCCCCGTCGCTTTGAGGGGGGAGACAACTGGTACCCAGCATGGTGGGGAGCCCTGGAGAAGGCGCTCTCGAATGAAAGGCATAATCTCCAGCTCCCCAAACCAGGAGGCTTTTATCCCCCACCCCCCAGCTTCCCCCTCCTCCTGGAGGCATCTGAATGGGAGCAGAACTCGAAGGAGAGGCTCCCATCGCTGCACAATGCCACACAATATTGCTTCTCCCCGGGAGCCTGGAGAAGGCCATGGGCAGACGGCATCTTACTTTGAAACCAATCCTCCAATCAGCTATTTAAATAAGAAATATAATCTCATTGAACACTGAGAGCTGTCGGCCGGAGACGCTTCCATTTACAAGGCACTTGAAGAAAGTCCCCAAGCCCCTAGTTTATCAGGACAGCCAGCTTAGGGCTATTTACTGGGGGAAAGAGAGGTGCCAGAGGAGGAAAAAAAGAGAATTGAAGTTGGCTATTAGAAATCAGCTACTCAAGGGGTGAACACACACCCCCAGCACCGGGGGCTTCCATGGAGCAGGCGGGAGAGTCTGTGGTTTTCAGAAAATCACCCTAGGGCCAGGGTGGTGCTTGGTTGGTTGTTGCGGGTGGGGGAGAAGTGGGTCTGTGGTGGTGACCGCTGTGTCCCAGGGGTCTTCCTGGCATCCAGAAGCCTTGCCTGTCACTCTTTTGGAAACATCTCTGAGCACCTGCTAAGTTCATCGCTCCAGCAATACATTGCTCCAGTCAGAGGTGGCGTGGTCGTTAAGACTCAGTGAAAAAAATTTCCCTCATAAAAACAGGCCCAGCAAGGAAGGTGGGCATGGTTTGACCGAGTCCTGTGCTTGAGCTCACACATCTGCCTCCTGGACCAGCTGTGTTTCTAAGCTTCCCATTGTGGTTCCTTGTGGGTCCTGAGGAGAGGCTGGGGAGGCTGGTACTGTGTTTAACAGAGTGGGCCTAGACCTGACGGCTTTAGTGAGAATCCCGGTTCTGCCACTTACAACTTTCTAACCCACAGGCAACTTGCTCCCTCAGAGCCTCAGTTTTCCTACTCTGCCCATCAACTCATCCGAGTGGGTTGTTAGGGCCTGGCAGGGAGTCTGTGCCCTACACAGGACAGCTATTACTATATGGTAATGGAGTGCCCTGTTTGACGCACGGCTTGTCAGACATGACCCCCTGCTTTGGTTCTGGCTTTCACTTCTGGTCAATAGCTCTGGCCCACCTTGCCTCATTCTCTTCTGCCCAATCCTGCCCTACTTCACCTGTCCTGGGAGGGGCCAGGGAGAGGAGTGTCAGCTTGAGCTAGAAGGCTGACTGGAGGAGGTGTGGACTGAAGGGTGGGAAGGACCTGGGGATCAGAGGAACAAGAGGTGTAGAGAAAAGGTTTGAGGGTAAGAATGAGCAAGAGGGAGGGTCAGGCAGCCAGCCTGTAGGGAGGGGAAGGGAGTGGAGGGTGGGGAATGATGGAAGTCAGTGCTTCCTTTCTTTATTCCTTCTCACCATCTGGGCTCCACTGCTCATCAGAGGCTGAGTTCGCCTTAGAGGGAACCAGAATTGAGAAGGCCCTCTGGGTGAGTCACTCTGAGCCCCAGTGCGTGAGTTCCTGTCGGTCATAGGCAAGTGTGGCCCTGATTGTGTGCAAAGAGGAGCCTTAAAGCCCTGGAGGGGGCCTGGTGACCAACACCCCAGTTTAGAGTGTAGAAACCTAGGCCCAGAGAGGGCAGGGAACTTACTCAGGGTCACGCAGCAAGTCAGCTGTAGGGCAGGACATGGCCTGGAGCACCTCACACCTGTTTCTTTCCTTTATTATTAAATCTAGCTCTGATTGAGCACCTACTGTGTGCTAGGTGCTGTTCTAGTTCTTCATATATATTTCCCCATTTAACCCTACTGTAGCCCTGCAAAGTAGGGGTTGTTATTATTATTATCATCTTTATTTTAGAGATGAAGAAGCCAAGGAAGAGGGGAACCCAAGTGTCTGGGGTCAGAGCTCCTTTCTTGCCTTTGAGGGCGCCTCGCCCAGTTCCCCTCTCCTTTCCTGAAGGAACGTGTCCTTGTCGAGGTCTCAGCCTCATTTGGTATTCCCTCCCTCCTCAGCAAAGCACCTAAGTGCCTTCTGCGCTCCCAGAACGTCAGGGAACATCAGCAAGGCAGGCGAGGAGGCCCCCAGACCCGCGCCCTGCGCTGCGGGAAGGGCTGGCTCACTCCACTGACTTCATTAAACATTTGACGCATCGCAGAGCTGCCGAAAGCCATCCATCACGGCCGCCTGCCTCCGTCTGCCTTTCTGACCTGCTCCCAAAGTGGGGCCTCTGCCTTCATGGCCAATGTATGAGAAGCAGAGTGGGAGAGAGGGGACGTGGCCACGGCCGGGTGCCTGTGACCACCTTTTCCCCCGTACAGGGGCCCGAGGGGGAGCTTCAGGGTTGCCTGAGCCCTGATATTAACAAGAATACTGTCTACTCAATGCTCAGCGCGCCAAGCAGACCAGAGTGCCTTCCGTAGTTCATCTTCCCGAACCCCACCCCTCCCACCACGGAAAGGCACATGTATCATTGCCCTTCCTTAGATGCGGAGCCTGACACTGGAAGGTTTGGTTACCGTGGAGGAGCTGAAGACACATTGGGCTGCGGCATGTGAATCCAGTCCCTCCCCTCACCCCTTCTCTACTTGGGGATGGCTGGGAGGACAGGCCCTCAGCAGGGAGGTAGGGGATGAGCCTGAAGGTCAGCGTGCCCTGCTGGGCACTCCACTGGGTGGGCACTCCACTCAGTGCCCAGTGAAGGACCCCAGCATTGGATGAGCCACAGGACAGCCTCTGTGGGTGGTGGGGTCCTGTCCCTCCCTCCACCCACTTACTCCAGCCAGAACTGGGCTCCTCCTGACACCTCCCTCACCCCTGGTCCCCAGTTCAGTCGGTCGGCAGTCTCTCAGCTCCTCTTCCTAAGTGTTCTTTAATCCTTAACCCAGACCCCTTTCACATGGGGACTGCTCCAGCCCCTGCTGGCCCCTGGCCTCATCTTCAGGTTCTGTTTCTTCTCCCCACTGGAGCAAGACAGGTCCAGATGTGTTCTGGACCCCACATCTGCTCCTCACCCCTCTGCTTAAAAACCTGAACCTACCTTGGGGTAGAGCCCACACGTCTCGCTTGGCTAGACTTGCAAGGCTGCTTAGCTCTCCAGGCCCCTCTTCCCTTGCCTCTGCCCACACCCCAGGCTCATGCTGAGATCTCTGCTCCGCTTTGCTCTCAGCGGGTGCACCATCTCACGCCTCACTGCCTGGCTGATTCTTGCCTATTACTCAAATCTCAGCTTAGATGGTATTTCTTCCAGGGAGCCTTCCCTGATTCACCAGCCTGGGCTCAAGGGGCCCTTTCATGTTCTTCCCTCCATTGTGGCACAGTCCACACTGTCCCAGTGGCTTCCTTGCTTGGTTGCCACCCTCTAGTCACTGTGAGATGTGGGGAGATTGTGAGTGCCCCCCAACAGTGTCCCCTTGGGGTTTCGCACAGGGCCTGCTCTGTAGTAGGCACTACATGAATGAATGACTCATGTGAGGAATGAATGAATGAATGATGACTGATAAGGCCACGGTGGGGCCCTGACGGTGTGGCACAGGTCAGGGGCTCAGACCCAGGGGCAATCCCAGCAGGAGGAGGCAATGTGGAGTTTTGGAGTTTAAATCAGACCCCAAGGGGGGAAGGGGGGTGAGAGATTGGGACTGACATGTATACACTACTATGTATAAAATAGATCACTAGTGAGAACCTTACTGTATAGCTCAGGGAACTCTATGCTGTGTGGTGACCTAAATGGGAAGGAAATCCAAAAAAGAGGGGCTGTCTGTATACATACGGCTGACTCACTTTGCTGTACAATAGTAACTAACACAACATTGTAAAGCAACTATGCTTCAATGAAAGTTAATAAAACAAAATGAAAAGTCACCAGACCCCCCTGTTTTCAAGCTGTGTGTTATGGGTTTAGCCTCTCCCAGCTGCAGTTTGTTCATGTGCAACACAGAAATAGTAATAATAACTCCTTTGCTGGGACCTGGTGGGGAGAGGCCCTGGACACAGTGGTTGCACAGTGCCTAGCCCTGTGCTGGGCTTGGCAGAGGATGAAACGGGGCTCTTTCTGGGATGGAGCAGGGAACCCAGGCCTCCCCCTTGAGCATGAGACCAGGGCCAGGCTGGAGGCTTCTCTGAGACCTGAAGGTGGGACTGAGAGGCCTGGGCTCTGAGGTCAGGCAGGCGCTGAGCCTGGACTGGCCAGGAGCGTAAAGGAGAGGGCAGTACTAGGCCTGGCAGTTTCTCCATGCCGCCCGCGGGCTGCCTCCCATCCCCAGCTCATCCCTCCTTCGGATCTACTCAGAGTTTAGAACTGGCAGACTGAGGTTTTACGATGTGGTGAAGCAGTGGGTCTCACTCAGAGAGAGTCTGGAATGTCGGGGTGTGGAGGTGAGGGAGGTGGGACGTAGAGAGGGGAATTCACTAATGAATCACCGTTTACTAATTAATAGTTGTCACTGTTGCATGCAGGCACTTTTAGTTCTAGTTTACATGATGATTAAGAGCACTGGCTTTAAAATAAATGTATTTATTTACTCACTGGCTGCATCATCGGGTCTTATTGTAGCACGCGGGTTCTCTCTAATTGTGGTGCAGACACTCTCTATAGCTGCCACACAGGCTTAGTTGCCCTGCAGTATGTGGGATCCTAGTCCCCCAGCCAGGGATCGAACCCATGTGTCTCACACTGGAAGGCAGACTCTCAACCGTTGGACCACGAAGGAAGTCCCAGGAGCACTGGCTTTGATGTCAGGAAGGCGCCTCTAATTCTGGGTCTGTGACTGTGCGTACACTGTAAAGACTGCGGATCAGAAGTCCCGCCCTGGCCATGGTGGTCAGCGCTGGTGACAGTGTGAGAGAAACACCCAGCACCGCTGTGTGTGAGCCCACGGTGGAATCTTTGGAACGGCATGCTGGCAGACATAGTCTTCATCTCCAGATGAGGACATCAGGTCCAGGGAGATGAAGTGAGGAGCCCACTGTGACCAAAGGAACGAGTGACTTGGCCTGGGCCCCATGTTAAGGAGTTTGGCCTCTGGAGCCACAGGGGGGCTGCATACGGCGGGTAGCATTTTTCTCATCGCCCTCACGTTGCATTTCTTAAAGTGGGAAATTCCATATTCGGTGCCTCATCAATCATTTTTGTGAGCTCAGCTCCGTGGAAAGCACGGAAAACATTTATATTTGCAGCTCAAACTGTTGAAAACGTAAACAATTTAAATAATATTAACATTTTAACAGCCTCCACTCACGGTTCTGTGAAATTAACCATTATCTCTTGGAGTGTTTGTAAAAATTCAGCAGTGGCTAAGTAGTGAGGTTCCGGGTGTTGCCTGGGTTTGGCAGGCTGGATGGGAAGGCAGCCCGTGTGACTTCTCCAGGGGCCATTCCTGCCCACGCCCTTGCCAAGGGGGCAGCCTCCTACAGCAGGAAGTGTGGTTCCATGAAGACCTCCCAAGTGGGCTAGGTGTTGGAGGCAGAGATGAATGTGACACAGACTTTCCCTCATGGGACTTCAGTGTGAGGCAGGTGACTGGAAAAATATACACTCGGGTAGAATATGTGTTACATATGAGAATGGGGTACTGCTGTCCTGGGAGCACTGCAGAGGCAATCAGGAGCACTTCCTGGAGGAGGAGGCATCTGTGCTGATCTTTGTACCAGTTTGTCACTAAATAGGGGAACAGATCATCTGACGCCTGGCCCTGCAGGCAGGGTCTGCAGTTTAGTGAGGAAGAAGGGCTTCCAGAGGAGGTGCTTCTTTTTGGTCCTGTGCAGGCCGCATGCACCTGCCTGGGAGAGGATCAGAGGATGGTTGGGGTAGACAGTTGCTGAGCAGTTGGGCGGCTTAGAGGTGAAAAGCCCAGAGCAACAAAGACTCAGGGGTAGAATGATGTTATTTTCAAATAATGGGAATGAGGGATGGACTTCTTTTTTGATGACTTCAAGAGGAATAAGTGGGCTTTGTAGGTACATGGTATCATTTTAAACCTCTTATCTCCCTATCTATTCTTGCTTTACCACAGAGTCTTGATAGAGTTGACAAGGGTGAGATGGTGAGTTTCCCATCTTGGGAGGAGGGTCCAGCAGATGGGAGATGTGTCAGGCACTTGTAAACAGGGACTCCTGCAGGGCACATATGTCTAGCCCTCACGTTGGCCTTCCCCACATGGGGCTTCCCGGGTGGCACTAGTGGTAAAAAACCCAGATGCCAGTGCAGGAGACACAAGAGATTGGGTTCAATCCCTAGGTCAGGAAGATCCCCTGGAGTAGGAAGTGGCAACCCATTCCAGTATTCTTGCCTGGGAAATTCCATGGACAGAGAAGCCTGGTGGGCTACAGTCCATGGGATCGCAGAAGAGGTGGACACGACTGAACACACGTGGACACACACATGTTGGCCAGGCCCTGGCTAGACGCTATCTCCTTGAAAGAAGAGGCAGACCTGGTTGTTACAGACGAAATTAAGTGTCCCAACCCCCATCCCTGCACCCCCCTCCAGCCATGTGACTATATCTGGAGATAGGACCTTTAACATGATAATTAAAGTTAAATGAGGTTATAAGGGTGGGACCCTAATCAGATAGATCTGATGTCCTTATAAGAAAAGGAGGACAAACCCGAGATCTCTCTTCCCAAGAGCACACAGAGAAGAGGCCCCATGAGAAAGAAGAGGCCCCATGAGAAGGGAGGAGATGTTAGCTGTAAGCTAAGAGAGAGCTCTCATCAGAAACCAACTCCAGCGGCACCTTGGACTTCCTGCCTCCAGAATGATGAGAAGATAAGTCTCTGTTGTTTAAGCCACCCCGTCTGTGGTACTTTGTAATGCCAGCTTGAGTAAACTGATGAAGGGGGTTCACAGTTTGGTGAGAGAGATACTGAGGTTGCTGGTGATGACACAGCATGATACAGATATGCCCAGGGAGGGTGGCACCTGGCTCAGCCAGGTGGACATCAAGGCAGGCTCCCTGGAGGAGGCAGTAGTGCTGGAGCTAAGTGCAGAAAGAAAAGGAGAAGCTGGTCATAGGGAAGGGGGAGAGGAAGCAGGGAGGTTGTGTCCAGTGAAGAGAATGAAATGTGCAAAGACCCAGAAGTGTTGAAAGGATGGCAGGTTTGGAAGCACTGAGAGGAATTCTGTGTAACTTGAGTGCAGGGTAGGGAGGGAATATGAGGGAGAGAGGAGGTGGGGGGACAGGCAGGGCCCACCAACCAGCGGAGGCCCTCTTGCATCTTCCAGGGACGGCCATGTCTCTGTGCTTCCAGAGTCCCTGGCTACGAGGATTAGCATCTCACTTGCTGTGTGACCTTAGGCAAGTCACTTAACCTCTCTGCACAGCAATTTTCTCATTTGTAAACCGGGGAGAAGGATCCCTGCCCTGCCCGCCTCCCGCCTGCTTTGCAGGCTCAATAAAGTAATGCCTGTGAAAGCACTCTGGCGAAAACCCCACAATAGCACCACAGACATGGAAGGTGTTATTATTATGTACCCACGCTGACTCCCATCAGAGGAGCACAGAGTCAATGGGAGTCTTGAGGGCTGTCAGGGAACTGACTGCTCTCTGAAGCTTGTCACAGAGACCTGTCTTTTCATTGTACTCCTTTCATATCACTGTTGGCTCGATGAAAGAAGGGGAAAGAATCTTTGATATGTCTAAATATTCCGTTCCCACCAAGACGGGAGGAATTCCGAGGAAGAGCTATTATTAGAGGCTGAGCTAGAAGCGGGCGCCTTTGGCGGATTGGAGCTGTCAGTCTGCATCAACAGCCTCCTGTGCTGCAGGGCTGGCCAGGCGGCTGGGGCTGTGGCACAGGGCGGGCGCGCCAGCCCAGCTGGTTGAATTCTGATGGCCCTTACCTGGGAGGCAGGAGGACCTGCTTCTGGTCCTGATTCTGCCTCCACTTTGCTGGGCCACCCAGGGCCAGTTGCTCACCCTCTCTGAGCCAAATAATGACAGTATATAGAATTCTTACTAAGGGAGAGAGAGCTTTTACATGCAGGGAAAATAAGATGCTGTAAGCACAGAGGTGTGGGCAGGCTGAGAGGTGTCCAAGCACAGGCTGCCAACACCCTCATGTGTGGAAGACAAAAAATTTCCTTTCTGGGAAGGATACATTAGGATCTTGCATTAGATCCACCTGAGGGTTTGAAAAATCAGGTTCCCAGGCACCACTCCAGGCCCACAGAATCAGAATCTCTATGTAAGCTCCCAGGCTGTGTGAATGCAAGAAGCCTGACTGAGCAGTCTGAGCTCCATACTCCTCCAAACCCTCAGACTAGTCAGTGGTTGGGCTCTGGGATGCTGTGATTCCCCGAGAACAGTGGCACGGCATGACCCAGTGAATCCATCCTTTTCTCTGTTGGCCTCTAGCCCACACTTAGACCTCCAGGAGCCTGTGGGTCCCAAGAACTGGACGGATGGTGGCCTAATGCTGGCTCCTGTCTAGGGACATTGCCTTCCATACTGGTCTCACTGAGATTGTTATGTGCTGACAAGCTGTGGAGAGACCAAATGGGGAGGACTTCCGGCAACTGAAAAGAATGGACTCATTTTTAGTGACTGCTGCTGCTGCTGCTAAGTCACTTCAGTTGTGTCCGACTCTGTGCGACCCCAGAGATGGCAGCCCACCAGGCTCCCCCGATCCTGGGATTCTCCAGGCAAGAACACTTTCCTTCTCCAGTGCATGAAAGTGAAGTCTCTCAGTCACTCAGTTAGCGACCCCATGGACTGCAGCCTACCAGGCTTCTCCATCCATGGGATTTTCCAGGCAAGAGTACTGGAGTGGGCTGCCATTACTAGTCAGTTACAGAAAACCTCAGAGGGTCAGGCTCAGGAATGGCTGAGATGTCACCTAAATCTAGTCCCTGTTTCAAAGGTAAAGACATGGACTCAGCAGACCAAGCCAGTTACTTTAACTAGGAACCCTGCTCTATTAGGTCTGGTTCATCTAGGACCAGGTTTAAGTGAGAGAAGGCAGAGGGAGCCCCGTGGCTGTCCACAGCCTGAGAACGTTCAGTGTTCTGATATAGGCTGACATCCTGGGGGCGTTTTAGAGCCTGTGCCTATCCTGGCTCTAAGGGGTACATTTGAGCAGCCCGTTGTGGAGACACTTGACTTGGAGACCACCTGGGTCCCTGTCGGTGGGTCCTCTGGAATTTCCTGGGAGTGGCTGCAAAATGCCATGAGCCTCTCTGCTTCCTCTCGAGAGAACATAGCGGATCGGGGGCGAGGGTACCATTTGTAAAAGAGGTGAATCATTACAGATGTTGCACTTACTATGACTTGCGACACACCTCCCACCGCGTGGGACACCCTGAGCGATGTGTCATCAGGACTGGTAGCTCTAGACCCTGCCACGCATCATATCTGGGTCAGCCTCTCACTGGCATTTTGGGGGAAGCTGAATGAAGCTCAGTGTGGACTCCAGTCCAACCATCTAAGGGAAGGTAGACCCAGCCTGCGAGGCGAAGCTTCCACTTAGGAGGCTTCACTGCCTTTGTTTTCACAGCAACGTCATGCCCTGAAAACACTTGATGCCTTTACTGGAAGGAGATTTCTCAGGTTGAGGCTGTGTATGTTTTTAAGTCCCAGATATATATATTTTTACTCTCCCCAGATTAGGCAGTAGTGCTGGGCTTTCTGCCCTCAGGGGTAGCAGTGGCCAGGAGGAAAGAGTTGTCTGAAAGATAATTCCATCCCTGGCTTTTCTTTCTAAAGCTACCCTGAGGCAGTGGTGGGCTTCCCTGGTGGTTCAGACAGTAAAGAATCTGCCTGCAATGTGGAAGACCTGGATTAGATCCCTGGGTTGGGAAGATTCCCTAGAGAAGAGCATGGCTACCCGCTCCAGTATTCTTGCCTGGAGAATTCTATGGACAGAGGAGCCTGGAGGGCTACAGTCCACGTGGGCGCAAAGAGTCAGACACGACTGAGCAACTAACACTGAGGCAGTGCTACTGGGAGGTGGAGGATGGGAGAGCCCTGAGGGAAACAGGAAAAGAGAGAAAAGAAGCTGTCCCTCAACCACCCCTTTAACCCCGACGTCACCAGACCAGAGCAAGAGTGGCTTCCAGTTGTGCAAGCAGTAGGGCCCTGCGTCTCTCTGCAGGGACCCCAGGAGGAATGGCTGGCTGTGTGGTTTTTAGCCTCCCTGAAGAGTTCCAACCCCAGTATGGGACAGAGGCAGAGTGTAGGACACCCCAAGGGACTGAGGCTGGGGACAGTGATGTGTATGCAGAACTGCTCAAGCCTGGAGGTGTTCCCCAAGCCTACACCTGGTATAAGACCCAGGGACTTTTGCATCATTTTTGCCTAGGAGGAAGGGCTCTGGTCATGAGTGACTGGGGTTACATTAGGAGCCAATGGGATCAGGCCTCCAGAATTCAAAATGAAAATGATGTGTGGGAAAGGCTAAATGTGATTCCTCCTGTAAGCTTGAGTTCGGGAACTGAGATTCTGGTCCTCAGAATAGATAGTAAAGCATGTCAGTGCCAGAATTACATCACAGGTGGTCAAGAGATGGCTAATATGTATCATCTAGAAAACAACAAAGATTAACTGGGAGAAGCTATCTAGGGCTCTGTGTTGAGAGGATTCCAAAGAGGAGTCTTTGATTTTGCTAAGTTACTTCTGACTCTTTGCGACTCCATGGACTGCATGCCACGCTTCCCTGTCCTTCATTAGCTCCCAGAGTTTGCTCAGATTCATGTCCATTGTGTCAGTGATGCTATCTAACCATCTCATCCTCTGCTGCCCTCTTCTCTTTTTGCCTTCAATCTTTCCCAGCATTGATGCTTTTGAACTGTGGTGTTGGAGAAGACTCTTGAGAGTCCCTTGGACTGCAAGGAGATCCAACCAGTCCATTCTGAAGGAGATCAACCCTGGGATTTCTTTGGAAGGAATGATGCTAAAGCTGAAGCTCCAGTACTTTGGCCACCTCATGCGAAGAGTTGACTCATTGGAAAAGACCCTGATGCTGGGAGGGATTTGGGGCAGGAAGAGAAGGGGATGATCAAGGATGACATGGCTGGATGGCATCACGGACTCAATGGACGTGAGTCTGAGTGAACTCTGGGAGCTGGTGATGGACAGGGAGGCCTGGCGTGCTTTGATTCATGGGGTCGCAAAGAGTCGGACACGACTGAGCAACTGAACTGAACTGAACTTCCCAGCATCAGGGTCTTTTCCAATGAGTTGGTTCTTTGCATCAGGTGGCCAAAGTAGTGGAGCTTCAGTTTCAGCATCAGTCCTTCCAGTGAATATTCAGGGTTGTTTTCCCTTGGGATTGATTGATTTGATCTCCTTGCAGTCCAAGGGACTTCAAGAGTCTTCTCTAGCACCACAATTTGAAGCAACAGTTCTTCAGTTCTCAGCCTTCTTTGTGGTCCATCTCTCATATCCATACCTGATTATTGGAAAAACCATAGTTTTGATGATACAGACCTTTGTCAGCAAAGTGATGTATGTCTCTGCTTTTTAATACGCTGTCTAGTTTTGTCATAGCTTTCCTTCCAAGGAGCAAGCATCTTTTAATTTCATGCTGCAGTCACCATCCACAGTGATTTTGGAGCCAAAGAAAATAAAATCTGTCCCTGCTTCCACTTTCTCCCCTTCTCTTTGCCATGAGGAGTCTTCAATTAAGGAGGAATTAAGCTTTCATTTTGGGCTTACCAGGAGGGCTTCCCTGGGGTAGGAAACGGCAGCCTACTCCAGCATTCCTGCTTGGAGAATCTCATGGACAGAGGAGCCTGGCAGGCTACAGTCCATGGGATCACAACGATGACTGAGCAACTAACAGTTACCAGGTGGCTCAGTGGTAAAGAATCCTCCTGCCACTGCAGGAGATGCAAGAGATGGGGTTTCGATCCCTGGATCAGGAAGATCCACTGGAGGAGGAAATGGCAACCTACTCTAGTATTCTTGCCTGGAGAATCCCAGGGACAGAGGAGCCTGGTAGGCTACAGTCCATGGGATTCAGCAGAGTTGGACACGACTTAGCAAGTACTGAGCACAGCACAGGTGTTCATTGACTAGTGAGCTATAGCATACAGGCAATTTTATTTTATTATTTATTTATTTAATATTTTAATTTTTTTGGTTGTAATACTTGTGGGATTCCCCAGAGAGGGACTGAACCTGAGCCCCTGGCACTGAAAACTCGGAGTCCTAACCACTGGACCATCAGGGAATTCTTGTCTATAGGCAGTTTTGAATATTACTTGACTCTCTCATTTTATAAGCAAGGACACTGAGGCCCAGAGGGTTAAGCTTTTGCCAAAGTTTGGGACAAAGCTAGAGATGAGGACTTGTGATGCCAGTGCTTTTCCCTCTTAACAATAGATCAAAATTATTTATGAATTAAATACAAGTAGCTTACAAAATTGGACTGCAAGGATATCCAACCAGTCCATTCTGAAGGAGATCAACCCTGGGATTTCTTTGGAAGGAATGATGCTAAAGCTGAAACTCCAGTATTTTGGCCACCTCATGCGAAGAGCTGACTCATTGGAAAAGACTCTGATGCTGGGAGGGATTGGGGACAGGAGGAAAAAGGGACGACAGAGGATGAGATGGCTGGATGGCATCACTGACTCGATGAACGTGAGTCTGAGTGAACCCTGGGAGTTGGTGATGGACAAGGAGGCCTGGCGTGCTGCAATTCATGGGGTCACAAAGAGTCGGACATGACTGAGCGACTGAACTGAACTGAACTGTACTGAAGCTTACAACGGGCTTCCTTGGTGGCTCAGTGGTAAAGAATCTGCCTGCAGTTCATGAGTCACAGGAGACATGGGTTCAGTCCCTGTGTGGGCAACTCATATGCCGCCTGGAGGAGGCCATGGCAACCCACTCTAGTACTGGTGTCTGGAGAATCCGCATGGACCGAGGAGCCTGGTGGGCTACAGTCCAGAGGGTCGCAGAGAGTCAGACATGACTGAAGTGACTTAGCATGCATGTACAAGCTTAGAAAAACAACAAAATCCAAATAACATTAATTTGTGATGTCAGTGCTTTTTAATTGACAGTAGTTCACTGGGAATTTTTTGTTCCCTTACTTATTCCAGGCTCTGTGTTACAACAGGTAGAAAGAGTAGTAGTGAGTGAGTGAGTGAAGTTGCTGAGTCGTATCCGACTCTTTGCGACCCCATGGACTGTAGCCTACCAGGCTCCTCTGTCCATGGGATTTTCCAGGCAATAGTACTGGAGTGGATTGCCATTTGTAGTGATATCAAAAACTGACTATTAACTGCTTGCCTGCCATAGTAGTTCTAGTCCTCATGAGCATGCTAGGTGGCTGGTATTTCTCTTCGTGAGGATGTGGGGACTGCATTTGTGAGCAACCTCAGCCTGTCCTGTAATAGTAAAGATAGTGCTGTGTCCCACAGGTGGTGCACGTGGCAGTCACTCCGGGGTTCTCATAGCTCTGCCACCTCCCAGGGTCTCACCATTCTCTGCTGGCAGATGGGGACACGAGAGCACGTGCGGAGGACTCTGTGAAGCAGGTCAGCTGGGGCATTATCTCTCCCACCCACCGTCCACTGGCCAGGACTCAGCCACCTGGCCACAGCTACCTGCAAAGGATGCTGGGAATGCAGGTTGGATATATGAAGATGGGAAAAGAGAAAGGGGTTTGTGTTAAATTTGCTGTTTCCATTTTAAAGAGAAAGAGGTTGAGACTTAGAGACTTACATAGATCGCCTTAAGGTCAACCAGCCAGTAAGAGGCAGAGGCAGAGGCAGAGTTAGAAATTTGTATTGGTTTGCTAGGGCTTGCCGAGGCCAAGTACCACAAATGGGCGGCTTAAACCACAGAAATTTATTGTCTCACTGTATGGAGGCTGGATGTCTGAAATCAAGGCCACACTCTGAATGCTGAGACATACATTTTTATTGTCAGCAGGATTGGCTATTTCTGAGGGCCCTGAGAGAGAATCTGATCCATGCCTCTCCCTTGGCTCCTGGTAGCCTTGGGTGCTCCTTGGATGGTGGATAACGTCTTCCTTGGGTTTTCACATTGTCTTCCTGCTGTGTAGGTCTTCCTCTTATCCACATTTCCTCTTTTTATGAGGACGCCAGTCATACAGGATTAGGACCTGCCCCAATGACCTCATCTTTAATTAGGTATATACTTTTTGGCATGATATATATGTATGTATATATATATTAAATTTTTATTGAAATATAGCTGACTCGCAATGTTGTGGTAGTCTCAGGTGTATGGCACAGTGATTCAGTTACATGAATGTATAAGTATATATTCTTTTGTAGATTCTTTTCCATTATAGGTTATTACACAACTTTGAGTAGTTTCCTCTGCTGTACAGTAGGCCCTTGTTGCTTATCTATTTTATATATAGTAGTGTGTGTATTTTACCATGACCTCATCTTCTCTTGATCACCTGCAAAGACCCTGCTCTAAATAAGGTCACATTCACAGGTACTGTGGCCTCAGACTCCAACATGTTTTGAGGGAGTGGAATTCAACCCTTGTTGTTGTTCAATCACTAAGTCATGTCCGGCTCTTTGCAACCCCGTGGACTGCAGCAACGCCAGGGCTCACTGTCCCTCACCATCTCCCAGAGTTTGCCCAAGTTCATGTCCATTGAGTCGGTGATGCCATCCAATCATCTCATGCTCTGTCACCTTCTCTCTTCTCCTCTTGCCCTCAGTCTTTCCCAGCATCAGGGTCTTTTCAAATGAATTGACTCTTCGCATCAGGTGGCCAAAGTATTGGAGTCTCAGCTTCAGCATCAGTCTTCCAATGAGTATTCAGGGTTGATTTCCTCTAGGATTGACTGGTTTGATCTCCTTGCTTCAACTCTTAACAGAATTCAAACCCAGGCGTGTCTGGAAGCCATGAGAAGGGCATGTTGAGTCTGCCCAGAGGACTGAGGGAGGGCTTCCGGAGACAGCAAGTTCACACCAGGCATTGAGGACAGATCAGTCTTCTCCAGGTGGATGAGGGGGAAGGGAATTCTAGACAGACTCCTGATGTACAGCCGCATTCATGAGCTACAACACGTCCTGAACTGAAGGAACAGCCTACATTTCTTTTTAGACATCCTAGAATTCAGCTGTGGCATTCAGACGGCCTTCCTCCCTTGAATCTAAATTACCAAAGCCTAGTTAGAGGGAAACAACAAATATGTATTGAGAACTGCTTTGTGATAAGCAATCTGCTGTCCCCTGGGGACTCAGCAACAAGTAAAATAGAACCCCAGCTTCCCAGAAGCTTATAGCTCAGGTAAGCACACAATGAGACCTCATGGAAAGGTAACTAATGAAAATAGAATAAGAAACTTAGAAATGTGAAGTGAGTGGGACAGATAGGAACCCGAGATGGTTTGGGTTGTGGAGGGAAGGGTTGTAGCAATCATGGAAAGCTTCCTGGTGGAGGAAGACTATGGGTTGGGACTTGACAGAGGGCTTGGATATATCAGAGAGAAGGGAAGGAAATGGGATTTTATATAATGGGAACAGAGTAGCCAGGATTGGTGGAAGCCAACCTGGGATAGAGCCTTGAGCGCCAGCCTGCAGGTTGGAGTTTGCGCTTAGAGCCTGGCTGCTGACGTTCTCCTGCCAGTGGGCAGATTGCGTGTGAGGCCCTGCAGTTGGAGGTGCATGGCGTCTGACCACTACAGCGACATGTCCTAATGACGCACACCCCGGGGCCTGCGGGGACCAGCAGGGGTTGCTGCAAATGCTCCCCCACCCTCTGAACACTGAGACAGATGCTGCGAGATGACTGTTAGGACCTCGGCTTGATGACTAGATAAGAGCAGACAGCACAAGCAGGCAATTGTTGTTCCTGCCACAAAGGGCATTCTGGGGGGGCGGCCCTGCTAAGATCTCAGCCCAGCAGTCTCCCTGCGGGAGCCCAGACACAGTGGCAGCGCCACTGCAGCCCCAAATTCCCAGCTATTAAAGTAGATGACTGCCTTCACAGAGCACAGCGTGGCACCAACCCTCCGTCAATCCCAGACCGCGCTGGGCGGCTTGTGTCTCTTGGCACCACCTCGCCCCCCTCCCTGGTCTTCGGAAGGTGGGAAGGTGGAAGGGACATCCTTCCCCATCTACTGGGGCTGAAGAAAACACACCTGTCAGGGAGAGAGGAGAGAGGTTGCTTAAGGGGCATGCTCACAGCAAGAGTAACCCTTCCTGGGGCCTAGGAGCGAGACCCAGAGGTGGTAGGTGGAGTCCTGGCCTGGGCTGTGGCAGCCCCAGTCCTGGTCCGGGCTCAACCCCAAATCACAGAGGGACCTTGGGCCCAAACGTTCTCTCTGGGCCTCAGTTTCCTCTGTAACAAACAAGAAAATAGAGATTATTGGGGAGGCCGAATGTTTTAGTTTTGATATTGAAAAAGAAAGAGCTTTTTAAGACATATGTTCTGCCTGAATATTTTGGAAAATTTAGAAGCAATACAGTTCTAGTCTGTCATAATAATCTTAGTAAGGAGGGGTGACTGAGGCCAGCAGCATTCCTTCCCACATCCGGGTGTCCCTGGAATGGACCTCTGACCCCACCCCATTTGTATACTGGTTCTAAGGTCTTTAATCACGTGGTGAAGAACTGGGAACAGACCAATCAAAAGTCAGCCTCTGCTAATGAAAGAAGTCGTCATAAATCAGGATTTAGGACCCACAGCCTGACGTAGATGCCAGCAGGAATGCTAATCCCCGTGCCTCTTTCCAGGAACAAACTCACCAAGTGAAAGTTTCCGCTCGGCCAAGAAGGGGGCTGATGTGAGGCCCAGCTTCTCTAGGAAGGCCCTTGAGTTCTCCACACGCCATGCCTCTGTCTACACCTCTGCACAGGGGGGTTATTTGTAATGTGTTTGTGTCTCTCCCAGGCTGCGAATGCCCCTGGCAGGGGGACCACATCGTTGCTGTCTGCAGAGCTTGGCACAGGGCCTGGCAGAAGCAGATGCTCAGTGAACAGGCAGTTAGTGGAATCCTTGCTGAGCACCTACTGTGTGCCCAGCCATGTCAGGCACTGTGTGGCAAGCTGAGGACTGGTCTGATCACCGCCCTAAACCTGTGCCCAGGAGGAAAGCTGATTGGCTGACAGGGTTGAGCCATGTAGACAGTGGGTGAAGGGCAGGAGAGGGTTCTTGAGGAGGTCACCTGCCTGTGTTTTGGGATGGACAGGAGTTAGGCAGGCAGCAGGGAAGAGTGGGGACATTCCAGGGGAGTGACCGACGTTCCTCATCCCAGGGAGTGCAGGATCTTTAGGAAGTATGTCCCATTCTATCCTCCCAACAGAGTTTATGAATGTTATGATCTCCGTTTTACAGACGAGGAAACTCGGGCTGTGCCAGGTTAGGTGATTTTCCAAGCTCATTCACAGAGCTGCCTTTGAGCTCAGGTGTGTCTAATGCCTAAGGTTGTGCTCCTGTGCAGGTCAGAAGGACAGCAGGGCCTGGGTGGAGTAGGCAGTGGGCATAGTTATCAAGCAGTAGGGAGGGGATAGGCCAGGGACATTTGGGGCCTCGCACTTTCAGAGATCGGTCTCCAGTCCCCATCAGTCCTGGAACTTCCTGGCCACTGGACCAGATTTTGTTTCCCCTTGGGCGGATGAGAAGATTGAGACTCAGAAAAAGAGAGTGCTTTGCTGCTCTGCTAGAAATCTCTTAGGACAGGCACTGATGGAATAGGGGTATCAGCTCAGAAAGGGCAGAGATGGGTCAGCTTGCTCTCCACTTTACTGCTGGGGCCAGAACAGTGCCTGGCTCGTGGCAAATGCTAAGTAAACTTCTACAGAATGAATGACTGAACAAATGAATGAATGTGGGGGCTGTCCAAGCGTGTGTGTGTGTGTGTGTGTGGTTGGTGTTGTTGCCTTTGGAATAAGATCTAGATGGTCTTAGGAATTCTAGAAAGGGTATTCCTTCACCCACAACAAAGAGAGCTACACACAGGGGATTTGTAAGTCCTTGCCCTGTCTTTGGACCTGTGCTGGATAGACTCTGGAGCAAACATTCACTTACCTAACAACATGTTGGTGGGAATGGGAGCAGCAGCATCCTAAGTCTGGGGATAGAACAGTGAATGAAACAGTCAGGGTCCCTGTGTTCAGCAGCTCACTTCCTAGGTGGGTGGCACAGAGAATGAATCAGAAAGCAAAACATGTCCCCTGAAACCATTACTGCGAGGTGATTTTTAGTGAAATTGCTATGCAGATGATAAAAGAGGGTAAGAATAATGGGTCTGGAGGATGCACTGGAAAGGGGGGGATTGAGGGAAGGTCTCTCCTGCTTGGTGCAGAAAGGGTAGATCTAAAGGAAGAGCATTTCAGGCAGAGCAAACTGCACGTGCAGAGCCCGAGGCAGGCAGGGCTTGCTTTCCGGAGGAACAGGAGGAGGCTGCTATGGCTGGACAGTGAGTGGACAGGGAGGCAGCAGGAGAGGACGCAGGCAGGAGGGTGGGGCCCACCATGCGGGGCGGTGTGAGTTCTTGTAAATGCTGCAGGAGGATTTTGGGGGCAGGCCAGTTAGCATTCTCATGTCGAGTGTTGAAAAGATAAGCAAAGCCATTCATGAACGATGTAAGTGTGGTGAATATAATGAAGAAGAAATAAAGGATGTCTGGTGGCAATGGTGGGGGACACGGCTGTGTCAGAGGAGGTGGCACTGAGGTGAGAATTTGAGGCATCCAGGCAGGGACACTGGTGCACAGGGCTCCTGCTGGGTGGTGGGATGATGCGGCCCAAACTGACCCCGCAGGGGATGTGCCTTGTGAGTAAGGGTGGCAGGATGGTCAGAGGGCAGACCTGGCAGGCCCTCTTGGCCATGATGAGGAGTTACTGGCCCTCGGGAGCCACTGAGGGCCAGGAGGAGGAGTGACAGGGTTAGGTGGGCTCTTTGGAGGGACTGCTCAGCTGCTGGTAGGGGACCCACTGGAGGGGTAGGCATGACAGCAGGGAACCAGTGACGAGGCTGGCTGGGGTCCTGAGCCAGGAGGTGGCAGCGAGAGGACACAGAGGTGGACAGATCAGAGAGCTTCCTGGGATCCGGCAGGATCTGCAGGTCTGGTTGGTCCCATGACCTTCCTAAGAACAGAGGAAGCTCTCTGGGAGACGGAAGGAGAAGTGCATTGGGTTGAATGGTGTCCCCACCACAAGAGATGCGTCCACCTAGCACCACAGGGTGTGATCATATTTGGAATAAGGGTCTTTGCAGATGTAGTTAAGGTCAGACTCTCAAAGTGAGATCATTCGGAACTGGTGGCTCTTCTTGTTTAGTCCCGAAGTTGTGTCCAGCTCTTTTGTGTCCCCATGGACTATAGCCCACCAAGCTCCTCTGTCCATGGGATTTCCCAAGCAAGAACACTGGAATGGGTTGCAATTTCCTTCTCTGTTCTGAATTGGACTGGGCCTTAAATCCAATGACAAGTGTCCTCATAAGAGAGTGAGAAGATCTAGAAACCAAGGAGGAAGGGGATGTGAAGGCAGAGGCAGAGATGGGAGCGATGCGGCCACAAGTCAAGGAACACCAGAAGCCATCAAAAGCTGCAAGAGGCAAGGGAGCGTCAGAGCAAGTGTGGCCCTCCTGACACTCTGGCTCCAGACTTGTGGCCTGCAGAACTATGGGATGATGCCTTTCTGTTGTTTTAAGCCATCGAGTTTGTGGCCATTTGCTGTAGCAGCCCAAGGAGAGACCTGACTGATGCTGCTCTGATGGTTACAACCCCCAGCTTGGGTTCCTTCGAAGAGCTCTGCTCTGTTCCTGCTTTGCTGCCCTCCCCATTGCTCACCCCCTCGCCTGTATTAAAATAAGATTGAATTTTCTAGCTTGGGTTACTAAGCTTTCAGATCTGGAAACTGTGGCCATTAATCAGCTGTCACGGGATGTCGTAAACAAGGGGCTTTAAAAACCATGTTTGCTTTTTAGGCTGATAATACTTGGAGGTGAAGCCAGAGAGTTATACATAATGCATGCATTTTAATGGGCCGCGCACTACAGCCCTCTTTAGTCGGAATGATTCGTTTTAATGTTCAAAATAAATATCAGAGACAATTTGCCAACAAAGCTGATTTTCTCTGCCCGCCATTAACTTATCTTTATACCTCAGCCTAATGACAGAGGGGCTGGGGGTGGGGGGTGGTGCTTTGTATTTCAAGTAATGCAGAGACGCAGTCAGTATGGGCATGAGCCATAGGTGACAGCTCGTTCCAGTTTGCTCAGGACAGCCTTGCTTTATGCTCAGCGTCCTGGAGTAATTATTCTGAGATTGGATCAAGTGGGATTGCCGATGTCCAGCTATTTTTGACCTACAAGATAGCAATTCCACATGGTTTACTCAAAACATAGAAAAGTTATAAATTAGTTTGGGATTAACATACATACCCTAATATATAATAGGTAATCAACAGGGACCTACTGGATAGCACAGGGAACTCTACTCAATAATCTTTAATAGCCCATATGAGAAAAGAATTTGAAAATGAATGGATATATGTATGTGTATGATGGAGCCACTTTGCTGTACATCTGAAACTACTAGAACATGCTCCTTGTTCCCAAGTCAAGGGTTTTTCTCCTGCTTAGTCTTAAGTCCTGTCCGACTCTTTGTGACCCCTTGGACTGTAGCCCGCTAGGCTCCTCTGTCCATGGGATTTCCCAGGCTAGTGTATTGGAGTGGGTAGCCAGTTCCTTCTCCAGGGGATCTTCCCAACCCAGGGACTGAACCCACACCTCCTGCCTTGCCAGGCCCATTCTTTACTGCTGAGCCACCAGGGAGCCCATCCGTACCTGCCTCCTCTCCAGTCTTCTGACCTGAGGGCTTCTTTCTGTCCTTCAGGCAAACTTTGGAGTCACATACCCGTTTCACAGCCCGGCTTCCTGGGGTGATGGTTTCTAGGGGATACCCTGGCTGTGGCAACGCAGTCTACTCCCTATGAGTCCTAAAAACCCAAAACACATAACCATGGGCGTGAGGACCACATACTGACCTTTCATTAGTTTTGAAAACTGATACATAATTGCAGTAAGATAGGATCCCTCCTTCTTGACAGGAGAAACAGGATGAATATCTCTCAAGGTGTAGAGGACATTACCCACTTATCATCCTTGTGCAATTCTGGTGAGTGCGGGAGGAATTCAGAAGGGGAGGAGCTCAAGGTGTGGGATTTGCTGAACAAGGCTGATTTTAAACCCACAGTGACCTTGCAAAAAGGGGAGTGTCTTCTCCCCCTGCAGCCTCTGGAAAACTCGTATATCTACCTGATGGTCTGTGTGCGTTGGGGTGGGTGGTTTCTGGAGACCCCTGTTCTGGGAGACCACTGCTGGGGACACAGAGAGAGCATGAGGCACAGTAGGCCTCGCCCTGCCCACCAGTCCAGGCGAGCACAGGGCTGTGCATCCCCTACTGCAGAGGTGGAGCCCTCCGCCAAGCCGAGCTGCAGAGGGAAGAACATGCGCTTCAGAGTTGTTCATTGTTCTTTATTCATTCAGTACATAAGAAGTCCTCAAGTGCCAGCTGTTCTGCTAAGTATCAGGATAAGTTCCCCTAAAAATCCAGGTTTCTGTCTTTCTGTAAAAATTGTAAGATCTGGCTCATGACCTGGCTGGCTTCCTGCCTGGGATCGCTGGAGCTGAGCTGCGGCTGCTCTCCTTAGCATCACCTTTGACCAGCCCATGTCACCCTTCTAGGCAGCCTGCCTGGCCCCTGCAAGTGTTTGATTTTGGGAAGTGTTTGATTTTGGCCCCTGGTTTAGTCTATGCTTCCTGTACCAAAGGAAGGTGCCCAAGAAATTCTTGCTGTTTGTTACATGAAACTGACTCAAGATGGTTCTCCGAAGAGGTCCTGGACTTCTTTCAAGCCCTTTCACAGCTTAGTCTAAGTGCCCTTGGATTCTGGAGGACAGCAGGTCCCACCCCCGACCCCGGCCCCTGCCCCCAGGAAGCTCAGATCTGGAAGGGACCCTGATGGACCAGCACCCTGCTCAGTATTCTAGGAGAAGTGGGTTCACAGAACGATGGGTACAACAACCTTGGTGAGAACCCAGAGTCGCCCAAGCACCTGGAGGACAATTTGGCCACATCTCTCAGAGTCTGAAAAGCCCATGCCCTTTGGCACAGTTGTTCCAGGGCCACAGACCACAGATGTGTTTGCAAAAGTGCATCAAGATATAGACGCAAGCCTGAGTACTAATGAATGTTAGTAACAGCAACTAGAAGCCACCAAAATGTCCATCCGGGGGCTGAGTATATAAGATATGATGCTTCCATGCCAAGTGGCTGCAGGAGAGAATATAGCTGTTTTTGTACTTATGTGGAGAGATTCAGAGTTGCATTTTCAGCAAAATAAAGCCAGGAGCAGAAGCGGGTATATAGGAACACGTTTGTATTATCAAAACAGGACTGTTGAAAGTGTGGCCTTTGGCACAGCCTACTGGGGTGTAAGTTTCTGCTTTCCCGCTTACCAGCTGTGTGACTTGGGAAAGTCACTTGACCTCTCTAGACCTTGCCAGGCCTAGAGTAAGTCCTCGTTAGCTAGTCTTGTTACTATATATACTTCTATAATTTTTTTCTCTGAAAGAAACACAAAATGTTAGTAAGGGCTAACAATGCAAGTTGCTTAGAGCAGCGTATGCACATCAAAAGGGCTTATTGAGTATGTGCTGTGTGTATGTACTAAGTCGCTTCAGTCATGTCCAACTCTTTGCGACCCCATGAGCTACAGCCCGCCAGGCTCCTCTGTCCGTGGGATTTTCCAGGCAAGAATACTGGAGCGGGTTGCCATTTCTTTCTCTAGGGGATCTTCCTGACCCAGGGATCGAACCTGCATCTCTTAGGTCTCCTACATTGGCAAGCAGGTTCTTTACCACTAGTGCCAGCTGGGAAGCCACTATATAGACTTACATAATTTACTTTCCCCTTAAAGAAGCACAAAATGTTAGCAGGGGCCTAATTTGGATACTGAGGGCAGGGAGTCCATGTGGAAGGTGAGACTTCCTTTTTACTCTATGCATCTTTAGGAAAAAAGCTCAACATTTTTATCAAAGGCATTTTATGCTTTTATTTCTAAATCAGTTAAAAACACGCATCCACATGTCACAGAGGAGGACTCTCTGTCTGGAGTGAAGTGGGAGCTGGGAAGGTTAATTGAAGGAGTTATAGTGAAGCTGGACCTTAAGGGATCACCCAGGCAAAGAAATGGGCTAGGGGACGGTTTATTGGGTGAAAAAACTGGCAGGTGCAAATGTCCTGAGGCCTGAAAGATCATAGGGAGCAGTGCAAGTTCAGGGTTCAGAGTCACAGAGGAGCTGGAAGGGTAAGCGTTCTCAGAAGTGCTTGTGGACAGGGCCCAGGCCTCATGTCCTCAAATTCACGCATGTTCTCAGATGAGGGAGAACAGATGATATGTTTTTGAGTAGATATCAATACACAATGTCCCCATTTCCCAGATCTAAAACCTGAGGCACAGAGACGTGAAGTGATTTTCCCAAGATCACCCATCAAATCAGAGGTACAGAGTTCTTCCTGACTTCTGGTGCCATCTTGTTCTACTATGTAGCGCATGCTTGATCAGTCCCACCAGAGAGCATCTCAGTGTAAGGTTTGGGAAAGGAAGATTTGGAGGGCAGATTACTTGCTAATTTCTTGTAGTCTGTTCCTCACTCAGCCATTAGCTTTAGTAAGGCAGGAAGTGTGATTGTTTTGTGGGCTAATGCATGCCCCAGGGGTCAAGACAATGTCAAGTACATGGTAGGCACACGGTCAATGTATGTTGAATGCATGAATAAATAAGGTCACCTAGAAGGTCAGGGACAACCACAAGAGGAATCCAGGGCTCTGCACCCCAGGCTGGTCTCTGTCCATTGCACAAGGAACCCTAGATGCCAGAGCAAGGCTGCTGTTGCTGCTGTTCAGCCACTCAGTCATGTCCAACTCTTTGCGATCCCATGGACTGCAAGCACCTCAGGCTCCCCTGTCCTTCATCGTCTCCCAGAACTTGTTCAAACTCATGTCCATTGAGTCAGTGATGCCATCCAACCATCTCATCCTCTGCCGTCCCCTTCTCCTCCTGCCTTCAATCTTTCCCAGCATCAGGGTCTTTTCCAATAAGTCAGTTCTTTGCATCAGGTGGCCAAAGTATTGGAGCTTCAACTTCAGCATTAGTCCTTCTAATTCAGGACTGATTTTCCTTTAGGATGGACTGGTTTGGTCTCCTTGCAGTCCAAGGGACTCTCAAGAGTTTTCTCTGGCACCACTGTTTGAATGCATCAGTTCTTCTTTATGGTCCAACTCTCACAACCATACACGACTACTACAAAAACCATGGCTTGGACTATATGTACCTTTGTCAGCAAAGTAATGTCTCTGCTTTTTAATATGCTATCTAGGTTTGTCATAGTTTTTCTTCCAAAGAGCAAGAGTCTTTTAATTTCATGACTATAGTCACCGTCTGCAGTGATTCTGGAGCCCAAGAAAATAAAATCTGTCACTGTTTCCATTGTTTCCCCCTCTATTTGCTATGAAGCGATGGAACTGGATGCCGTGATCTTCATTTAGCATTGCTGTTTGTTCAGTTGTTCACAGTATCATTGCTCCCATCCTGGAAGCAGGTGCTCCAAAGATGAACGCATTTAGTGCTGCTGGAACACTCTGTCTCCAAGCCTTTGCAGGCACTGTTCTTTTGCCTGAATGTCCTTCAGCCCCTGGGTATTGAGTCCCACCTGCTCACACTTCACGGCTCAGCTCTTCTGGCCTGCCTTGCTTCTCAGAATCTCTCTGGACTGGAGGCTTTTTCCTCTAGGTGCCCCCTGAGGGCCTCGTGCCCTAAGTGCAGGCCCTCCTTCTGCTGGCTCCTATCTGCTATCTCTCACCACTGCAGGGGACTTGCCTTTGCTTTCTATGGCCCTTGCGTGTCTCTCTCCCACTTCAATTCCCCTTAGACCAGTGATCTAGGCTTACTCCCCCAGGAAGTGATCAGCCCCACTCTTCAGGAAAAGAGAACTGAGCCTCAAAGAAGGTTTAATTCCCAGCTCTGCCACTCTCGACCTCTGTGGCCTGGGGCAAGTGACGTGTCTCTGAGCCTCAGTGCCCTCATCTGTGCAATGGGGATGCTAATGACACCCACCTGACAGGTTGTTTTGGCGGTCATGTGAGCTGACCTGTAGAAGCTGTCTGGAGGCGGCTTCTCCTAAGGGCTAAGTGTGAGTTGTTACTATGGTTGTTATGTTTGTTGCTGCGGTTATCAATTCTCCTGAGACTCACTGCAAATACAGAAGTGGGGTTTCCTGGTTGGACAGGTCACCTGGCACTGAAATCCTGCCCGTTTGGCCTCGCCAATCTCCCTCCCACCTTGGAGGCTGGCTCAGCAGCCAGATTTTAAGAACGGAGGTGTGCTAGGGTTTCTCCAGGGGAGTTGGCGATGCCCTTCTCTCCTCCAGTGGCGGCTCTGAAGGTGGGGGCCGGCGAGTGCTCAGTGGTGTTGAAACGAGTCTCCTATTTGCTGTGAGGGCCCTTGATGTTGCGACTTGCTTCTGTGCCGCCTCCCTGTGTCCCGCTCGTCAGATATGGTCCCTGGGACTGAGCAGGGCTGCCTGGCTCCCTTGAGTTCCTATGCTCAAGGCACTTCTGCTCCCTCCAGAAGCTTTCTCTCTACTTTCCAGGTGGTATCCCTGTTTGGGGAAAGCACAGCTCAAGTCACAGAAGAGATGGCAGAGAGGAGCTGGCCTGGGACCCTGAGGAGCCTCTGAACCTCCATCCCACCCCAGCTTGCTGTGTGATCTTGCGTGCAATGCCCTCTGAGCTTCAATTTCCTTACCTAGGGAATAAAGAGTTTGGACTCTCACTCTAAGAAACTCTGAAAACTCTCTTTCTCTTAACCAGGAAAAGAAAACTAAGTCTTTTATTCAGAGTTGTTGCTGCTGTTATTGTGTGTGTGTGTTTGCCTGGAATGCCACTCGCCCTCCTTTGCTCAGGAAGAGCTCACGTCAGGTATGCCTTCTTCCTCCAGGAAGCCTTCCCTGACTACTCTCCCTGGATAGGTTAGGGCCCCTCCTCTGGGCACTCAAAACCTTAGACATCCTTCTATCAAGGCACCATCTCTTTGTGGTACAACAGTTTCTGTGCCTCCCCCATCCCCCCCACCCCCTCCCCGTTTGGGAGCATCCAGAAGGCAGGTGTGGTGTGTCCTGCATCTTGGAACTTCCATCCTTAATAGAGAGCCTGGTCCAAGAGGGCTTCATTCAGTATTAGTTGAAGTGCCCTAACGTTAGACAAGGGGAGATTTCTGGACTTTCTGATTAGGGCAGTTTCCTGGGGGAAGGGGAGGGGCAGGGCATGGAAGTCCTGCTTTCAGGGTCTGTGAGTGAGGCCCCTCCTGAAGCATCTTTGAAAGACAGAGCTGGGCAGGTGCCCAGGAGAAGAGAGGTGAGGCCCTCCCCCTCTGGAGGTAGTGAGATTTTAACTTGCTTTTCCAGGCCTGACTTTGTTTGTGGGCCTTGCCAAAGCCCTTGGTTTCCCCAGATGAAGCCCGCTCCGTCCCTCGGGGCCCACGAAGCGCGGCCCGGCCAGGCTGGGGCAGCTGGCACGTCCTCTCTGATCCTCCCTTTCATTTCGGGCCTCTCTGAACATCCGGCCCTGTGCCCTTGGTCCTCTGCGCTCAAAGCTTCACAGACGCAGCTCAGCGGGGAGCGAGAATCGCTCTGACCCCTCTAGTCTCTTAAACTTTGTAAAGGAGAAATACCTGACGAGAGAGTCTTCTGTCGGATTTACATTTTTTTTAATGCCAACTACCGCTCCACGGGTTTCAAAACGGGAACGCTGGGCTCCACGGTGAGGATCAAGGCACAGGCCGAGAGCCAGCGGCCGACTTCCTTCCTCACTCCCTGCTCTGGGCTCAGGGACAGTGCCTTCCCCAGCTGCCCAGGAGGAGCAGCCACCAGGCCACCTGCGGCCAGGCTCCCTGTCCCCGTCCCCACCCGCTCTGGCTCCTCTGTGGTCCTCCTCACCTCACACCAAGCACATTCCTGCCTCTGGATTGCGGGGTGGCCTGCCTCCCACTGAACATCTTCCTCTCCTAGCTCCTCACCTGAGTCTTTGTCCTTGGAGGAGCCCCCCTGGACCAGGAGGGAGATTATCCTTCTGCTCCACCCTTTCAGGCCACCTCTGGAACCTGGTGTCAGGAAATACAAAGGTTTGGAGCCTGAGAGTATGTCTGTGGGCTCAGTCATTCAATTGTGTCTGACTCTGTGTGACTGCATGGACTGCAGCCTGCCAGACTTCTCTGGCCATGGGACGATCCCAGCAAGAATACTGAAGTGGATTGCTATTTCCTCCTCCAGGAGATCTTTCCAACCCAGGGATCGAACTCATGTCTCCTGCATTGGCGGGCGGATTCTTTACCACTGAACCACCTGGGAAGCCCCAGAGCATGAGATCTGAGTGTAATGCTTAACTGTCTAGCCACTGGCTTTTGTAAACTGGCAATTCACTAACCATCCCCAGGCCTCAGGTTCCCCATCCGAAAAATGGGTATGAGAGCACCCATCTCTGGCCTGGAGGACAGAGCGGTTAATATGTGTGACTTGCCCAGTATTGAGCCCCAGTGTAGCTCTGCTCCCAGCCTGGCCCCAGGACCAGCACCATCTCCACACTGTTTATTACAGCGGAATTTTGATGAAAACATGAGCTGCACTAATTTATGTTGCAGGATCGGGGAATTGAGGGGTACTGGGGAAATGAGAAATGACACATTTTCAATAGGTTTCCCATATTTTTCTACATTTGCTTCTTTCTGCCCCCCTTTTCTACAAGGATGGTGTTTAAAAAGTTAATGCACATTTAAGTTTATTACAGAAACTAAGACTAAAAATTAGACACTGGTTCAGCAACTTGGCGTTACCATGACATCTTAACTTATTTCACAAAAGTATCTTTAACAGATTAGAGGATGAATTGATTGCAAATGAAAAGTGGTCCTTTCACACTGAGAATTTGAGAAGCCTTGTCTTGGCATGGAAGTCTCAACAGACAGTGGCTATTTTCATCCTTCCATCCATTCATCCATTATGAGTTAGGCTCTCATCATGATGCTCCAAGGAGTTACATTGACTCCTGGCTGTGACTCCTCATTTATTGAGTCTCTTGGGGCAGAGGAGGAAGGTGGGCATGTCCCTCCATTTCCTCCAGGGGATGGGCAGAAGTAAGTTTGCTTAACAAGGCTCAGGTAATTAAACCCACTTTACATTATCTTTAGGGTGAGTAGGGTGGAGAAGGCAATGGCACCCCACTCCAGTACTCTTGCCTGGAAAATCCCATGGACGAAGGAGCCTGGTAGGCTGCAGTCCATGAGGTCGCAAAGAGTCAGACACGACTGAGCGACTGAGCGACTTCACTTTTCACTTTCATGCATTGGAGAAGGAAATGGCAACCCACTCCAGTATTCTTGTCCAGAGAATCCCAGGGATGGGGGAGCCTGGTGGGCTGCGGTCTATGGGGTCACACAGAATCGGACACGACTGAAGTGACTCAGCAGCAGCAGCAGCAGCAGCAGCAGGGTAGACCAGGAGAGGCTCTGCCCCCAATTCCCACCACTTGTCCTCACTTGGCACTGCCTTCTTTTTTGGTGGAATAAACTCTGGGCAGAATTTACTTTGTCCTTCATCTTTCCCAAAGTCAGAGTCAGAGTTTGCCCCCCCTTCCCATTTTCTTTTATTATGGAAACTGGGGAAATAACAAGCAATTGTTTGAAGATGTTAGAAAGATTGCATTTGTTTTGCAACTATCAGCTTAAAAATAATGTTTAAGAGATTATGAATGGGTGATTAACTATTTTTTCCATTACTTCCCTCTCAAAATAAAAACGGTAACGATTGTGATATGCACAGTAAAATGGAGGCCTCGCTATCTAAAACCAGGGGAGAAAACAAATAGCCAGTGTCCCTTTTGGGGTCACACCTTGGAGAAGGCTGGGGCAGGCAAGGTGGTGAACAAATATGAAACAAATATGGTCTCCATGTGCTAATTTCTCTCCATCGCCCCATCCCCCCCACTCCTTATATCAACAGCAGTTATGGGGACTGTAGTCAAATTCACTATTTACTGCCTTTCCTGAGTCAGTTAGTTTTGGGTGAAAATAGTTTTTGATACGGCTCTATTGCGCCATTTCAGCGGGTGTTTATCATTTAAAAGGAACAATTTTAATACCTACATTTGCCTTACAGTATGAGCCATAAATGTGATTTAGGCTTCCCTTTATAATAGACTCTTACAAGCGATTGCCCAGGCTCCAGAAGAACCATTCCTCCAAGAGGTGGCCATGAAAGTGAACAAGCTTTTGCTTCTTTTACAGAAGTTTCCCTTTTTAAATATTTTTTGAAATTATTGACTGAGAGCTGGATAAATGAGCTGATTTGTGCGCCTTCCTCTCAGGGAATCTGGGGCTCCTGGCGATGTCTTGGGGAGGGATGCTTCTCCCACTGTAGGAGGTAAGGCCCAGGAGGTGTGATAATGGTGCTGTATTGATGTACAGGGGCTGTTCATCCTCCCTTCTACATTCCGCTTCTCTGGCTTCCAGCTTCCTCATCTGTAAGAGTGAAGGCGGTGACAATAATATGGATCCCTCTATCAGTGCTACTCAGAGTGAGGTTTGCAGGCAATGGCAACCCACTCTAGTGTTCTTGCCTGGAGAATCCCAAGGACGGGGGACCTGCTGGGCTGCTGTCTCTGGGGTCGCACAGAGTCGGACACGACTGAAGTGACTTAGCAGCAGCCTCAGTATTACCCAGCAACTTCTAGCAAGGCAGTTTCCCTGGCTCTGCCCAGACCGGCTGTTATCAGAATCTGAAGGCGGGTTCCAGCAACCAGTTTTATCAGCCCTCCACGTGATTCCAGTGTATGCTAAAATTTGAGACCAGAGCCTGGAGCCTGTGAAACATCAGGGCAAGTCATTGAAAGAGTTCAGGAGTTCCTTTAGCCGAAAGGTTTCCTTACCCTGGGAAGTTGTAGGCCCAAGGCATGCTTAGGACCCAAGTTGGCTTATGACAAAAACTGGCCAGCGTTGGACACGACAAAGAAAGGTTGGATATTGATAAACTGGTGTGTGTGTCCTGAAATGACAAGGATGATGAAGAAAAATCTGGAAGATGAGACTTTGTCCTGTTTGTTCAGAATTACCCAATAAATACCACTGGTCCCCAAGGCCCTCTCCCCCACTACCCTGCTGTGTGCTTGAACACCGACATGTTTTACTCAGAGAATACAAGAAGCCATGCAGGAGAGGCAAAGACAAGGAGACTGTCTTCCAGTTACTGGAGGTCTGGACCACCGGTAAAAAAGCTGATGTCTATGCAGCTTCAGAGATGCTCCTGGAGAAAAGAGGTGAGAAGAAGGCGTGTTCTACTTCCCTGGAGATGCATAGACAGAAGCGGCTGACCGTGGTCCTGCTTACCATCAAGCGTGCTCCTACTTTTTGTTCCATCCACAGCTGACCTTCTTGTGGCCGCTCTTCCCCAGAGTGGGAAGGCCATAACCTCATGAATGAGGAAAGCCCTCCTGCATGGATATGCCACTTCCTGCTGAGAAATGCCTCCATTCGGGGGAAAAATGGGATTAATTTTTAGCGGAAGCAGCAGTGGCTGAACGTGCAGTTTTCAAATTGTTGACTACGATATTAAGTAACAAGCAGACTCCTGTCCAATGGATGTTATTAAAATTAACTGTTTTAGCACTACATTTAGAATCAAAACCAATCTGTCACTCCTAAATTGGTTTCTTTCAGCTGCTATTTGCGGTTAAAATGAACAGTTTTAACAATGCATCTCCAGTGCAAATCATAAACTTGATTTACAGGAAAACACTTAATTTACTGCATTTGACTGTGCACCAGAGCTGCCAATTATCTGACTATAAATTTCCCTGCTTGGTTATTTGCTTCTTAAGCAGCAGGCTTGGTCCTGTTGCCTAACTTGCAGTTGGGCCCAAGGCCCTACCTGGGGTTTTAGCCTCCAATTTGGGGTTTTATCCTCCAATTTCGGGTTTTGTCTGTGAAGAGTTGGGTGCTCAGAAGTAGATGGGGATCTATATGGAGCTGGAGCCCTGAGGGCCCTCTGTTCTGTGCTGATTCATGTTGTAAAATATTGAGTGGAAAAGCAGTGCTATTTAACCCAATCTGGGTGAACCATGATGGAGGGAAAAATCAGTGTGTTTGAGCAGGAAGGCCCTTGGAGAAAACAATAAATGATTCATTCACTCACTTGTTCGTCAAACAGTTGATTAAACAGCCATTTTCCATTGCAAGGCGCTATAGGCTATGCTGCGATGGATGCATACTCCGTGGTCCCTGCCCTCAGTGAGTTCACAGTCTACTAGGAAAGACACATGCTGGACATCATCACTTGGAGATACAGTAGGTCATCTCTTTAATGGTTGGCTGTTAAGGAGCTGAAGCCCTGGGCCCGCTGAGAGGCAATAGCTCTGCTCACTGGTACCAGTGCCAGGGCAGGGAAGATGAGATGCTGAACCTTTGTACAAGTTCTGTTTGAACTGGATCTTGATGGGTCGGTAGGAATTTTTCAGGTAGAGGAGGAAAGCAAAGAGCATTCCAGGCAGAGGGAGCGGCATTAGCCAGGGAGGAGCAGGGTATTTTTTTCAGTGAGGGGTGCATTGTCTGGTCTGGGTGGAGGGGAGAGACAGGAAGTGGGTGGGAGATGAGACTCCTTGGAGGTCTTGCCTCCAAGTAGGAGGAGGAGGAGGAAGAGGAGGAGGAGGACTGTCTGTTTAAAGGAGTTTAGATTCTGCCTGATTTGCAGTTGAACTCCTCTTCTGGCTAAGCAAATGAAGTCCACGGCTCTGAAATGGCCCTTGTCAGTCAGGAGGGACTGTGAATGCCAAGAAGTTACAGTATGGAGGAGGGTTTCCTGGTATTTTGAGAAGTCAGGAAGCATATGCAAACCACATACAAATGAGATGCAAGCCAGCACCTGCTCTGCATTGTGCTGTCAGCTGGCTCTCTGCAGCAGGGAGGGTCCTGTGCATTTCAACTAAGGTGAACAAAAGTAGCTGAGCTACAGGACGCATCCTGAGGCTCCATAAAAAAATAGAATTGCCCCAAGACTTTCCCTCTAGGAGCCCTTCTGTAGAAGGCAGTGTCTCACAGGGAAAGCGAAGGCCCAGAGTTTAGGCCCTAAGAGTGCGGGATGAAGGCCCCAGGATTGCCACCCAGAGGGAGCACAGGACTCAGGATTTCCTGGATGTGGTTTCCACTGGGGCCAGGAGATGGGCTGGGAGGCTGGCTTGGGAGGCCGGGTTCTCATCCCCTCTGCACGTCCCGCTCCTTTGCACTCCGTGTCCCCCTCAGGAAGGGATCAGTGAGATCTACGGCGAGTGAGTCGGGGGTCTGTGCTTTTCTGCTGATTGTCCAGCTCTGAGGCCCCTCGAGCCCCTCAGGGTGGGGGGTGATCACTGAGATGGTGATGGTATTTCAGGCTGTTTCTCCTCACAAGGGACTTGGGGAGGGGGTAGCCTCCTCCACAAGGCCTTCCTATGCCCCTGAGCTGTGCTGGAGAGCTGCTGTGTGCTTGGATCCCCAGGACCACTGAGGAAACCTGAGAGGAGTTTTTGATCTCTGACTCTCTCTTTCCTCAGGGATTCTATCAAGAAACAAGATGACAAGGACCCTTTGCCCATGCCACTCCCCTTCCTCCACATGACAAAGGGATAGGGCGGCAAGCAGCACCTGGACCCTGGAAGCTTCCAGGGCTGGCTCTTTATAATCTGCTGTGTTAATGTTAAGTCGCTCAGCCATGTCCAACTCTGCGACCCCATGGACTGCAGCACGTCAGGCTTCCCTGTCCATCACCTC
Source organism: Aepyceros melampus (assembly GCA_006408695.1). Taxonomy (NCBI): domain Eukaryota; kingdom Metazoa; phylum Chordata; class Mammalia; order Artiodactyla; family Bovidae; genus Aepyceros; species Aepyceros melampus. Next base: position 434,703 of record SJXQ01007358.1, on the reverse strand, counting down.
TCCCAGAGCTTGCTCAAACTCACGTCCATTGAGTCAGTGATGCCATCCAACCATCTCGTCCTCTGTCGCCCCCTTCTCCTTCTGCCTTCAGTCTTTCCCAGCAGCAGGGTCTTTTTCCGATGGGTTTCTGTGCACCTCGGAACCAAACCAGATAGTTCACATAAGAAATTTCCCTGTTGAGAGTCAGCCCGTCTTGATCTGAACCCCTTTGGGGCAGAGCCTGCTGGGCAAACATTTTGGAGAGCCGGGGTGGCATGGATGTCCAGGTCTTCAGAGCAGACTGCCCCCTCAGGTCCTGGCACCCCATGGAGGGAGGTTTGCTGCATCTGTGGGTCCTGGGGCGGGGTGTGGGGGCTCTCAGCCGGCTCGGGCATGTCAGGACATCCTGCCTCGTTGTCTTCCCCTGTCTCCTTTTCTCTCTGCTTGTCTCTCCTTCCTCCTCTTTGTTTACCTCTCTTGCATGCCTGACTTGTCCTCTGGTCTGGTTCTTTCTGTGCGCTTTCTCACAGTCTCTTGGTCCAACTTCCTCCTACCTGCTCTCCCTGCCTCTGTCTCCCTGGGGACCCCTGCCTCCACCTCCCTCTCCTTGCCTGGCTCCTGGAAGCCAGCTCCCTCTCCCCTTCTCCATGGTCTTCCACCTCTACATCTCCTCTCTTCTCCCATTTACATCCTCCCCCACCTGCCCCCATTCAGATCCCAGGTCCTGGGCACTTTAGGGCAAACTGAGGGAAGGTCTCTGATGAGGGTGGGAGGGGCAAGAAAGGAGAAGACAGAGAACAACTGGCCTTCAGCAGGTGGCACTGTTGGGTGACTTTTGCTTGTGAAACCTTTCAGGACAGAAAAAAACGCACTGGAATCTATTGGCATTTGAGAGTCCTTCTCTCTCTCTCTCTCTTTTTTTTAAATAAAAATAATGGACTCTCATTTCCCGGGCGTCATTAAACAAGGTGCAGTGTTTGTGTGTGTGCTTGTGTGTGTATGAGTGCAGATGTCTGCGCACGAGCCTGTAGGGCTGGCGTGACGGAGTGTGTGAGCACGTGGCCAGCGTGTCCCTGTCCGTGTGCACGTGTGTGGTGGAGGTGTGCGTGTAGGAGTGTTTGTGTGCAGCTATGTGAACGTGGGTTCTAGCGGCTCAGTCTGTGCCAGCGTTAGTGGCGTCTATATATGGGTAGCTGTCAGTGTCGGGCCCATGGATCTGTGCCTGTGTGTGTATGCGAGTGTGTGAGTGTGTGGGTGCATGGGTGGGATTGTGTGGGGATCGCAGGTGATGTATCTGTGTTCTCACACATGCCCTCTGGTGGCCGTTTAGCATGGTGGATAAGAGGGAGCCATGGACTCAGGCCTCCGGGTTTAAATTCTGGCTTCACATTTGTAGCTGTGTGATTTTGACTTAGTCACTTAACATCGCTGAGCCTCAGATTCTTCATCTGAAAAATGAGTTAATAATCATACGCCTCTCTCTGGATGACTGTGAAGATGACGTAGGATCGTCTCATCAAGGGCCTGGCTGGGCGCCGTCACAGGCTCAGAGGCACGATGTGACAGTGTGAGGGTCAGCAGGCCATGGCCTCCTGCTCTGGCTCCACTCGTTGACCAGGCTGGACTTGTGGGACCAGAGGCTTGAAATGCTGCTCTCTCCAGGAGCTGAGAGGCCCAGAGTGGGGCAGGGGCCTCCCACAGTTCCCTGAGTCTGTAGGATGGAACCAGGGCTGGAAGGGCCCCCATGGTGGAGACCCAAGAACTGGAGGGGACTTCAGGGGCCATGACTTCAGCTCCTCATGTGAGGAGGGGAGAGAGCAGCCCAGGGGCCAGGGCCTAGTCAGGGCCAGGCCAGTGTCAGAGGACACTAAGTCAGGCGGATTCCCAGCCTGGAGCCTGAGGGCGGAGCAGCTCCACTCCTTGTAACCTTAGCTCCTTCCTCTTATCTCTTTTCCTGACATGAAGAGGGGGGCACATCTGTTCTGGGTATCTGCTGAGGCCTAACAGTCATCCTCAAACTTAGTGTCTGGGAAAAATTTCTTATCGTCGTCCCAATTCCGTGGTGGACGGGGCTCAGCTGGGGTTTCCTGGCATGGCCTGACTGGAGCGCGCCTGAGAAATGCCCACGTGCCTCCCTCCTGTGCTCAGGCCCCTGGCTTCTCCCTCCTGTGCTCAGCTCCTCAGGCCCCTGGCTTCTCACTCCTGTGCTCAGCTCCTCAGGCCCCTGGCTTCTCCCTCCTGTGCTCAGCTCCTCAGGCCCCTGGCTTCTCCCTCCTGTGCTCAGCTCCTCAGGCCCCTGGCTTCTCACTCTGGGCAGCGTTCCCTCCTCCTGACCCCTCCACATGACTTGGGCCTCTCCCAGCAGGGTGGACTCTGGGTAGTTGTACTTTTTACATGGAGGCTGGCTCCAGGGTACAGAAAATAGAGGTAACTGGGCTAGTTAAGGGCTGTGCCTTGTACCAACCATGCCATTTTCTGTATCCTACTGGACAGAGCGGACTTTCTTGCTGGCTCAGTGGTAAAGAAGCCACCTGCCAATGCAGGAGACACAGGTGTGGGCCCTCGGCCAGGAAGATCTCCTGGAGAAGGCAGTGGCAACCCACTCCAGTATTCTTGCTTGGGAAATCCCATGGGCAGAGGAGCCTGGTCAACAGCAATTGAATAAAGCAGTTGTGGGCCCACCCAAATTCAAGAGGGCAGAGAAACAGAAGCCACTTCTTTACGGAAGAGAGCAAAGTGGTATGGCCAGGGAGCCAGGGGGCAGGTGATGGTGGCCTGGGCATCTTTGCAAGTGCAATCCCCTGCAGCACCCTTGTGATGCTGTAAGAGGACGACCTTCAGAGCATTCCTCTCTGTCACTGCACCCAGCCCTCTGGCGGCAGGGCTTTCTTGGCCTCCTTTCTCCCTGTGTGATGTCGGGCAGCTCGCTTCAGTCCCCAGCATCTCACTCTGCACATTTGTGAAGTAGGAGGATGGTACTAAAGCCCACCCCAGCCAGCTTGCAGCACACTGCCTGGCACGTAGCAAGGCCTCAGAGGTGTCCCTGTTACTGTCTTCATCTTTGCCTGCCCTTCAGTTGAGGCAAGGAGGCTCAGGGAAGTTAAGGGGTTGCCCAGAGCTGTACAGCTTGGAAATGCCTGAGCCGGGCCTGGAACGCCAGCGTTCTCCCTCTAAACTCCATGCTGTTCTCTGGAGGCTTCGTGCTGCTAAGAGAGAGAGCTCAGAGGGGCTGGGGAGCAGGAGTAAAAATGGAAGACTAGGAGCTGAGGGAGTCATCGTCCTGTCTCAAGTTCTAGGTCATGTCAACGTCCAGACTCACAGGCTGTCTCCTGATTCATCGCTGACTCTTCTGTCCCAAGGCCCCCATTTTGATTCTGGCCCCTACTCCTGGGAGCAGTGGTGGGACCAGCTCCTGACTCCTCCCAATGGGGAGTCACTTCACAGCCTCCCCAACTCCCCTCCCACCCGGGCCCCCGAGTCCTCCCAGCTGCCCAGGGGGAAACTGAGGTCCGGAGAGGTCCCGTGGCTCCCCCAAGTGCCCCAGGGCTGGCGGTGCTGCAGCTCCGATTACCCTGGGCATTTGCCCGCGGCCCCTGCTCTCTCACCTCCCTCCAGCAGGCCTGCACGAGCCTCCCAAGATGACGGTCCCCTTACGTTCCGGCTCTGCAAGCCCGGCTGTGTTTCCCGACTGTGCTTGCTGGAGCTCTGTTCCCATGAGAAGCTCCCTGACGAAGTGTCTGTGGTCAGATGATCTGGGAGATGTGGCTCCCCTCATCCCTGCCTTCACCCACCCTGTGTGTCGCAGTGAAAGGGCTCCAAGGAGCCTCAGAAAAGAACCGGGTTCACTTTGCCTTAAGCCAAATTTAATCAGAGCACCACCCCTCCTGCCTCCACACACACGCCTTCTTTTGTTTCGCAAAGTCACTTTTTAACACTTGTTTTCAGAATACTTTTTAAGGAATGTGGCCTAAGCAATAAAGCCCAAATGTCTAGCTTTGGTGTTCAAAGCAAGAGTGGCATAGCAGTCTTCAATCCCATTTTCAGTTTTCTGCCTCTCGGATTCCAAGGAGTCCTTCCCCCTGGCATCCCCTGGTCCACACCCGACTGTGGCCTCTCCTCTCGCTGTTTGCACTCAGACCTCTCCCTGCATTCCTTCAGGGACACCCCCCAGCCAGGGGTCACCTCCCTGGCTGGGCTGTGATGGCCGTGTCTCCCTCTGCGGTGGGTTGCATATTGCATGAGCTGCCTTGTCATGCACCAGTCTTGAGCCCTGAACTAAACATAAGCTCTTTGCAGACACTGGCCTGCGTCTCAGGCCCCCGTGTCTCCTGACACCCTCCCTGGCCCAGCACAGTTCAGTCTCGTGGTTAGGTTGGTGGACAGTGGGCCCTGGAAAATCTCGGGAGGAAAAGGGATTTTGATATCTTATAACCGACTGACATGCTAGAGTTTCACCCTGAGGAGAACGAGGGACCTGTGACCTACTCTTGGCCTTGGTGTCAGAGTCTCCCAGGGACCTGTGATTCACTCTTGGCCTTGGTGTTACAGTCTCCCAGGGACCTGTGACTCACTCTTGGCCTTGGTGTTACAGTCCCAGGCACTCAGGACAGTAGACGTCCCTGGACGGTACATCTCCCCCATATTCAACTTGAGTTGAACTTGGAACCAGCACTCCCCTACTTATTTCTCCCTGGGAGAGAGAGGAGCAATAGAATGGCCTCAGCTGGAGCAGCAGAGACCTCACTAGACTCGGTGTGGCTTTCCAACTAGTGACGGATTAGAGTTCGGGGACAGGTCTTAGGCTTGGGGGATCTTCTCTGTCATCCTTAAGAACTGCACCCCTTCTGGTGGAGAAATAGATGACCTCTTTGGGGGTTTTCATCCCTGGGGTTTCCAGGTTGCCAGCTCCTGGCGTCTTTGGAGCCCTAGGGGAGGAAGGAGTTATGTGCCCCAGGGAATGAGGGTGAGAGAGGGGTCTGTGCAACAGGGCCCCGTCCTGACCAGATGATGGGAGGCTGTCGTGCCAAGCCAGTCCCCAGCGGCTCTCAGAGCCACTCTGGGGCCGCCCCCCACTCCCGTGCTGCAGTTATTTTTAGTGCTGGGATGTGCAGAACATGCTACAGAGAAATGAGTGGAAAATCTGACACTCAGAGCCTTGCTTTGAGGGAGGCACTGCTCCTCCAGCCAGGCATCGTTCACATGTCTGGTTTGCACCCATCACATTTCTCCCTGCTGGAGAAGGCGATGGCACCCCACTCCAGTACTCCTGCCTGGAAAATCCCATGGACGGAGGAGCCTGGTGGGCTGCAGGGGGTCACGAAGCGTCGGACACGACTGAGCGACTGAGAGACTTCACTTTTCACTTTCATGCATTGGAGAAGGAAATGGCAACCCACTCCAGTGTTCTTGCCTGGAGAATCCCAGGGACAGGGGAGCCTGGTGGGCTGCCATCTATGGGGTCGCACAGAGTCGGACACGACTGAAGCGACTTAGCAGCAGCAGCAGCATTTCTCCATGCAGTCTGACTTCGAATTCTGTGGACTCTCCGGAAGTGGCCCACAGCCTTGTGGGCGGGGTCCGGGGTCCTGGGATTTGAGTCAGGCTATTCTTCCCTCTGCCTATGACTGGAATTGTGACCTGCATAGAAGTACAGGTCCTACACCAGAAGAGCCCAGCTGTCCTCTCCTGGGGCCTCCCAGCTGCAATGTAGAGAAGGCAGGTGGGTCTTAGGACTCCCGTCAGGTAGGGGATGAAACTGAGGCTCAGAGAGGATGTTGTGGGGCCCAAGGTTGCACAGAGAGGGAAGAACAGCGCTGGCCCTTAGGGGAGCCTGCACCTCGGTCCTCGGAGAGTCCATTGCAGCGTGTGATATCTAGGACGCCTGGAATCAAAGTTCAAAATGGTGTGGGAAAGGCGCGAGCAAAGAAAAATCAGACAAACGTTGTTCAGGGGCGGGGACAGCATTCCCTGCTGGGGGTTTGTGTGGTATGTAGATATTTAATTAAACATTACTTCAGGTTTTTTTTTTTCCCTCTTATTACAAACACATGCATGCTCTTTGTAGAAAATTTAAAAATACAGATAAGCAAACAGAAGGAAATTGAAAACACCCCTAATCCCAACACAAAGATAAACCCTGTAAATATTTTGGATTTTGGTGGATAGACAGCCAGGCTTTCCTTTTTTTTCTTCTTTAAAACGTTTTCATTTATTTTTAATTACACGTAAAATATAGGAATGCATTCTTGTTGGAAACATTCACAAAATACAGACCAAACTAACCCCCTCCCCGCCCTCCCTCTTCCCTTGCAGCAGAGGTAACCGCAGTTACAGTGCTGATGTGTATCGCGCCTGATCTTTCTCTAAGTGTACACAAACATTTATATCTGTACACAGAGAGATACATGGTTTTATTTTTAGTGTGTTCAGATGGTTTTTTTTTTTTCTTCAACAAAAATGGTATCACACTGTATATATTGTTCTGCTCTTTTATTTTGTCACCTAACTATTAGTCTTGGAGTTTTCTCCATGTCAGTGCTTATAGCTCCAACTTGTTCATTCTAACTGCTCTGTAAAAAATCCTTGGCACAGATACATCAGAGTTTATTTAGCCATCCCCCTGGTGATGTGCTTTTAGATTGCTCCCACGTCTCTCTCTCTCTTTTTTTTTTTTTTGCTATTGCAGGGCTGTTTTCCATGCTCTTGAACATGCCTCCTTGGGTGAGAATGTCTTTCTAAGATCAAAGCTGAGAAGAGAAATTGCTGGTCATTCTCTTTTCACACATATTAAGAAAATGGGAGCATCCTGGAGCAACTGCCATCAGAACTTGCCTTCTTCGCTCCTCTATGTTAATAAAGAGGCAGCTGTGATAGCAGTTCCCAAAGTCTACTCTGGATGACCCTGACGGCGAGTGAGACACAATAGGGGTGCCTGGGGAGGGAAGAACCGTGCAGGTGTACAGCTGAGCTCTGCACTCATGCACTTTAGCACGTCAGGAGGCATTCTGAAGTCAGGAAACAAGTTTGTCTTCATTTAACCTGGCTTCTTCCATTTGAGGGCTGTGGTGTAGGAAACATAGATTGTAGCAGACAGTGGCCAGGCTCTGCCCACATCCCCATGGCCCTGCCACTTCAGCGCACGGCTGGTCTTCCTTCTACCTGCGGGCACCTGAATTTGTGGCCTGAGGACTTTCTCTTGCTGTAGGAGCCTGCCCGGCTGCCCTGGGGCAGTAGGAAGTGCTGAAGAATCAATGCTCTTGCCTCCTGCCTTGGACAGCTCTGTCAATGACTGAAGGGAGTCAGTTTATACATGCCCCAGCTCCCTCACCGTCTGGGTGGGACAACTCTGAGGCAACTGTTTTAAGTTGGTCTCAGAGTTTACCTAGAGGAATTAGGCTGCAGCTGCCCACCGTGGTGGCTGGTTTGAAAACACCCCTGTCATTACTGCCTTCCTTCGTGTCTCACCTCCTCATTGCCTTACCTTCACCTCCCACACATTTACATGTACCTGCATTTGAGTCTTGGGTCTGCTCCAGGGAGACCCCTAGCTAAGATTCTGATCAGTTGATTACTTCTTAATGGCATCATGTGAGTGTCCTAAGTATTTCTTCAACTCACCCTGCATTGTTGGGCATTAAAGGTTATTTCTATTTTTTTTTTTTTTGCTCTTATAAACAGTTGCGTGATCGTCATCCTTGAAGCTCACTAGCTGTGCACATTCTTTTTTTTAAAAAGAATATTCGTTTAGTTTTGGCTGTGCTGGGTCTTTGTTGCTGTGCAGGCTTCTCTAGCTGCTTTGAGCGGGGACTACCCTAGTTGCAGTGTGCGGGCTTCTGTTGTGGAGCGTGGGCTCTAGCGAGCACAGGCTTCAGTAGTTTCCACATATGGGCTCAGTAGTTGAGGTTTCTGGGCTCTAGAGCTCAATAGTTGTGTCCCACAGGCTTAGTTGCTCTGTGGCTTGTGGGATCCTCCCTGAGCAGGAATTGAACCCATGTCTCCTGAATTGGCAGGCAGATTCTTTACCACTGAACCACCAGGAAAGCCCTTGTCTTTCTTAATTATTTTTTAGGGATTGCTCCTGGACATAAAGACATTGGTTCAAAGCCGTGCATTTTTCTAAGGCTTTGGGAGGTAGTGGCACTTGCATCCTCCCCTTCTTATCTTGCTCAAATACCACAGAGGGCCCACTGGGGCCATGAGGGTGTGCTCAGGGGCTCTGGAGGTCAGGGAAGGTCTCCTGTCAGGACTGGAAAGGCTGCCAGAGGAGGAGGCTGGCAGGATCCAGGGAGACAACCACGTATTCACCTGGGAGTTCACAGTAAGGGGTCTGGAGCTTGGCGATTAAGGTGTCTCTTCCCAAGTTCTTGTTCAAAACCTATCTTATCCTGTAAGGCCTAGCTGAATCGCCATATCCTCCAGGAAGCCTTCCTTGGCTTCTCCAGCTCTTTGAACCTCTCCTGGAGGCTGCTCACAATTCAATACTAATCTTATAAGATCCAGGCCTCATCCTGTGGGTAGAGGTTCTGTCTGAGAGTGAGCGTCAGGCACAGAACAGAGTTGCATGCTTGGGGTTTAGTAAATGCTGCGGTAAGAGCCCTGGCTTGGGAACCAGGGAGCCGGGATGTGAATCCCACATTTGCTGTTGACCCATGTGGCCTCCGGGCAGAGGCCCTCAGCTGGGCTTGAGTGGGAATGAAGACAACATGGACCCACTGTCTTCCTTCCCAACCTGTGGTTTTGCCTCCTTTCTAGGGAGTCTCTATGCCAGGAGCCCCAGGGACTGGGCTGCCTGCATTCTGCATGGGCTGCGAATATCTGGGCGCCTTTCTTTTTATCCTTCCAGGTGCACGTTTCCGGAGACAAATATACCCTCCATTCCCAGCCCCTCGATCTGTCTAAACACAATTTGACATGCGTTGCTATTAGCTTAGCACCTTATCAAATAATGCGGCCTGATAGAGATAAAAGGTTTTACAACCCTTGCTGCCTTTGTTTCTGCCTGCATTCACCCGCCGAGACAGCTAATAATTACCACCAAAGACAAAGAGAAATCTATACGCTCAGCGTCGAGGTTCCCGTGTGCATGTTAAGCAGCAGCTTGAGGGAAAAGAGCAAGGAGGAGATGGCCCCAGTGCAGACTGTGCAGCCCAGACAGGGCCTGGCTCCCTGCTGGGTGCCAGGACTGCAGATGGAGAGAGAGGTGGGCGTGGGTGCCACGCCCCACTGTGGACAAGTCAAGTCCTGGTCAGGTGGGATGGGGGTGGAGCGAAGAGTGAGGAAGGGGACACAGATGTAGAGGACATGGCCCCACCCACGGATGCGGGGTATCTGGGACCCTGCCCCTGCTACTGGATTACGTTGTGACCTTGGGTAAATCTCTTGCCCTGTGTGGGCCTCAGCCTCTGTTTCTGTAAATGGGACTCTTTAGGCAGTCTGGTGGGGAGCCTGGAGACCTTGGTCCTCAGATCAGCTTGTTGACAGGCAGTGGATGCTATTCCGGGCCTCCGTTTCTCCTTCTGGAAAATGAGAGTCTGACTGGGATGATGGCTATGGGCATTTTAGGGCTTGGTCCCAGGCAGGGGATGACACAGCTGGCGTCTCGCTGGGCATCTGTTTCATGGCCAGGCCAAAGTGGCACATTGACTGTGGGGGCTGGAGAAGAAGGGGACATAGGCTTTGAACCCAGAAGCTTTTCCAGGGAGGTAGTCTTCATCCTGGAACCAACAAACACAGAAAAGGAAATGAGAGCTTGGAGTTGGGGGGCTCACTGCAAGTTAAAGTAGTCTGAGGTGACTTCCTGGAAGAGGAGAGCATGGGTGTTCTCAAGGGTGATGGAGTGGACCACTGAACGGGGGTGTCTGCTGCAAGAGCAGTAGTATGGGCTGAATGTTTATCCGGCCTTTGGGAGTTAACTAGGTTATGGAACCAGAGCCCTATGAATGGGATTAATATCTTAAGAAAAGAGACTCCAGAGAGCTCCGTTACCACTTCCACCATGCAAAGATTTAGGGAGAAGACTGCTGTCTATGAACCAGGAAGCAGGCTCTCACTAGACACTGAATGTGCTGTGTCTTGGTCTTGGACTTCCCAAGTCTCCCAGAGCTGTGAGAAACGAAAGTCATTTACAAAGCACAAAGCCTGTGGTATTTCATCATAGCAGCTCCAATGGAGTGAGACAAGCAGCAACAGGATCAGGAATAAGGCGGGATGCGGGGATTGCCAGTCTCGGATAGAATGGTCGGACTTCAGCACCTGTAGGTACCAGTCACTTGCAGTGAACAAGGGTTATCCATGGAGCTCAGGACTGAAGAGGTACCTTGATTCTCTTTCCCCCATAGCTGGCCAGGCCTGTGGAGATGAATAGAGCCAGTGCTGTGCTAGTAAATGTTTAACGACAGATCTCTGGGGGTAAAAATACCTTGATTTGTATAATTTTCCAGTTTCCCTGGTGTAACTGCTCCCATCACGGCTGATTTCAAGCTAGCAGTGTTTTATCACTGATCATGGCATTGGGAAGATACACAAAGTCTCTTATGATTGGGTATGAGCTTGGTCTGGCACATCACTGGTCAAAGCCCCGTTTCAGCCCAGATGAAGTCAGATGGGAGATTCACGGTATGTCAAGGTTCAAGTGGCAAGGGATGGTAAGTAGCACATATGCCACCTCTGCTCCCACCTATGCCTACAGCAGGCATCACTAATCAATCATGTCTCTGCACAAACCCCAGGTTCTTGTCATCAGAATGCTCCAGGCAGCCACTAGCAATTGATTAGGATTGGTTGTGAAATAACAGCTCCTTGCTATGGATGATCTAGACTGACCGCCTCAGTGTACAGATGGGGAAACAGAGGCCCAGATAGGAGAGGTCTCCTAAAAACTTTCGATAAGCTGAAGCTGGAAGCCCAGCGATCCATCTCCCAAGCCTGCACCCTCCTGCTCTCCCACACTCTTGTCTCTCCCTGTAAGAGAGCAACAAGGGCCGAAGGAACCTTGTCGCTGAAAGAGGTGGCTTTGGGCCTGAACTGTGCAGATCTCTTCCCTGAACTTCTCCTGTCTTGAACGCAGGGATGAATCATGAAGTCTCATTACGAAAACCCCGTGGCAGCCCATTGCCCTTTGCTCTGTGCGCTGCCTTGGTGTACGTGTGTAAAAGCGGATGAGCGTGAGCGAGCATGCAGACTTACATAACTCTGCACACACATGGACGTGTTTGCATCTCCTATCGCTGGTGACAAACTTGGGGCCCTCCCCGGAGAGCGGCGGCCCTCCAGAGTGCGCTTGTCTGTCTCCCAGATTTACAGGAGGAGCCGGGCACTGAGTCATGACTTATCCCGAGGCTGGCCCGGGGCCAGCCCGCTCACGGCTGTGGAGCGTCTGGCTGGCTCGCTCTCTTTTCCTCCCCTTCTTGGCGTCTTTACATAGGTAGCTACCCTCAGACATCATTCCTCTGTGAAGCCCTTCCTGGTCCCAGACGCCGGCTGTCTCCCGTACCTCCTGCTCACCTCCGGCTTCCCGCCCATCACCCTGAGCCTGGGACTCTCTGCTTTTGTGCCTGTCTCCCTCCTGGACTGGGAGCTCCTAGGAGGCAGGACCGTCCGCCACTGTTGAGTGAACCCTAGTGCCCTGTTTCACTCTCTCTTCCCCGTGCCTCTTGCCATAGTTGTCCTGGTCTTTCTGCGATTTTATATCCAGGACTGTCAGGGCCGGGAAGAGGCCTGGGGGCCTTGCAGTCATTCTTGCTCATTGTTAGGCAGTGCACGCTCTTGTGGCCGAGTGTGTTTTTTTTGGGCCTTGCTCAGAAGAGTGGGCTGTGCTGGTGTCCCTGTCACAGCACTGCCCTTCCTAACTGCTGACGCAGCTCTGCCCTGGCCCCTTCTTTGTCCTTTATCTGCCCTGAGAACATGCTGCCTCCCAGTCGGCTCCCCCTCTGTGTGAGTCCTGCCTCTAGGGGCGGGGACATCACCTCCATCCTGGCCAGCATCAAAGCAGGTCCTGAGCTGCCCAAAGGCCAGCTGCCCTTCTCCACAGGAGAAGGGGGAGGAGCTGTGCCCTTGCCCATGGGCAGAAAATGGGCATTTACTGAGTACCAGCTGTGTACTTTGTTATTACTATGCCAGATCCTTTAATGCCTTATTTCATCTTCCCAATAGTGGGGTGATGTGATATTATATTCCCATTTCAAAGATGAGAAACCAAAGTTACCTTTGTCTTACACAGACTTACCCAAGATTATAAGTAGGAAGAAGTGGGGCTGGGGAACCTCACTCTGGGTCCTTCTGTGTCGTGATGCCTTCATAGAGAGAGAGTGGGACTTACTCTGGTGGTCCAGTGGTTAAGACTTAGCCCTCCAATGTAGGGAGTGAAGATTCAATCCTTGGCTAGGGAGCTAAGCTCCCACATCCCTCGTGGCCAAAACAAAGCAAAAGCAATATGTAAGACTTAACATTAAAAAAAAGAGAGAGAGAGAGAGAGACTGATGAGGTTGAAGAGTAAACCTGACCACCTTAGAACTCATTTTCTTGGGTGAGTCTGGGAGCCCATTTGTGAGTACAAAGGATTGACAAGGCCCAGGGGAACTCCACGATTTTCTGTTCCCCAGACTGAGAACTTAGAAGCCAGGGAATTACTCACCCTCTTCTAAGACCTGGGACCCATGTGGCAACCTTGTATAGACATCCGGCACCTCCGCTCCAGAACCAGATGTGACCTTGGGAACTTCTTGTTTATAGCCCCATTTTGCAGAGAAGAAGACTGAGGCTGAAATAGAGAATTGCCTCAGATTCCTCCTGAGGAGTAGCCAGGGTGATGATGGCTGCTCTCTACCCTTGAGCAGCCCTCACAGGCCTGAAGACCTGTCGAGGAGATGTCACAGGCCCTCAGACTTAGACAGGACTGAGGGAGGTGTTCATTAGTCAGTAGAATTTCTCTGGAGATACTACAGGCTGGTGTTTAAATGGCAAGCCCCTTGAGATCTGAGCTCATCCTTGCACCTTGCTGCACCTGCAGAAAGCCACACCTGGCACTGTGCCTCACTGGGCACTCAGCAAGGCAATAGAAGGGGCCTGAACCCCTGAGCCAGGGAGTGTCAGACGGCTGCACTCCTGATCCAGTGCTACTTCTGCGGCCTCCCTCTAGAATAAGCAGGAAACACACAGGCCACAAGGGCTCCATGACTCTGGAGAGAGTTCGGATGTGGGGCTACAGAATTCTAGAATTCTAAAGTCCCTGTCTCTTGGAGACCCTTCTGCTTCTGGCACAAATTCTTTCTTACCCAGCCTTAATCTGAATACTTCTAGTGATGGGGACTCACTCCTCCCAGCTTCTGGCCATACCAGTTAATGCCAAGTTCTCTTTCCTTCCTCCGATAACCATCACTCTGGACTCAGGGCCACTTGGGTTCCTGCTGACCATTGGGTTCCTGCTCCGAGACCATTTCTTGGCTGGTGGTGGCTGGTTCTCTGGCTGTGACTTCCCTCCCTGTTGCAGATCCTGTTGCCTAGCTTGAGGGTCAGGGAGATCAAGTCTGACTTGTTGCTTTTCCTCTCATCTTGGACACGATACTTGGACATGATACTTAGTTTCTCTGAGCCTTTGATTTCCTCCTTTGTAAAATGATGATACCTTTATTGGATTGTTGAGAAGATTAAGTGAGAAAAGTCCTGAAAAGTGCTTAGCCTGATAGTTGGCAATGAGTAAGAACTCAATACATGCTAGGTAGTATTATCATGACCTCCTAATTTGTGAGCCAGGAGTGGTAACACCTGCCTTGTGGAGTCATCTTGAGGATTACCACAAAAGTGCTGAGCACAGATTTTGACTCATAGTGAAGCTGGCCTCACAGAGACAGTCATACTTTGCCACACATGTTACCATCACAGAGAGTGGGTCCTGCCAAAGACATGTGTGAGAAACACCCAGGTACCACTTTCTTGAGGCACATATCAGAGATGGATCCAAGCCCCTTTAATTAAAAATTTTGGCTTTCTTTCTTTCTTTCTTTTTCTTTTTCATCCTCATCCCACTTGGGATGCTTTCAGCTGCATCTAACAGAGGAACCAAGTAAGATGGCTTGAAGGATAGATTTATTTTTGCACATTACAAAAATAGTGGAGTGGTGGCAGACTCTACTATAATCAGAAAGAGTTTAGAGCCCAAAGCCAGGCTGCGTAAGGAAGAATAATTGCTAGATTTATGACCTTGAGGCAGTTACTTAACCTTTCTGCGCCCCGGTTTTCATATCTGCAAATGGCACTACCAATAACTCCTTCCTTCCTGGGCTTTTGTGAGGATTAAATGGGTTAACAAATGCAAAGTGATTAGAACAGCGCTGGCATGACATAAGTGGTACATTAGCATTGACCATTATTTACAGCAGAGGAAGGACGATGCTAAGGCTCCTCAGTGTAGGGGCTCAGTGATACGAGCAGGCGCTGGACTTTTCCATTATCTGCTCTGCGGTTGTTGCTGTCTCTTTTTTTCCACTGTCGCTCTGCCTCTGACTGTCCTCAGGCTTGTGCCCTCGTGGTGCAAGATGGCTGCAGTTGCATCAAACATTACTCCTCACACAACACTGTCCAAAGCTACCAGAAGAGAGAATATCTTTTTTGCTTTTTTTTTTAAAAGAGAAGAAAGTTTTCCCAAATGACATCTTTCTTGACATTTCTTCGGCTGGAAATGGATCAAATGTGTAAACGTACCACTTCAGGAAGAGGAGAATGGAGTTATTATGACTGGCTTGGCCTAACCCAGATTCTGCTTTCTAAGCCACTCATTCTTGGACCAGCTGGGGATCTATAGGGATAAAGGAGGGAATGGAATGATAAACCAGCCAGCAGTGTCTGACTCAGGGTAACAGACATGGGGTCAGAGCAGTGCGGCAAAGGCCCTGCCATCATGCTGGGGTCAGCTTTGCAGGCCCTGAGATAATATTTTGGCTAGTCCTGAAAGCCTGTCTGAGTTGGTGTCGGCTGCCACCGGGGCTGCCAAGGGCGGTAGTGGAGAAAGAGCAGACCCAGGGCCAAGCAAAGGCCTTGTCTGCGATCACTCACAATAATAGCAACTTCCGTTTATTCAATAGTAAGTTTCACTTATCCAGTCTTACCTTCTCTCCCCCGAAACCTAAGTAGCAAGTACTATTTTGATTTTCACTGGCAGATGAGAAAACTGAGGCAGAGAGAGAAGTGACATGCTTCTCCTGAGATACCTCCGAGGCCCACCCATAACCTTCCGGTCCTTCCTGGAGGTCGCCTGCAGCCTTGGTGGACAGTGGCTGTGATGTGTTCGTTGCTTCCTGCATCAAGCCACCTACATCCTGGGCATGCCAGGAAGTTAATGTGCCCGGTGACAATGTCAAAAGTTGGCGGGTAAAAACCCTAGCTGCCTTGGCCCTCAGGGGGCAATTCTGAGCTGTCTTCTATAGTCTCTTGAGGTGTGTATGACAGTAGTTAGCTTGCTTCCAAAGGCACATGTATATGCCTTTTGTTTCTTCATCACGGTTTCCCACTCCCTCACCTGGACTTCTCAGGATCACCTCTCACAAAACTTGAGCTCAGGGACTGCTTTATATACATAACCTGAACAAAGAGCCTTGTCTCAAGTTGCAGGGGGAATCAGTGATGAGCTGGGAGACATACTGGGCCAGCCGTAAGTCTGACGGCTGATGACCACTGGCCATCTTCCTGTCAGCAGAAGGATTAAGAGAGAAACAGGAGACCGCAACCTCAAACCCCAAACCCCAGCCGTCTTCAGCTAGGCCTGCGCCAACGGTGAAGTGATTGGCTGGCGCAGTAGCCGAACCTGGGGCTTCCTGCAGGCCTGCTGGGCTCTGATAGCCAACCTCAGGGGCTCATAAACCACCTGATGGGATGGGACCAGTGACCTGTGAACTGAATCCGAGGAACAATTCGGCCTTCCCCAGCCGGCTTCAAAGGAGCGATTACGGACCATCCAGGAAATAATACATTTCATGGAAAAGACCGTAATTATGGAGCATTGAGTAAATAATACATGCTTTTAAAAAGTCTGCAATTATGTATTTATCCTATCTGTAATTAGGGAATTTTTAAAGGGTACATTATAGGTAATTTAAAAATAAAATAATGACACCACTCAAAACAAACAGCCCCAAACAAAGACAATTCAGGCCACCCCAAACTCAGCTGATTGATGATATCAGGGAGAGTCACTGTCCTCAGCTTCATGGAAACCAGATGGGCCCGTGTTCGGCTTGGGTGTGTGAGGTGAGCTTGACCTCAACCTTGTCTAGAAGTTCACTCATGCTCAAATTCTCTCCTTGACTAGCCTGTCCTTCACAGCCTCAATCCTCAGAGATTTCTTCTTGTGACACAGCTGACAAGTGACAGGTGAACATTGCAGCTTTTCTTGCCTTGATTCTTCCAGAAACTTCAAAACCTGGCTGTCCAATATGGTAGCCACTAGCCTCTAAGTGAAAGTGAAAGTGTTCGTCACTCTTCGCGATCAACTTTTGTGTCCAACTCTTTGTGATCCCATGGACAGTAGCCCACCAGACTCCTCTGTCCATGGAATTCTCCAGGCAAGAATATTGGAGTGGGTTGCCATTTCCTTCTCTAAGGGATCTTCCCAAGCCAGGGATCGAACCTGAGTCTCCTGCATTGCAGGCAGACTCTTTACTGTCTGAGCCACCAGGGAAGACACCAAGTAGTGTGGCTATTTAAATTTGAATGAATGAAACTTAGGGATTTTCCTGGCAATCTAGTGGCTTAGACTTCACGCTCCCACTGCAGGGGGCATGGCTTCGACTCCTGGTTGGGGAACTGAGATCGTCCATGCTGTGCGGCATGGCACCCCCTGAAAACAAATAAATAGATAAAGAAATCAATCAAGACAAAATTTTAAACAGTCAGTTCCTCAGGATACTAGGCACGTTTCAATTGCTCTAGAACCACACATACAGCTGGTGGTTGCCATGCTGGGCTGCACAGATACAGAACATCTTTACTGCAGAAACAGAGGAAAGCATTGCTTCTCTGGTGCAGACCTGGTCTTGACCATCACAGCAAAAGGAATGGGTTTCCTTTGCTTGGAAGTTTTCTCCCCACTGGTCTGCCTGGTTAACGCGACTCTATTTGTCCTTGGGCCGCTCAGTGGACACCCCCAGTGGTCATCATTCCCTTGCTCTTCTCCTGTGTTCCTGACACTCTTTAGACTGTCTTGTTTTCACTCCAGTCTCCCCTAGCCCTGGCGAGCCCTGTTTCATTCATTTCGTGACCCCCAATAGCAGGCCGTGATCTAGGGTGTTGGTGGAGAAGTCCTAGGTCAAAACTGCCGTGAAAGCCTTTCCCCCTTCCTCATCTGCCTTGCTCCCCAGCTCAGTGTCTGTCTTATCGCTCTCGGACACATCAAAGACAAGCTCAGGGAGTTACCTGGTGGTCCAGTGGGTAAGAGTCGGTGCTTCCACTACTGTGGGCCCAGGTTCAACCCCTGGTTGAGGAGCTAAGATCCCGAAAGCGTGTGATGCAACCAAAACACAAGAAAAGCAAACTCAAAGGCAATGTGTCCTGAGAGCGAGTGACCCCTGCCTGCCCACACTGCCCATGCGTAATTCTTGTTATTTAGCACTTGTCACTGCCTGGCTATAGGCAGTGGGTAAGTATGGGCCTGGAAGAGGTAGGCATATCCAGGCAGGACCCCAGGGTGCCAGGGCCCTGACTGGCGCCTTTTTCCAGTGGAGATGAGGCTCAGAAGCCTGATCTGGGAGCAGGGAGCCGGGCAGCTCCTGGCAGATGGGATGGGGTGGCAAGGACGCCAGGTGGGCAGTCAGGACATGGCCAAGGTGGACAGATCAGTAGGTGTATGGATGGGACGCCTGGCAACAAGTTCCCAGCAGCAAAACCTCCCTTTCTGGTCTTGAAAGTGAAGTTGCTCAGTCGTGTCCAACTCTTTGCGACCCCATGGACTGTAGCCCACCAGGCTCCTCCCTCCATGGGATTCTCCAGGCAAGAGTAGTGGAGTAGGTTGCCATTGCCTTCTCCAGGGGATCTCCCTGACCCAGGGATTGAACCCGGGTCTCCTGCATTCCAGGCAAACACTTTAACCTCTGAGCCACCAGGGAAGCCCTTGATTTTCTCAGTGGAGCTTTTTGGAAAGTTATGTTGATGTTGGTGGTGATAAGGAAGGCCAAGGTGGTTATGGTGGTGGCAGTGGGAACTGTGGTCAGACCCCACCCCCAGGAAGTTAGGGCTCAAGGTGACCGTGTCTGTGTGCCCTGGCCCAGCCTCCCTTCCTACCAAGGGGCTTTTCTGTCCCAACTTTGCAGGCTCTGGGGTTTAGCTGGTTTTCCTTTTTTAGGGGAGCAAGATTACTTTACCATGGCCCTCTTATCTGATGTCCTAGTGGGAGGGATGACATCTTATTTACTGAGAGCTACTCTGTATCGGACTCACTGGATGCTGAACTAAGACCAGATGTTGGTAGAGTGAAAGGCTGGGTGGGCTGGCCCTGCTCTGGCTCCCCTGCGCCTGAACCACAGACCAAACTTTCTAAGCTTCAGGTCCTTTGCTGTGAACACCTCCACCGTCATCCTATTGTGGGCATTATGTGAAAGGATGCTTAACTTTTTAAGTTAAAGACTCTATTTCATAAAGTTTGAATGGCTGGTATATTTGTGTATTCAAAAATAAAAATAAAGTGGAAAGATGGCAGAGGAAAAATCTCCAGCTCCCCTGCCCCCATCTGTCCATTCCTACCCTCCAGCTGGACACCATTACCCATTTCTCAGGTCCCAGAGGATTTCCTTTTAAAGTGCTTACATTAAAGCAAACACAACATATATTCATTCCTCTGTGTGTTACAGCCACGGTAGCACAGTGAGCACACGGCTCCGAGCTTTGGTTTTTAAGCTGTGTTCTAAGCTACAGGATGCTGTATGCACGTGTGAGTTGTTCACTCTTTTGGAAAAGTGTCACCCCAGATGAACCCACAAGGTCTTCAAGCGCAAGGACTGCGCGTTTTCCTTCTGTGGCCGCCCTCAGGGCCCGACCTGGAGCTGAGCACAGCGTGGCGCAGCACGACCTAGGTTATCAGTGGAACCGCGTTCTGAGTGAATTGTGTGACCTCTGTTTCTATATCGCAAAATGGGGACGATAAGGATCTCTTTGTGGAAGGGTTGCTGTTGCTGTGATTCACTAGAGTGCCGAATGGACAGTGCCTGGCACACAGTAGGTGGTCGCTGAGTGTGGAAATGAAAGCAGTGCGGGGCATCAGGGTGGCCGTGACAGGGGTGGGCTGTGAGGTCATCCCTCCTTTAGCTGGTGGGGTAGGGCGTGTTGGGCATGACCTTACTCTCTGTCCTTGTTTACAACAGAGCTCGGAGCTCGCATCTCTTCATCTGTGTCCCGTCAGAGGCCAGGCAACGGGGAAATCTTGCCAGAGTGGTGGTGTGATGGTTGGAAGGAGCCGTCAGGTCCCATCAGCGTCCGGAGACAGTTGTCACGGAAGAGGCTCATGAAGGCAGCGTGTGCTGTTCAGGCATGCCCTCCCCACCCCTGCCTCCAGTGCTTCCAGGAGGGTTAAGGACCCCCGTGTCACAATGTTCTTACACGTGTCTGCACGAGCCCCTTGGAGCCCACTGGAGCTGTTCTCAGTGCTGGTGGAGAGGTGGGGGGAGGACTGCAGGCCCAAGCATCTTCTTGGGGAGCTGGCAGGACAGAGCAGAGGCCCAGAAAGATGCACCCCGATGGAGCTTATCGTTTACCACCTCTGGCCTCCACCACCCTGTCAGGCCTCACTGCTCCTTCTGTCCCTGTGACCTGTCTTCCTCGCTGTCCCTGGAATCAGTGACTCACAGGTCAGCACTGACTGCCTTTCTCCTGGGCTTACTTGAGTGCACGTCTGGCCCAATTCCTCTCTGTTTGCTCCAGACAGGCTGCATCGCTTCATCTGCCCCAAAGTAGCTGGTTGGGCAGCGTTTGGAGCCAGGCAGGAACGACTGCCAGCCCCTCTACTCTTCAGGCAGATGCTTCATGCCCTTAACTCCCCAGCAGCAGTCTCACCTGCTTCAGTTCTGCTCCTGACCACTCTTCCTCTCTAAGCCCTTTTCTACTACTGGACATCAAGTACCGGCTGGTCTGCCCTGGACTATTGCCCCAATGTCACTTTCTGCAAAGAAAATAGGATACTATAGTAAAGAATATGGACTTCAGAGTCATACTGTCTGGGTTTAAATCACGTACTAGCTGTGTGTCCTTTGGCAAGGCGCCTCACCCCTCTGAGCCTCAGTGTCCTTGTCTGTAAATAGGAGTAATGTACCCACCTTCTGGGTGCTGAGTGATTGAGTAGATGCAGATAAATGACATGCGGTCCTTGGCAGAGTGAACAGGTGACACGCTAGCTATTAGTACGATACTGTGGATGTCTGATTTCTGTGATTTCTATCACAGGAAGAAATACACTGGCCATCATTCTACCCACCCCCATACGAAAAGGCTGACCTGGAGGGGACAGAGGAGAGGACAGTGGCCATTTATTTTGGGAATACAGGAGAAATCTGATCTGTTTCATTGTACTCCCCCCTCAGGCCTCCCTACTCCCCATCCAGACCCAATCACCTAATCCTCCCCACAGAGGGATTCCCAGGCTCCCAGAACCCTGATGTATAAACCTGGGGCCCTGCAGGCAGGTGTCGGCCACAGGAATAGCGGGTTTACAAGGTAAGGACGGATAAGATGTGACAGGCCCAGAATTAGCAATGCAATTCCTCTGTCATTTTTATCATTGGCCCCTGCAGGGAGGAGCTGATTAAATGGATATTCAACTCTTTGCATTAATGTGCATCCAGCTTCAATTTGCATTTCATTAGCTGCACAAAAAGCATAATTTTATTATTTGCCGTTGGAAAGCAGATCTCTGCTAACAAGCAGCTACACGCTGTTACTGAAATATGATGTGACTGACTTGCTCTGCTGTCTTGCTGGCTCTGCCATCCTCTGTCCCTCAGCAGACTTCTGGCTCTATTGAGGGGGACGATTTCAGCCGCGCCGCAGCAGACTCTGTCTTCCTTGTAGCCCTGATCCGTCAGAGGGCTTCTTGGCCTTCCCGTGGCCACAAGGCTGAAGACCCACTGGATCCGTGTTCCAATGCAGCCAGGAAGGCCAGGGCTGCCTGCTATCTTTTTGAACAGTGGTGTCACCACCTCCACCATCACCACCCTCATCACCTCCAGCATCGTCACCTCTGCTACCTCCACCATGCTGATGCTTCTGTGGCCACACCCATGATCGTTGTCATCACCAGCATCAGCTCCACCACCATGCGGCCATTACTAACACTGCACCCATCCCAACACCGTCTCCATCATATCACCACCGCCCCCCACACCACCTCCACCCCCCCGCACTGCTATTCCCACAACCAGTGTTGTCACCATCAGAATTATCACTGTTTTCATCACTACCACTGCCATCATTTCCGCTGTCAACACTGCGCTCTCTATTGCTTCTGCTTCATGACAACCTTGACCCTTGGTGCTACTGATGGACTGAACGCAGCCTTAGAGGAGAGCAGGGCCCAGGTGACCAGAGACATTGTAACTGAAAGTGGGGTCTGGCTACTTGCTGCTCAAAGAGCTGATAAAGGAGCCAAGTTGGTGGAAAAGAAAGTTGGCTTTATTTTGGATGCCAGCAACCTGGGGGAAGGGTGGACTGTCCAAAGACCACCTCCTCCCTAGAGACAATCAGTGAGTTAGAGCTTTTATAGGCTTGAGGGAGTGGGCTACATTCAGTAAAACAGTACAGTCAGCTCTGACAGTCATCTTGAAACTGGTCCCTGGTGGTCTGACCAGGATCATCTTGATTGTTTTAGGTACAGTTAATATTCAGTTCTGAGGTCGGTTTGTTGCCATTTCTTGAGGCCAGTTCTCAAAACTATGGCAGGTTATGGTTACAGTCTGGTCATCATGTAGGTGACTTCTCCACCTGGTAGCGGTTTTGGTATCTACCAGACAGCTTGCAGGATGTGGCTCAGAGTATCATCTGTAGCCCTTGAGAAGGAGCCAAGTGTCCTTGACTGTGCTTACCGACTAAACTTAAATTATTTGATCTCCTTTGACGGTTTCTCTTTGTTTCTGCATGTTTTTACTTCTCTGATTAAATTTATTCTTTGGCTAAATTTTTCCCCTGACAAAAGGCAGCCTGCGAATACGAGGGGCAAGGACCATAGGGTCCTGCTCCATTTCACCGTGAGGGGATCTGGAGATTGGAACTGCAGGAAAAGGGCAGTCAAGTCATTACAGCGACAGCCTGACTTTGGAGGCAGGTAGAACTGACCTCATGAATGAGTCACTTACCTGAGTCTTAGTTCCTTATCTGTACAGTGGGGCAAATAACACCCTCTTAGTTGAGTTGAGTGTTAATTAAATGAGAACATGTATATTGAGGATCTGTATAGTGGACACTATCAGTTCTCTGCCTTGAATCCCCCTGGATCTCCTTCGTGAGTTCTGTGTGTCCAGCCCAGCTTCTGAAGGCTCCCTCCTGATACATCAAAGTTGCAAGCTTCTGCAGAGGCCCACTTTTGGGCTACTGCAGCAACTTCACTCAAGAATTATTCTCAGAGTGGCCTGTAAGCAATGGTCAATGAGGCAGGAGTATGGACGTTTTGATTCAAGGTTGAGCAAGTTTGGTGGTGTAACTCACCCTCTAGAGCTCCCTGTGGGATCAGGCCACACTGGGACTTTATCTGTGACTGTATCAGGGCATGGCCTCTTGTCCTTCTCTGTCTGGCTTTCCACACTTCCTCAGTGGCTTCTCCCAGGATAAATTTTGTGATACGTCACTTGCACCGGAGTCATCATCTCAGGGTCTGCTTGTGACTTGCATGACACATAGCGGGATTTCAATGTGCACCGGTCCCCTTCCCTCCCCTCTCCACTGGTCAGGTTTATTAGTTAATAAGAGGGCTTTCCCATATGTGATTCACTGGACGTGTATGCTAACCCTGACAGTTTTTCTAGAGTGGGAATTATTATCCCCATTTTACAAACAGAAACAGAGGCTAAAGTCGTGGAAATTAAGTGGAAAATGCGG
Source organism: Aepyceros melampus (assembly GCA_006408695.1). Lineage (NCBI taxonomy): Eukaryota > Metazoa > Chordata > Mammalia > Artiodactyla > Bovidae > Aepyceros > Aepyceros melampus. The sequence continues at coordinate 411,663 of SJXQ01007358.1, read as the reverse complement.
GACATGAACCATATTTTCTGAGTCAATTCTTCCTGCTGTACCAGCTTGCAGAATTTCTGAGCTCAGTGTGGGCTCAAGCCTGGGCCAACATCTGTGAATGGTGATTGTAGGTCAGTGACCAGGTAGAGCGATCTAACTCCTGTCTTTTTCACTCCCTCACCTTAAACACCAATAGCATCACCAACACAATGGGACCACCATGGAAAAAGGGATGGCCTGCTGGTTTAAAAGAAAAACTATGCAGAAGAAAGGTTTCCCAGGCGGCTCAATGGTAAAGAACCTGCCTGCCAATGCAGGAGATGCAGGAGACATGGTTTAATCCCTGGGTTGGGAAGATTCCCTGGAGAAGGAAATGGCAACCCACTCGTGTTCTTGCCTGGATAGTCCCATGGACAGAGGAGGCTGGTGGACTAGAGTCAGATATGACTTAGTGACTCAAAAAAACATGCAGTGACTGTCAATGTGGGCAAACCCCACAATATTGTAAAGTAATTAGCCTCCAATTTAAATAAATAAATAAATTAAAAACATGCAGTAAAAGGGACCCGGTGCCCCTGCTCACATGCTTTGTAACCTTGGGCAAATTACTTAATCTCTCTGAACCCTCGTTTCCCATTTAGTCCTCCCAATCTCTCGGTGGGGTTTCCCTGATAGCTCAGTTGGTGAAGAATCCACCTGCAGTGCAGGAGGCCTGGGTTTGATCCCTGGGTTGGGAAGATCCCCTGGAGGGGGGAAAGGCTCCCCACTCCAGTATTCTGGCCTGGAGAATTCCATGGACTATATAGTCCATGGGGGTCACAAAGAGTCAGACAGGACTGAGTACCTTTCACTTCACTTTCACTTTCAACCACTTGGTGAGGCAGGGGCTATTATCATCCCAGGTTTTCAGATGACTAAAAGTGGTAACAGATGTTCTGAGGACGGGAAGATAGATCAGAACAGAGAATCAGTTCTTTTGTCCCCTTCTCCCAGCTTGAGAATCTTCTGAGCTATGTTCCTGACAAACTAGGCCTGGCTTCAGCTCAAAGACTTCTCCACACCAGGGACCTTGCTCTCTTGCAAAGCGGCCCCTCCCAACTCAGCTCCTTCCCCACACAGCCAGTTGACTTTTCCATGGTCTCTGCACACTGGGTCAGGTTGAATTTTGGGGGTTGTTTAGAGTGACCATGCCTACCTAACAGGGATTTGAAGACAACTTCCTACTTCCTCAAATCTACCCTTTCTCAGTTTGTCCCAGTGAGGAGGGAGTAGGACAGCCCCTTACATGTCACTGTCATCCCCAGGGCATTCTCCTTCAGACCTGTGCTCACCAGCCCTCTAACCAGATCACTGTAGTGTGCTGAAACTGTTTATGTGCCTGACCCCTCTATGAGATGTGTTCTTTAATGGTAAGGGACCTCATCTTCAGTTCAGTTCAGTCTCTCAGTCCTGTCCAACTCTTTGCAACCCCATGGTCTGCAGCACAGCAGGCTTCCCTGTCCATCACAACTCCCGGAGCTTGCTCAAACTCATGTCCATTGAGTCAATAATGCCATCCAACCATCTCATCCTCTGTCGTCCCCTTCTTCTCCTGCCTTCAATCTTTCCCATGATCTTTTCCAATGAGTCAGTTCTTCACATCAGGTGGCCAAAGTATTGGAGCTTCAGTTTCAGCATCCATTGAATATTCAGGACTGATTTCCTTTAGAATTGACTGGTTTGATCTTCTTGCAGTCCAAAGGACTCTCAAGAGTCTTCTCCAACACCACAGTTCAAAGCATCAATTCTTCAGCACTCAACTTTTTTTATAGTCCCAACTCTCACATCCACACATGACTACTGGAAAAACCATAGCTTTGACTAGATGGACATTTCTTGGCAAAGTAATGTCTCTGCTTTTTAATATGCTGTCTAGGTTGGTCATAGCTTTTCTTCCAAGGAGCAAGTGTCTTTTAATTTCATGGCTGCACTCATCATCTGCAGTAATTTCGGAGCCCCCCCCAAAATAAAGTTTCTCAATATTTCCATTGTTTCCCCATCTATTTGCCACAAAGTGATGGGACTGGATGCCATGATCTTAGTTTTCTGAATGTTGAATTTTAAGCCAACTTTTTCACTCTCCTCTTTCACTGTCATCAAGAGGCTCTTTAGTTCTTCACTTTCTGGCATAAGGGTGGTGTCATTTGCATATCTGACGTTATTGATATTTCTCCCAGCAATCTTGATTCCAGCTCTGATTCATCCAGCCTGGCATTTTGCATGATATACTCTGCATATAGTTACATAAGCAGGGTGACAGTATACAACCTTGACCTACTCCTTTCCTGATTTGGAACCAATCTGTTATTCCAAGTCAAGTTCTAACTGTTGCTTCTTGACCTGCATACAGATTTCTCAGGAGGCAGGTAAGGTTGTCTGCAATACTCATCTCTTGATGAATTTTCCACAGTTTGTTGTGATCCACACAGTCAAAGGTTTTGGCATAGTCAAGAAAGCAGAAATAGATGTTTTTCTCGAACTCTCTTGCTTTTCCATGATCCAGCGGATGTTGGCAATTTGATCTCTGGTTCCTCTGCCTTTTCTAAAACCAGCTTGAACATCTGGAAGTTCACGGTTCACGTATTGCTGAAGTCTGGCTTGGAGAATTTTGAGCATTACTTTACTAGCATGTGAGATGCGTGCAATTGTGCGGTAATTTGAGCATTCTTTGGCATTGCCTTTCTTTGGGATTGGAATGAAAACTGACCATTTCCAGTCCTGTGGCCACTGCTGAGTTTTCCAGATTTGCTGGCATATTGGGTGCAGCACTTTCACAGCATCATCTTTCAGGATTTGAAACAGCTCAACTGGAATTCCATCACCTCCACTAGCTTTGTTCGTAGTGATGCTTTCTAAGGCCCACTTGACTTCACATTCCAAGATGTCTGGCTCTAGCTTAGTCATCACATCATCATGATTATCTGGGTCATGAAGATCTTTTTGTACAGTTCTTCTGTGTATTCTTGCCACCTCTTCTTAACATCTTCTGCTTCTGTTAGGTCCATACCATTTCTGTCCTTTATCAAGCCCATCTTTGCATGAAATGTTCCCTTGGTATCTCTAATTTTCTTGAAGAGATCTCTAGTCTTTCCCATTCTGTTCTTTTCCTCTATTTCTTTGCATTGATTGTTAAAGAAGGCTTTCTTATCTCTTCTTGCTATTCTTTGGAAATTTGCATTCAGATGCTTATATCTTTCCTTTTCTCCTTTGCTTTTCGCCTCTCTTTTCACAGCTATTTGTAAGGCCTCCCCAGACAGCCATTTTGCTTTTTTGCATTTCTTTGCCATGGGGATGGTCTTGATCCCTGTCTCCTGTACAATGTCACGAACCTCATTCCATAGTTCATCAGGCGCTCTATCTATCAGATCTAAACCCTTTAATCTATTTCTTAGGCAAAGCACAGTGCTTCTTTGAACCTCAGTTTCTTCATCTGTGAAATGGGTCTAATAGTGTCACCTACTACACAGGGCTGTAAGGAGGATCAAATGGGATTACGAATGGAGAATGCCAAGCCTGTACCCGTTCTGCAGTGAGAAACATCTGGACCTGAGAAGTGTCCAGCAGCTGCTCCCTGCTCTACAAGGGGTAGTTGGAGCTGGACATGCTTCTTGTGGGGTAGCCAAATAGCTTGAGAATTCTGAACCTTTCACCTGCCTAGTGCTGGCGCTGTTCTCATTCTGCCTGCTGACCCACAGATGGCTGTATCCCTGCAGAGTCGCCAGGTTGGAGAGGTCTGTAGGCAGCAGATGCAGACAGAATGGAGCAGGCTTGAACCCCGACACTGACTGCCGTGGTCTGACTGGATACACATCTCCAGACTTCAAGGCAAGCGTCTCTGGCCAAACCCACTGTGGAGATCCTAAATTGGCACCCTGTGGAGTGAGCTGTCTGATGGTACAAAGGCAGTATTTCTGGTTTTCAAAAGAGCTGCATAATTTAAAATGCATAAGACAAAAAGTGGGATTAAGGCAATCTGATAGACTCTCCAGACTGGGGTATCAATTATACACACTCAACTCGTAAAGCTTTATTTGTGAGATTTGGAATTTATTATCTGTCTGAAGCACTAATTACCAGGTTTCTCTCTTTCAGACTTACAGGTCTCTTTTCAAATTTATCTTCTTGTTTTTTCTTTCCCCCAACTGGGGCCAAATAACTCCTGTTCCTGGAATGGAAACTGCCTACTTGGAAAGGAGCAGAGGGTGAAATCTGAGTTTAGCTTGCTCTGTTCAGGGCACTTTGGGGAAGCTGGACAGAGGGGAGAGGACTCAGATGGATACATTTGAACAAATGAAATGTTGCCATTTTTAGATTCTCTCAGGGTCATGCATGTTTCTCCTTTAAGAAGACAACTGCTTCCATGTAGGGTACTTTACTTTTCCTTTCATGCACAACTTTTCACTAGAGCCATCTTGTTCTTTTGCCTGCTTGCCTATCTGTCTGAGGATCACTAATCCTACTCTGGAGTCTTTGCTCCCTGTGCTTTCTCCCAGGCATCACACACACTATCAATGTCATCGTCCTGAAATAGTGTACCCAGACTGTCTGACTGGTGCCTTCGGAACGGGCGGTGCGCTGTGGCCGCCGCCTCCTCCTGGGGCCTTCCTTCATCATCATCCTGGAGACGCACTTCCTGTTTCTCCTATGTCCGTTTCCTGTATTTTCGGTATCCCTCTATTTTAGTTTACTGCTTTGTTTTGTCAGAGCACATCCTTCAATAGCTTTAAAAAAAAAAAAAAATCCAGAAGAGGCAAAAGTTTTGCCTTTCTGAAAATCACACTTGTTGGATACTCAGAGTTGGTTCATTATTTTCTTTTTTAAAAATTTTATCCATTTATTTTCGGCTGTGCTGGCTGAGTCTCGGTCGCGGTGCTGGCCTTTCTCTAATTGCGGCGGGCAAGAGCTAGCCTCTAGTTGCGGTGTGCTAGCTTCTCACGGCAGTGGCGTCTTCCATTGCAGAGCATGGGTTCTGGGCATGCAGGCCTCAGCAGCTGCTGCCCGTGGGTCAGTAGTTATGGGTTCTGGGCTGTACAGCACAGGCTCGATCGGTGCGGCTCACGGGCTTGGTTGTTCTGCCGCATGTGGGATCTTCCCAGACCAGGGACCGAACACGTGTCTCCTGCACTGGCGGGCGGATTCTTTACCACTGAGCCCCCAGTGAAGCCTGAAGCTCCTTTTTTTCTTAAACGTGAACATTTCACCATTATGCTTTGGTTTCCAGTGGCGTAAAATAGCCAATGTCATTCTGCTCCTCAGTTCTGAGTATGTTACCTTCTTTTTTCCTTTCTCTCGTAAAACCTTGAGAAAGCTTGTGGACCCTGCTTGTTGCCAGAAGTCTAAAAGTTGACCTTCAGACTGTGCTGAAAGTCTATTTTTATCCATCGTGTCGAGCAGTTAATGGAACTTTTAGTTTACAAACCCATGCCCTCTATTTCTGGGAAAATTTCCCAAATTATTTCTTGGATGACTTCCTTCCCTCTGCTTCTTTGGTTCTGTCTTTCTGGGAACTCTTATAGTTATATATATTCGACTTCCTGGGTTGGTCCTCTAGCTTTGCTTTTTTTCCTTCTTTTCTCTTTGTATTTTTGATCTCCTTTTGGAAATTTTCCTTCAGCTTTAACTTCTAATCATTGTATTGAGCTTTATCACTTTCTTATCTTATACATTTAATTTATAAGTTTATTGAAGTATAGTTGATTCACAATGTTGTGTTAATTTTTGCTGTAGAGCAAAGTGATTCAGTTACACACACATATATATTTTTGTTTATATTATTTTCCATTATAGTTTATCACAGGGTATTACATAAAGTTCCCTGTGCTATACAGTAGGATCTTGTTCTTTATTCATACATTTAACTTTCAAATTATTCTCCATGCTGCCCCTGAGTGATTGTGTTATAGACTCATTGTATTGAAGGTTTCCGTGGCTTTCTATTGCCTCAAAAAGTCCCTTGTTTTTGGTGACCTGCAGGCCCAGCCTGTTTCTCCAGCCTTATCACATTAAGCCCCTCCCTGTCACCCCAGCTGCAGCTGCTCCAGCCATCTCATCACACTGCACACTTGAAGCACCCTCTTGCCTCCGGGCCTTTGCTCTGTTTCTGCCTAGGATCCTCTTGCTTCGGCTGCTCTCACAGTTGACTATGTCCTATCCTCCCTACTGGATTATGAGGTCCCTGGGGTCAGAGTCAAAGCATGGTGCCATCTATGTGCCCAGTACCCACCAAGCCCCTGGACCATGGTAAGTAGGTGTTCAATCAATACTTGAAGATTCTTTTTTTTTTTTTTAAAGATGTTTATTTTGGGGTCTTTTGTTCTGGCACACAGACTCTCCAGTTGTGGCGTGCAGGCTCTGGAGTGTGCAGACTCAGTAGTTTTGGCACGAGGGATGAGTTGCTCCTCCACATGTGGCCTCTAAGTTCCCCAATCAGGGATTGAACCTGGTTCCCTGCATTGCAAGGTGGATTCCTAACCATTGGACCACCAGGGAAGTCCCAATACTTGAAGATTTTTAATAAACACATGTGTTTGTTGAGTGTGCTTGCGTGCGTGGTCAGTCATGTCTGACTGTTTGTGACTCATGGACTGTAGCTCGCCAGTTTCCTCTCTCTATGGGATTTCCCAGGCAAGAATACTGGAGGAGGTTGCCATTTCCTCCTCCAGGGTATCTTCCTGACCCAAGGGTCAAATCTGTGTCTCCCAAGGCTCCTGTAATCACAGATGGCTTCTTTACCCTTTGGGCCACCTGGAAAGCCTGCTTGTTGAGTGCGCTCATGTGTAAGCCTCTGGACTAGTCTCACGGAAGTCCAGGGATGATTTCAGTTCAGTCCTTGCACTAGGGTGATTATATTAGTGCGGTGAGGGCCCGCCAGGGGTGCTCATATCTGTGCATGCAGACTGTGGTCAGTATAGAAGGAGAGGGACATACAGTGTACAAGGAGGATTTCTGAGGGAAAAACCCTTCCATCAAATCTAGTTAAATAAAACACCAAAGCCTTCATGAGAGGTGCCAAGAGTGTAGCCTCTTTGGACATGCATGTGGGCTTGGATGCTTCTGCCTGAGCCTCTGCCTCCCTAGGTGGGCCTCGCCCCTTGGTCCTTGCTGCTGTCTCTCCAGGCCAATGTGTCCTCCTCTCAAGGACAGGCTGAGATCATTTTCCATTTGCTTCAGTGCTGAGCAGCAGGCTAGGTTTTCCCAAAAGCCCTTCTCTGTAAACAGGAACAAATTGAGAGGAGCTAAATTCTCCCAGCTCAGGCTATCCTTGCCGAGGTGGGGTTCACACTGTCCACAGGGAGCCCTGGTTTAATAGTATTTATCTTTATTTACTGGGCATGTCCTGTAAGCCAGGCACTATGCTAAGTGCTACAGGTATGTGATCTCATCTGTGAGATCATGACCTCACAGCAGATCTGTGGGCTAAGTGTTGTTACCATCATTTTATACATGAGGAAACTGAAGCTCAGAGAGGTTAAGTGATCAGGTCAAGGTCACACAGGCCCAAAAAACAGCCAGGACTCAGGTCTGATGACTCTGTTCGTTAACACAGTAAGGAAGAAAATTAAGAGAGAAAGAAGGCACAAAGATTCTCATTTGGAACTCCATGGAAGGGCTCCTGGCAGGAGGCACCTCAGGGAACCAGGGTAGAGAGATGAGGCTATGGGGGTCCCATGCATCTTTCATCCCTGGGCCGAGGCGGGACACAGATGTGACCTTGGGAAATCACCGTCTCTTCCTACTGTACAACCTGCATGACGTACTTGGGTGAGGGCATAGGTCAGGAGCCAGGATGTGGCCCCCAAAAGTTGCCTCATCTGTGGCTTGTGTTGTCAGCCAGGTGCAAAGGCAGAAGAAAGATTTAGTTATGCAGCTTGAAGACAGAAGGAGCCTCAGAGACTGTCCAGCCAGACCCCCGTGCCTCACTCCCCAGGGGGAGGTGACCTTCCCAGGGCCACCTGGGGAGAGGGGCAGGGAGTGGCTCACCACAGGGATCCTGCCAGGGCACTTCAGAGATGCTTCTCTGATCCAGAGCCACCAAGAACAACCGAAGACAAGATGGGGGTGATTGCCACTTGTGTTTTTAAGTAAGGGGTGCCATTTGATCACTTTTTGTTCCTGAGAACAACTCTAGCAGCCAAGGAACATGTGCCCAAGGAGGCCACTGTGGCAGAGACAGTCCTCATTTTGAACCTTCTAACCAGATCCCGGTCTTGTTACTTACACACTGCTGGGGGCAGGGCGTGGTGGGAGAGCAAATTGGCCCATGGTTAAGGAAAGCAATTATATGGAGAAGTCAAGAGATGCTCACACCCTGTGACTCACAAGTCTATTCCTCAGAGTAGAAACTGGAAAATCTCATAGCCTCTCTCACCCCCAGAAGTTATCTATGCAGAAGGAGATTTACTTTTCTGCAGTTGTGTGGAGGAGATTTTTTTTTTTGTGGGGGGGAAGGGTGGCACATGGGTGGAACAAGAAGGGAGACCCCTGTCTGGCCTGAAGAATTGGATTTTGGCCCTAATGGGAGAAGGGATGGGGCAGAAGCTGATTGAGAAGTGTTAATAAAAGTTGTGGTGAGACTCAGAGCTTGTGGAGGCTGGCTTTGGGGTTAGGTCCAGCATAGTGTCATGTGGTGCCAGAACTGAATGGCAGAGTGGCATGGGGTCAGGGAGCAGTTCCCGAAGCAGGCAGTTCCCATCAAGCCAGGTAGAGGGTCCTGGGTGCACGAAGCCTCTTTGATTTGCCCACAGTCCTCCCAGGGGAGTGGGTCAGGCTTGCTTCTGAGGGCACGTGAGGCACCTGCAGCGTCTCCCTGCAACATGTGGGGGAGGTTCGTGGAGGGAGGTGATAATACTTTGAAGTTACGCAGGTGGGAGCTCAGAGCCACCAGAATTTAAATATTAATGCTAATACAGCTACATTTATATGCACAGCTGTCATTAAATAATATTTGATTGAATAATTTTTAATGGTTGTCATAGTATTCTATTGTTTGGATATATTGTGGTAAATCTATCTGATCCTTTAATTAAGTTGTTTCTCTTTACAAGCAACTATGTAATAAATATTTGTGAACATTTGTGACTGTCTCCTAAGGAGACTTTACTAGAAATAGATTTACTGGGACAATGGCTTTGCAAAATTTTAAGGCGTTTGATGCAAATCGCTAAACTGTCCTCTGCAATTGTGTGAATTTATACTCCCACCAGCTGTAAATCAAAGTACCTGTTTTCTCACACTCTTGCCAAGATGAAATATTATTATTTAAAAATATATTTTGCAAATTGAAGGGCCCAAAATTATAGTGTCTCATTTTCATTTCTTTTCCAGAGAAGGTAAACTTTTTCATGTTTACTGAACATTTATTTCTTGGCATTATTTGTTCATCTTTTTTCATTTTTTTCCCCATCTGGGCATTCATGTTTTTTTCTAATACAATTTGAAGCATTGTTTATATGTTGAGGATGTAACTATTTTTCTATCATGTGATTTGCATTTTTCCAGTTTGTCTCTTACATTTTTATGTGGTTGTTTGCTTTTTACTTTTATTTTGAAACAATCTCAAGCTTGTCAAAAAAAAATGTGAGCACAGTACAAAGACTTTTTTATCCAGACTCATTTGAGGGTAAGTTGTTGACCTGGTGCCCATCTCCTTGGGGACTTTAGTGTGTATTTCCTACCAACAAGGACCTTCTCATACATGACCACAATACAACCACCAAAAGCAGGAAGCTGACCTTGTACTGAAATATGGGTGCCGGCTATTCTTCAGACATCATTCAACTTCTGCTGATTGTTCCAGTAATGTCATTTGCAGCAGAAGGATCTGGTTCAGAATCATGCGTGGCAATTAGCTGTGTTTCTTTACTGTCCCCAGTCTGAAAGAGCACAGACCAGTTGTTTTGTTGAATGCCCATCGAAGTGTGTTTTTTCATGTTTCCTCTTGTTTGCTTCATCTTACCCATATTGGGTGGGCTACCCTGGTGGCTCAGCATTAAAGAATTTGCCTGCAGTGCAAGAGACGCAGTAGACTGGGGTTCCATCCCTGAATCAGAAGGTCCCCTGGAGGAGGAAATGGCAACCCACCCCAGTATTCTTGCCAGGAAAATCCTGAGCATCCCATCAGCTCACACGTGATCTGGATTGGTCTCATTACAGAGTGAAGTTTTGATCACTTGATTAAGGTGGTGTCTGCCAGCTCTCCCCACTGGAAAATTACCTTACCCCTTGGAAATTAATACGTATTTTACAGGGAGATACCTTGAGAGTATGTAAATATCTTATTCCTCTTCAAACTTTCAATTTATTCATTTGTATGTGTTTATCATATAAACTTACAGGTTTATATTATGCAATGAACTATAATCCATTCATGTCATGATTTATTCTGGTGCTTCAGTTGTCCTCAGTTTCGCCTGTAGGTGCCCCTTCAAGTGAGCTTCCATGTCTTTTTTATTTTGTTCCCATCATTCTTTGAGTGCTTCCTTATTTTTTGGTGAACTAAGATATCCCTCTTCGGCCCTGGAATCAGCCAGTTCTCTAAGGAACCGTGACATCTTTTAGTAGAGAATAGTATTTAGAAATCAAAACCTGGATCCTAGGTGTGCTCATTAGCATTGCTGTGTCACTTCTCCCAGTTTTCCTTCATGGACATGCAAATAGAAGCATGCATCACACATTCACATCTGCACTTATTAAATCTTTATATGTTAAAAACATATATGTTCATAAAACCATGACTTTAATGTCTCCAATTCCAGCCATGCTTCACGAGTACATTCTAACTTTCTCTCTTTCCATTGTTGTAACTGTCTTCTATGTCATGAGAAAATTGGTCCCCATTCCATCATCTGTAATATATTTCACTGTGTGATCAATGCTTTGTATGTAATTAGTTTCCCATCGCGGTCACTGCCTAGCATACCCTTCCCCCTGCCTCTCAGTGAAGATTCCTTTCTTATCTTGTTGAAGCTCCAGCGCTATGTGCTGGCCCACCTCTATGCGTGGCTGTTTCCTTACGCTACTCAGGCTGTGATATCCCCTTCTGGGCTGTCCCTGACTCCTCAGATGCCCTCCTCACCCCTTTTGGGCTCCAACACCCCCACTGGGGTACATTCCATTCTCACGTATGTCCCTTTTGCCCTGTTCAGACTTGAGACCCCTTATTGCCCCCCTGACACCCTATCCTTGCCCATCTATGGAATTCTGTCCTAAAAGCATATTGAAATTTCAGATCTATTGAGTCTATTTCATTGCTCTGTCTACCAGTTTCTTTGCTGAAACCACACTGTTTTAATTATTGTAGCTTTAGAACTTAATTTGATATCTGCAATGCAAATATCCCTTTACTGATGTTCTTTTTCAGAAATTCATCAATGACTTGTAGTAGTTAATTTTCCTTAGAGGAATTTCTAAATTATTGCATTTTCAATTCCCTTTCACCTTTCCGTGGGGGTGGGGAGAGGGGAGGAAATCTCCTACTTGTACATTCTTCAGCTAAGTAGCAAACCCTTGTTTCACAGATGGCCAGAAGACATACAAGCAGGAGGTATAAAGACTCAAATGGTATATTTGCACTCTCAACACTGCCTACCTGGTAACTGTAACTTCACAGCAGTTCTGTGACTTTAGGAAGAGGTGGTCATTCCATCCACTTCAAATATGGCTTATAAAGGTTTTGCCCAAGGTCACACATAAGTATCAGAATGCAGTTTTTTATTCAGAGAGGTCTCTAGAAAGAGCATCAGTCTAGGAATCAGGACTGAACTCTGTGCTTCTAATGAGAAATCTTTGGTTCTGATGTGTATGTTTAAATGGAAGCACGATTTTACCTGAGGCTCCAGAAAGACCTTCCTAGCAATAGGGGGTATGAGATATCAGAGCAGAAAATAATCTTCAGTGAGGGTCTTGAAATAGAGAGCCTTGTTGCAAGGACTGTGTCCCTGACACACAGAGCCAGTCCTCCTTTGTTCTTTTAGCCCCCCTTCCCCCACCCCCCAGCCTTGGGCCTTGCTGTTGGCCGATGCTTTGGTTGGCAGCCACCACTGGCCTCTGCAGTGTTCCCCACCACTGGCCTCTGCAGTGTTCCCCACCACTGGCCTGCCTGGACCTTGGCATCTTGTAGTGTCTTTGGCCCATCCTCTTCCTCTCAGGCTTGTAGCTGTTTCTCCAGTTAGGCTCGAGTTGGTCCTTCTGATCTGCTTATCCAGATCTTTCCAAGCTTGGGCCATCTCAGCTCTGCAAAAGCACCCTAGGAACAAAGATATACAAATAGAAAAGAAGCAGTTTCCTTTGGTGCAGTTATTCCTAGCCTCTAAGACACTGTTCTCTTTCTCTCTGTTTTGGTAAATTTCTCTCTCCTAAAGAAACAAGACACTGCTTGTTTCTTGGTGATGAGAAGAAACATGACTGAATGCCCCTTCTGTGCCAGGCAGTTGATGGATCACCACATATAATCTTCCCAGAAATTCTATCCCCACTTTACAGATGAGGAGCCTGAGGCCACAGGGCTTATGGAATTTGTGCTAAGTCATGTGGAATATTAATGGTGAAACCAGTAGAAAAAAACAGCTCTACCTGACTCCAAGTCCACAGATGTGCATGCTGGCATGTTACTGTGTGCCAGGCACCATGCTTTTGATCCATATTTGCCTCTCTATTGCCAAAGATCGGAGCAGATCAGTTGACGACATTTTTGGGTAGGTCTGTTTTTCTTAGCCCACTCTCATTTTAAGCACATTGTGTGCAGACTTTCAGAGCCTGATCTCTTGAGCTGGACATGTTCAGAAAGCAGTAAAATAGCGGAAGGACAAAGACTATGCATGATGGAGTCCTGTGTGTTGGGCCAGTTGAGCCTCATGCCTTTGCTGCTTTCATTTTCCTTCGGCTCTGGAAAGGATGGTTTGGTTTTACAAACGAAGGCTGAGGACATTTGCCAGCTTGCTAACGGCCTTGCCCCCATCAAATGTGTCAGACTCACAGAACATGGCTCCCCAGCTGCAGGCCCATGGTTTTGAGATTGCCTAAATAGAAAACCACTCATTTCCCTTCGCGGGAGAGGCGCCCAAAGCAGATATTTCAATATATTCCAATTTAACCAAGGGAAGCCAGAACATGGATGCTGTTGCCAAGGAAACCACCTCCTTCCTCCCCATGTGCTGTGCATACGTGTATCACTTCATCTCTCCACTCTCCAAGGTAATATCATAGCCCTGTGCTTGGGGAAGGATTTTTTAAAAGGCATATAAAACCTCTTAGCATCGAGAAGATTCATTAAATGATCTCACTCCAGAGGAGCTTAAATTATTCTTTTTAGACCCTTTTATGCTGAGGATGGGGAAATGGCTGAGTCAGTGCTATCTCTCATAGCCCAGCTTGGTGTCTTGCTGGAAACAGTTTTCAGAAATAAACAAATCAGGGTGCAGAAGCTTAGACAGGGAGAGTGTGTGTATAATAATAACGAGACCATCATGTAGCTGTAATGTCACTGGCTAATCCCTCCGAGGAGGTCTGCTGAGACCAGCTCGATCCACAGGCCTCCTGGGCGTGAGGCCATGTCTCACAGGGCAAGCTTCAAAGTGCAGACAAGAGAGGGTCTCTCTAGCAAGGCCACCTGTCAAAAGTCCCTGTGTCAGGACCCACACAGGGCCTTCTTGTGTCCGATCTGTACTCGGGCCCAAGCCAGGGACTGTTTCTGTCCTCACTCCAGTGTCTGGGCTCAGTCTGTCTCTCTCTTCCTATTACCCTTCTTATCCCCACCTGCCCCGATTCTGTGTGTTCAAATAGGTGCAACTCACTCCCGACGTCTCACAACTGAACAGGCAAACTGTGCTCCAGCCTTGACAATCATCTGGGTGTTCTGTGTGTGGCCCTGATTTCATGCCTTCTTTTCTGAGCCCCTTTCTGGCTCCTGGCGCTCAGCTCCCCTCCTGCCCATTGAATGAGTAGATTCAATTCGACTTCCTTTGTTCAATTAATGGCATTCGCCAAGGATATTGGCTTATACTAGTGGTTCTCAACTGGGGGCAGTCTGTTCCCCCAGGAGACATTGGCAGTGTCTGAAGGCATTTTTAGTTGTTATGTCTGGGAGCAGGTACTACCAGCATGCAGTAGTTTGAGGCCATGGGTGTTGCTAAACATTCTGAAATGCACAGGACAGCCCCCTAGCGTGTTAGTTGCTCAGTCATGTCCGACTCTTTTCGATCCCATGGACTACAGCCTGCCAGGCTCCTCTGTCTAAGGAGTTCTGCAGGCAAGAATACCCTTCTCCAGAGGTTCTTGACCCAGGGATCAAAGCCCATCTCCTGCATTGCAGGTGGATTTTTTACTGTCTGAGCCACCAGGGAAGTCCAGACAGCTACCATCAGTTCAGTTCAGTTCAGTTCAGTCGCTCAGTCGTGTCCGACTTTTTGCGACCCCATGAATCGCAGCACACCAGGCCTCCCTGTCCATCACCAACTCCCGGAGTTCACTCAGATTCACATCCGTCAAGTCAGTGATGCCATCCAGCCATCTCATCCTTGGTCGTCCCCTTCTCCTCCTGCCCCCAATTCCTCCCAGCATCAGAGTCTTTTCCAATGAGTCAACTCTTCCCATGAGGTGGCCAAAGTACTGAAGTTTCAGCTTTAGCATCATTCCTTCCAAAGAAATCCCAGGGCTGATCTCCTTCAGAATATCCAGCCCCAAATGTCAGTACTCTTGAGCTTGAGAAACACTGACTTACACTTTTTCTCTTTGCTCATTCATTTAATAAATATTTATGAGTACCTACTATGCACCAGGCTCTGAACCAAGCACCCTGGGACACGAGTTTAACAAGATGGACATCCATTTGCTCACTTTCTCACTTAAAGCCAGCTGGATGACATTAAACCAGTAATGATACAAAAAACATTATTTAAGTACAGTTGGGATCCTGATATGAGAACAGGCTTGGTTCTCCTGCCCCTTTTCTGAGGCCTGCCTGGTGCCCCAGCTCATCCTGCCCTGGCTCCTGTGGGGTATGGACATCCATTTCATCCCCCACAGTTGCTCCACCATGCCTGGCCACACAGCTTCCTTCCTCGACAAGACATAGGCTTTTGTAGTTTAACTGCATTGTTGCTGATCACTACAGGTAAACAGTTAGCAGACCATGAAAAGAACAACCCTGAGATGTCACAGAAGGTCCAGGACTCTGTCATCTTCTGAAGCCCCAGTCCCTGACCTGCCTCTTCTGAGTGACATCTAGGACAGCAAACAGAATAATCCTCCAACTTCACCCTCTGCTTCCTTTCAGGTGAGACTTACTGATCCCTACCTCCCAGCCTTCCTCTCACCAACCCCCTTCTCTGATGAGCTTACTTAATACCATTAAGTCCTTTGGTGTTAGGAGCATGGAATTCAGAACTAGACGACCTGGGTTTGAATCCCTCCTTCACCACTTACTAGCTATGTGACCATGGACAAGTTGCTTAACCTCCTTGTTGCTCAGTTTGTTTTTTGTTTGGTTGCTTAGTTGTGTCCCGTTCTTTGTGACCCCATGGACTGTAGCCCACCAGGCTCTTCTGTCTGTGGGATTTCCCAGGCAAGAATACTGGAGTAGGTTGCCATTTCCTTTTCCTGGGGATCTTCCCAAGCCAGGGATCAAACCTGAGTCTCCTGCCTTGGCAGGCAGATTCTTTACCGCTTTGTGGTTAGCAGCCTGGACTTTAGAACTAGGTGAGCTGGGTTTGAATCTTACCTTCACCACTTACTATTATGTGACCGCATAATAGTGGGGGAGGAATATTATGTAGCGAGGCATTATGTAGCCTCTCTGTGCCTCTGATTATTTTTATGTAAAATGAAGGTAATAGTAATAGTAAAATTTTCCGGCAGTTAAATGAGTTAGTGTAGTGGAGTCCCTGATTCACAGTAAGTGCCATTTATGCTTTGCTATTTCCCCAGCATGTTGGCCTGATGATGCAAGCACAGCAGAAGTTTCTGGCTCTGCTGCTTGTGGCCATTTGCTTGTCCCCATGGAGCTCAGCCATGCCTGAAGAGCCACAGGTCTTCCTTTTGCCTCACCTGGGAGAGCTGGCTGCTGGAGGGCAATGAATGCTTGGCCTGGGCATTTTGAGAGTTTCCAAAAGTGGGAGGAGGATGACAATGACTGTGGAAGGAGAGGGTTGTCATGGAAATGCACCTTGTCCAGTTTGTTGCAACCTGACCTCTGGGCTGGCTCCACCTGGATGCGCCTTACACTGAGTCTTGCCTTACCATTTGTTCAGGGAGGCGATGGACAGAGATAGATGCATTTCTTCCCCACCAGTCTGCTGCAGCTACTGCATCTTTTTCTGTCCAATGTGATGAGCAGCTCAGGCTTCTCCTGTCTGCCAGCTTCTGTGAACATCACATGAGATGATGGGCGCCAAACGACACTTGTGGCAGCTGTTGACTGGGTGGCTCCCGGTCTGACAGCAGAGTGGGTGGGGGAAGGGACTGATGGTTGGTGAACATCTTCTTTGTGGCTGGACCGAGAGGCTTATGTGTGCTGTCTCGTTGGAGCTCCCAGTAATACTGAAGCAGCTGGAGCATATTGTTACCTGCTCAGAGCCCCACACCAGGGCATGACAGTGCCTGAGCTGGTAGCCATGCTCCGTCACCTTTAAGGCCCAGCCATGTCTCCCCATGCATAATTGCTCCTGGCCAGTTGGGGAACCTCAGCAACGGCCAAGAAATGCCAACACGAGCTCCTACTTAGGGGGCCACAGTTGGCAGAGAGACTTGGCCAGCTGGAAGGCACCTACATTGCCTCTGTCCAAGTGGGCTGGGGTGGGCCCGGTCATCAACTACAGGGTGTGGGACTCCAGTGCTCTGGGGTCTGCCGGCTGCCTCCATGACCACCAGGCACCTCCTGGGAGGCCAGTGATGGGTATGGGGGCCGCAGTCCTGCACGGGCAGTTCTTTCTGCTCTGTCTTTTCCTCCTCCACCCACCTGCTAGTCTCGCTTGCACATGAAAGCCTCCCCCCTGCAATCTCCACTCCCCTCCCTGATCCCTTCCCTGCGTTTGTACTTTATGATGCGGGACTTTGGAGAGGAGACTCATTAGAGTCATTATTACATGTGCAGAAATATGCCTTTCATCTCATTCACATTTCATGTTCCTCCCACTTGATCTCTTGACGCTTTTTAATTCCTGATATTACACGACACACACACACACACACACACACGGTTCTTGGTTCATTCTTTCTACAGAGTTGTTATCATTGCTTGCTGTCTGAGGAGTGCTCCTTGTTGTATATTCATTCATTTCTCAAAAAGATTTGGGGATTGACATTGTCTGATGCTTCTGACTTTGATTGTAGGGGTAGGTAGCATTGTGATAAGAGGAGATGTGAGGACAGAGGACTGAAGTCTAGAGCCTTGTCCCCTGTCCCCTCCCTCCCTAGAGGCCAGGTGTCCATCTGTGAAACAGGCAGATCCCATCGCCTAGTCCAACCCCCCACATCTGGCATCAAATGGGCTTTTTGGTGGTAAGCACTGTTTAACTTATGGTAAAAGGGATATTGGGAGGTGTCAGGGCCATCCATAGAACCACAGAAAAGGTTGAAAAATCAACTTTAATGGGCAGAGCAGGGTAGCCCTGGGGACCTTGGAACCAGGTCCCCTGCTGCCTCTCTAGGCTCCATGACGGGGATGAAAGGTGATCTAAGGGCTGCCAGTGCCTCCCTTCTCAGCTCAAGGTCCCACCTGCAGGGAGAGAGTATGGGGTCGGCTCAGCTACCAAGATGAGAAGGAGGTGTGTTTTGACTGACAGTTGCATTAAGATTCCGTCTAATCAGGGCAAGGGGTTCCCCAAAGAAGAGGCTGTTTCCAGAAGGAGGCAGTGGATTCTGAGTATGTAGAACAACAGATACCCATGACACAGTGCCAACAGTGGAGGAGGTATGACCGCTATGCGAAGAGAGGAAGAAGCAGGTCTTTCTGGCTCTAAATCTGTGACCAAGAGACGTATTTTTGGAACTCAGAGATTGCCTTCTAATTCAGAATTCGGGGGCTGGCAAACTTTCCCCGGAAAGGGCTAGATAGTAACTATTTTTGGCTTTCTGTGCCATATGGTTTCTGCCACAAGGACTCAGCTCTGCCAAGACCTGAAAGCAGCCGTAGGCAATATGTAAATGAGGTGGTTTGGGCCATGTTTCAATAAAGTTTTATTGAAAAAAAAAAACCCCAAGTAGCATGTCCTGGACATTCAGGTCAAAGTTGTTCTAGTAGGTCACTTCCATGTCATAGAGAAGCTCCCTCTCTGCTTTAGTAACCCTTATATTTCTGACTGTGGTTCTTCAACTCGGCTCTGCTTCAGGACACTCCAGGGAGCCTGTTGTGAGCTCGTGAGCACAGATGCCCAGCACCTGTTCAGACTTCCAGGTCAGTATCTTCAAGGATGTGCCCAGGCCCTTCATGTTTAACCCATGCCCTAGGTGATTCTGACCTAGGTATGCATTGTCATGAACTGGTCTAAGATATAGTCAGGGAGACAGGATCATCCTTCATGAACCACAGGAGTGACAGATGAGATGGGGCAGGCTTAGGAGCTGAGAGGAGGGAGGCTGCTCAGGGCTGGGGGAGAGCACGTGTGTGCAGGGCGGGCTCAAACTGGCCCCTAAGGAAGTCTGAACTGTCAGAGCACTAACCTGGCTTTTTCTAGGTGGCGGTCTCTTTCCTATCCTGTACTCTGCTGTTAATTAGGAAGGAAGTTTATTAAAAGCCAGTGCTAAACCTGAGACATGTGGTGCCCTGCTCTGCAGCAGTGAGGTCTCTGAACAGCTTTGCGTCCTCATCCTTCTGAAGGGGCCACACCTGTAGCCCAGCCTCACTGCTCGTCTTCTTCCAAATCTCCTCTTCCCCTTTCATTTGTGCTCTGCTCCCTGAAGACCTGGTTTCTCACAACACCATTTCTCCTTTGCCCCAGAAAACAGCCACCCATGGCTCTTTCTGATCCTGACCACATTCTGTCAAATTCAGCTCCTTCTTGCCATAATTGTTAATAGGATTAGGAGCCTGGAGAGTCATTCTCTCCCATCTTGCTCCTCTTTCCATGTTTTCTTCCCCACCAAATACCATCCCCTAAAACCTTTGAGGTCTCTTCTGTTGAGGGGGAGAGTGCCCTCTGTAGGTGCTAGCAAAGCTGCTTCAGTTATAAGGAGGAGAATGGGTTATTGCTCCTTGGGTATGGCCTGGACCTAGATGGCCTCACCTCCTCCCCTTGGATCCAGACAGGGAGCTCTGCTCATTACAGTAGAAAATATTGATTGCTGGCTCAGTAATCATCTCCTTCTTCTGGCAATAGAGCACCCTTTTCCCTGGGAATCCACTCCAGCTGCACTCTGAGTCCATGTGGATGGGGTGTGATAACTCCAGAGTGTGCATGTGACTCAGGCCTGGTATACATCAATGCTTCTGACTCCGCCAGGTACTCTCAGTGGTCCAGGGCAAAGTTAATTCAATGCTGGTACTCTTGAGGGGTTTTGGAGAGGAGAGCTCTCTCCTTCAGGCTTTGGGACTGTGATACTGTCAACCCAGGGCTTTTGGACTCCCACATGTGGAGAGAGTGTGCCTGAGAGTGAGAACAGCACAGAGGAAAACAAAGCCTAGAGACAGACCAGACAGAGAACCAAAGAGCAGGAGCGCAAGCACAGGCCCGGAGGGTGTGGGTCAAGCTTCTGGATCCAGCTAGACCTGAAGCCGGAACCCTGCTTGCAGACTCTTCTGCTCTCTGAGCCTCACGTTCGCCTTTTGGATTTAGCTGATTTATATTGAAACTTGACGGTGGCAGGGTGGGTCACTCAACCGGGATGTCTGAGCTGCAGGCCGACTGTCTAGTTAGCTGTGAGGCCACCCAGGTAGGTGTCAGATCCAAGGCCACATGGCTTCCTCCTGGGAAAGGCCGAGTTCGATGGGAGTGGAGACGGCCAGTGGGGAGAAGCTGGAGCCATACTGAGGAGAGTGAGGAGGCCAGGCTTCTGGCTTGGAGACCTGGTGGATGGAGAGACACTCAGGAGATGGAGAGTGGGAGGGTGTTCAGCTTGCTGGGTGGTGGTGGAGGAGGGCCTTTCTGCCCCCAAACCAGCCTCTCCCCACTTGACCGTCTCTGCTATCACTGACCTCAGCTTTTCCCAGAAGGAGGCCAGGTGGCCTTGGGTCTGACATCTGCCCTGGGGGGCCTTGGTTCCCTTATCTGTGAGTGAGGATGAGGCGATACCCTAAAACTGTGAAGTGTACCCAAGCATCTGAACGTGAGGGGCATGCAGTAGCCCTCTGACCACTCAGCCCAGACAGCAAGTCGTAAGACGGAGCAAAGCAAGGGCACAAAGTCCCTCCAAGAGGCAGTGGGTCAGGAAAGCTTGGAAATCACCGACCCACTGACTGAATGCACGTGAAGGCGGTGCTCACCACGGAGTCTCACCGGCCCACGGGAGCAGAGGAATTGGGGTGGCCAGGGGCACGTGTGGGGGAAGGCAACGGCATCCCGCTCCAGTGCTCTCGCCTGGAGAATCCCATGGACGGAGGAGCCTGCTGGGCTGCAGGCTGCGGGGTCGCGAAGAGTCGGACACGACTGAGCGACTTCACTTTCACTTTTCACTTTCATGCATTGGAGAAGGAAATGGCAACCCACTCCAGTGTTCTTGCCTGGAGAATCCCAGGGATGGGGGAGCCTGGTGGGCTGCAGGCTGCGGGGTCGCAAAGAGTCGGACACGACTGAGTGACTTCACTTTCACTTTTCACTTTCATGCATTGGAGAAGGAAATGGCAACCCACTCCAGTGTTCTTGCCTGGAGAATCCCAGGGATGGCGGAGCCTGGTGGGCTGCCGTCTATGGGGTCGCACAGAGTTGGACACAACTGAAGTGACTTAGCAGCAGCAGCGCAGCAGCAGGGGCACGTGTGGGAGGGCCCTGAATGGCTGCACCTGGCCTCTGTCGTGAAGAAGGAGTGTCGCAGGCTGGTGCCGTGGGCTCCCCTAGCGACACTCTAGTGCCCTGGATTCCTGCATCGCTGGTCCTCGGGGAGAGGACGTGCTCGTCAGACAGCAGGACCAGCTGCAAATGGAGATATTGGCACGTGAGCTTTGGCCATTGTCTGTGAGAGCTGTGAGTCAGCATCCGAGAGCCTGTCAAGCCTGGACACTGATGACTCTGCGTTTCTGGTTTGCGTGGCTGTGTCAGGCCCTGGCCTAGGGCTCCTAAGGTTAGGAGGTTATCTGTGTAACCAGTGGGTTGTACCCCAGAGATTCTGATGAATGAGGTTGGAGTGGAGCCAGACCTTTCCATTAAACAGCCCCTCAGGACGCTCTGAGCACAAGCTTGGAGAGAACAACGGCTACAGGAGTGAAGGTCACATGGAGCCCACTGGAACCTCTGACCTTCATGGAACCCCTACATGGATTCTGCTGATTGGCTTCTGTGTCCACTTGAGTGATTTTAACTCTTGCCAGATCCCCTGCGGGCTTCTCAGGCGACACAGTGGTAAAGAACCAGCCTGTGAGTGCAGGAGACATTAGAGGCATGGGTTCAAGCCTGTGTCAGGAAGATCCCCTGGACTCAAGCAAGGCAGCCCACTCCAGTATTCTTTCCTGGAGAAACACGTGGATAGAGGAGCCGGGCGGGCTACAGTCCATGGGGTCACAAAGAGCTGCACATGCCTGAAGTGACTTAGCACACACACAAGATCCCTTGCGGGCTTTGCTGAAATTAACCACGCAGTACTAGACACTCGAGAAGGAAAAATGAAGTTGTGAACAGAGAGGGAAAGGATGTGTCAGCAATTGCCCCTCCTTTGAATTGTCTACCTCGGGACCCACAGTTGGGTGCTGTACCATCTGAGTTTTTCAATCCCCAAAGGTATGACTTAGGGTAGAGGTGATTTCCGTGACCCTCTGTGCTTCAGGATTGGCTGGGATGACTCTTGTTTGCAGTGATGTGGTTTTCTGGAACTGCAGAGGTTGTGAGTTGCCTCTCAGAAGCATTTCTGAGTGACAGGGGCTGGGCACAGAAGCAGAACCCCTCCTCCTGTGCTCCAGAGCATTGAGTCCTCTGCAGGTCCCTCTCCTGACACTGGGGGGTCGGGATGGTGTCGCTCATCCCATCCCTCCTAGAAGCTAAGTGGAGAGGCAAAGGTCTGTTCAGTATGGGCTCTGACTCTTTACGTAACTTAGAAGCTCACAAGTATGGAGACTGTAGAAAGAGCTTTCTCGGGCTAGGCTCTGTTGACCTGGACAAAATCATCTCAACTGGCTCACATTTTGAGCCAACAAATACTCACTATAGAACCATGGACATCGTTAGTATTGCTTCACTTCTATTGCTTGTTTCCCTCCACAAACCTCTGCTATCACCTCCATCTCGCTCTCTCTCTTTGCAGTTAACCCCAGGTCTTGCTCTGCAGAGAAAATAGGAGATGTCAAGTGGCAATGCCAATTAAATTTTAAGACATTGTCCACCATCCTGTTTTTATTCTCCAGATGCCTTTTTAACCAAGGCTAATGCCACCACTTGCTGCTGTCTTAAGGGCCGCTTGTTGCTCTGTCTTCATGCTCTCCCTTTACTGAACTATTCTATCAGTGTTTAGGCGTGTTTGTGTCTTGTCCCTATACACAGTGGAGTCCTTTCCTCTCTCCTCTCCTTTCAGCTCTTCTTCTCCTGGTCTTCATTCACAGACACATTTATTGAGAGAATAGTCTACCCCCCATACATACAGGCTCAGGAATCTGCATTTTACACACCCTCCTGGTCATCTGATGCATGAGGTCTTCGGACTCCATTTTGCAAATTCTTGCCTTAATCGTTGGCGTTCCTTGGCTTGAGCCTTTTCATTCGTCACCATCCCCATGTCTTTTGAAATCTCCTCTGGCCCAAGGCATCATCCACCACCTGGAATCCACTTTCTGTCTCCAGCCCGGTCGTGGTTCTTGGTTTCAGAACTGTATTATCCAACTGACTCCGTGAGGATTTTCCAAAGACACTGAAATGTTCAGAGCAGGACCTCTCGTCTTCTCCAAGTCCCCTTGTCCCCATGCTCCCCAGCCCCATCTCTAGCACCACTAACCATCTACTTCCCCGAGTGAGAAACCTCAGCTCCCTCTTTCTCACTGCCCCTTGCCAAATTTTCAGTTCCATGTCCCATCCACGCTAACTCTTAAACAAGTCTTAAATCCACCACTTATTCTTCATTCCCACTGCCAGGACCGATCCAGGGCCCCGTGCTTTTTCTCCTGGATGAGCCCCGATCTGGGTCTCTGCTCTCAAGCTTACCTTCTCCCAGGCAGGTTCTACACTGACCTAGGGGCCTCTCCAGAGTCTGAGACTGACCTTGTCACTTCCCTACATTCAGGCCTTCAGTAGCATCTTGCTGCCTCTGTTTGGACAAAATATCAGCTTAACCTGGCCTAGAAAGCCTTTAATGGCTCCTCTCCTGTCCCAAGATGCTCAGTCATCAGCAAGATCAAGGAGTCACTTCTCAGGTGTGGCACAGTCCTGGGGCTGGGCAGAAAATTTCAAAAGATTATGGCCAAGTTTGGAAAGTTTCTGTCCTTAAGACAAAAATACAGTGGCTCAGACTTAAGTCAGCTTCCTAAGAATCAGAGCCCTTATCCAGTGTTAGTGATAGACAGTGAAGTCGCTCAGTCGGGTCCAACTCTTTGTGACCCCATGGACAGTAGCCAACCAAGATCCTCCATCCATGGGATTTTCCAGACAAGAATGCTGGAGTGGGTTGCCATTTCCTTCTCCAGAGGATCTTCCCGACCCAGGGATCGAACCCGGGTCTCCCACAGTGCAGGCAGACCCTTTACTGTCTGAGCCACCATCCAGTATTAAGCTTTACTAATAATTACAAGGGCTTCCCAGGTTGTGCTAGCGGTAAAGACAGCCTGCCAGATCAGGAGATGTCAGAGACACAGGTTCAGTCCCTGGGTTGGGAAGGTGCCCTGGAGGAGGCATGGCAACCCTCTCCAGTATTCTCGCCTGGAGAATACCATGGATAGAGAAGCCTGGTGGGCTACAGTCTATAGGGTCGCAAAGAGTCTGACATGACTGAAGGGACTTAACACGCATGCCAATAATTGCAAGGATCAAAATAATTGCGAGGCACAGGTAAAGCAGGAGGTCTAAGACCACCAGTACTGCTCCGTAAGACCATTTTTTTCGCCTCATTCAGGTTATCAGAAGAGGTCTCTATGTGACGCATGCGAGCCATCCCTTACCATAAAGGGAGCTATCTTGGTCATGCAATATCTCCATTTTATTCTCTGGTAGTTACACAGTTTGCACATTTCCCAGGGAGCCCTACCGCATAAATCCATAGGGTCCAGGTTTGTTTACCATAAGCAGTGCTGGACAGATATGGTACATCTTGCTAAAAGCATTCCATAGATAAGAACACTTCTGCTAGCCAATATCATTAGTGTGTTTGCCAGGGGCTCTGACATTAGTGATTATGAGGCGATTTGACCGGGTCATCTTTCTTTCTTCCTCAGTCAAGGTAGAGAGTGGCCTGCAGCTAACCCTTTCCTCCCCAGACCTGCTCTGCCTACCGCCCCCATGTCTGTGTTACCAGAGCTCTGTCCTTGATCTCCTTCTGTGACCATGGGCCATGGAAAGCCTCCATGCCTGTGGCTTCCTTTCTCTAAACATAGGCTCCCCAATCCGTACTTACCTTGCACCCTTGACCCTCAGACCCACACATTCCACTGCCCGCCAGACCCCAATACCTTGGTGTCCTCCCAGCCCCCAAACTGCATGCCCCTCGCTGATCCCTCGCTGCCCCTCCAAGCCCATTCCTCTCCCACTGGCCCCTCTCAGGGCAATAACACCCACTTCACCTGGTTTCCCCCCAAACTTTGAGTCATCCCTGGGCTTCCTACTTTCTGGCCCTTTGACTTAAGTTAAGTCGGAGAGAATAACCTCACCAAACCTCAGTTTCCACAGATGTAAAATGGGCATAATAGCAATATCTGCTCACAGAGCTGTTGCAAGATTCAGCGAGATGGTGATGATTAGACGACATGGGCTTATCACAGTGGCTGGCATGGGCTTATCACAGCAGCTGGCATGGGCTTATCACAGTGGCTGGCATGGGGTTATCACAGTGGCTGGCATGTGCTCAGAGACTGGCAGCAAGCGCCTCTGACTCCTCTTCTCCGCTGTTCCCCAAAGGCTGCTCAAGGCCACACTTCAGGTGCTGCCTTCTCAGGGTTGCTGCTCCATTCACCATCCTCTCCTCTGTGCTCCCATCTCTGCTTCCGCCTATGGTAATAGTCTTGGGCCTGATCTGGCCTCCTCTGTGTGGCCCCTCTAATATCCCCTCTACTCCACCTCCAAAAGAACTCTTCTCCATTACACAGCTGACCTGCCACTGCCTTGGAAGGCTCTCTGCTGCCCCTTGGGATAAATTCTAGTCTCCTTGGAGTGGCTTAGGAGGCTGGATTAGATGTGGCTGCCACCCTGTGGCTCCTTTCCTCTAGTGCTAACCACTGGACACACCAAATTTTCAATTTCTCTGACCTTCAGGATTTGGCCAGTGCCTCCCTCTGCCTGGAAGACTTCTCCCTTCTCCATCTCTGCCTGAGGACCCTCTGACCGTGTCCTGCACACAGGCAGTGCTCTGTCTTTCGCCCATTACAGCACTTTCCAGCTGCACGGTCACTGCCAGGTTCCATATTGGGACCTCTTGTAGGTCGCTGAGCATCCGGAGGGCAGGGAGCGTGGCTAGTTCATGTAATATCTCCAGCACTGAGAACATCGCTCAGCAGGGTAGGTTTCGGATACTAAATGAAAGCAGTTGTTAAATGGGAGAGTGGGTGAGGGCTGAGAAGGAGGGAGGAGCCTCTGAGTCAGGGGTTTCTGGTTTGCATGGAGTTGAGATAAGATCATGGCATCTGGTCCCATCAGTTCATGGGAAATAGATGGGGAAACAGTGGAAACAGTGTCAGACTTTATTTTGGGGGGCTCCAAAATCACTGCAGATGGTGATTGCAGCCTGAAATTAAAAGACGCTTATTCCTTGGAAGAAAAGTTATGAGCAACCTAGATAGCATTTTAAAGACATTACTTTGCCAACAAAGGTCTGTCTAGTCAAGGGTATGGTTTTTCCAGTGGTCATGTATGGATGTGAGAGTTGGACTGTGAAGAAAGCTGAGTGCCGAAAAATTGATGCTTTTGAACTGTGGTGTTGGAGAAGACTCTTGAGAGTCCCTTGGACTGCAGGCAGATCCAACCAGTCCATCCTAAAAGAGATCAGTCCTGGGTATTCTTTGGAAGGACTGATGCTGAGGCTGAAACTCCAGTACTTTGGCCACCTCATGCGAAGAGTTGACTCATTGGAAAAGACTCTGATGCTGGGAGGGATTGGAGCAGGAGGAGAAGGGCACGACAGAGGATGAGATGGCTGGATGGCATCAGAGACTCGATGGACGTGAGTCTGAGTGAACTCCGGGAGTTGGTGATGGACAGGGAGGCCTGGCGTGCTGCGATTCATGGGGTCGCAAAGAGTCGGACACGACTGAGCAACTGAACTGAACTGAGATGAGTAACATTAAGGGAGGTCGAATTGTGTTGGAATTTTTGTATTTGTATTAATGGACCAGGAAGGCCCAGGTGAGTTTGGTAGTTGGTCACTGGAGACCTGGCTGCTGGAGGTCAGGCCTTGGAAGCAGACCTAGCTTCCCTGTCACCTCCTCTGCAGGGTTGGGGCACAGCATGGGCTCTCGCTATGCAAGTGCCAAAGAGCAGGTGCATTTCCCTAAGGTTTCTTCCCTCCAACATTGCTTTGCCATGATCTGCTAATTCTGCAGAAGACTAGAGCTGGAACCCACAAGGCTGGTCCATTTTCCTCCTGTTTCATGTGGCTCCCCTCTAAGGGCCTCTGGGGAGGGACAGTTTGGTCTGGGAGTGGAGATGTCATTCCCAATGGTCTGCAGGAAGCAGTCAGCAACACTCGGGAACTCCCTCTGGGTTGCTTCAGGGGGAGGAGGGGCAGAAAAAGTCACCCCTGTGTGCATGTTGTGTGCTAAGTCGCTTCAGTTGTGTCCGACTCTGCGATGCTAATAGACTGTAGCCCACCAGGCCCCTTGATCGGCTCTGTACTAAAGGGTGTGGGCAAAGAAGGTGCAGGATATTCCCTTGACCTGACCTTGACATGTGGATTCTCCCAAGTCTTTGTAGGAGCGTCCCCGTCATGCCTCCCTCCTCTCCTCCTACTCCTGGATTTCTTAGATTCTGCTGTCTCTTCTGCTCCCAACTGTGGTGGCGTCCTGCCTGCCCATTTTCTGCTTTCCTCTGTGGAGGGAGGGCTGAGCCCTGCTCTGAGGAGGGGTGAGGGGGAGAGGAGCAGGGAGAGAAGAGTGTGGAGGAACGGAGGCTCTCACCCCCAGGCTGGGGCTGGTTTCCTCTAAACCAATAGCAATCAAACATGCCTCACCACTGTGAGAATTAATTCCCTTCTCAAGCTCCCCTTCAGATAGGTGAGAAATGTGTGTGCCTCCTATTAACATGAGCGTGACCCCATTTCTTGTGAAATGACAACCCTGGTCTGATTATGCTCTGGAAGCATCCCCACCTGCCTGCCCCAGGCTGCGTGACAAAAGCTTCCTCATCCTAACTGACAAATGAACGTCGTGCATCCAAACCTTCCGTGTGATCTGCAGACAATGCCCGCTTCATCTCAGTCACAGGATGGGATCAGGAAGACGGTCTGGTTTCCCTCTCCGTGTGCCCAGCAGTACTGGATGTGAGGGAGGGAGCTGCTCTGGAGGAGCATGAGGCTGGGAGCACTGTGGCCTGGTCCAATCTGTTTGCTGGCTGTGTTTGGGATTGAGTCCCTGGTGGCTCAGACAGTAAAGAATCCACCTGCAATACAGGATACCCAGGTTCAATCCCTGGGTTGGGAAGATTCCCTGGAGAAGGAAATGGCAACCCACCCCAATATTCTTGCCTGGAGAATCCCATGGACAGAGGAGCCTGGCGGGCTATAGTCCATGGGGTTGCAATGAGTTGGAGATGACTGAGCAACTAATCCCTCTCTTCCTGAGAGCAGAAGACTGGCCCATTAGGCCTGGAAGGGCTTTTGAAACTGATACTTGCTGATTCCAGGCTATCACTGAGTACAGCTGTAGAACCTTATAAAAACTGGGCTCCCATTTGCAGTGTTGGAGGAAGGGTCTAGAAAGATCTCTAGGAGACAGTTAGGAAACCAGTTCAGTGTTTGGTTAAAAGCCCTCCCTTGGGATACGACACTGCTCAAGGCACCAGAAGAGCTTCTCTCCCTGGCAACTCAAAGCTCAGCATGGCCTGTGTGTTTAGCGGGAGGCAGCACACCAGTGAGAGGACAGGGCGTTCATTCCTTTGTTCAGACACTCGCTCATCCATCAGATATTTGTTGAGCGTCACCTGAGATCCGGCAGCGTGGGGGAGTGGAAGGAGGTCTCTCTGTTGCCCTCAGCTCATCCTCCTTCTTGAGTGTCACGCGGACACCCGGCTGCTGGTCGCTGGGCTGTGGCCGTGCACCCGCCTGTCCGGGGCTGCCCAGGCGGGGATGAGTGGAGATGATGCTCCTGGCAGGGAGTGGGCCTCCCACACACTACCTCCTTCTGTGTCCTCTGTATGCCCCGTCCCAGGTGCCCTTGGCCCCTGGGTGGGGCAGCCAGGCACGTGTCCACAAATAGCTTTGCTAGAGGAGGGACTGGTGCACCGCAGTCAGAGGGGTGAGAGGCCTGGCCAGAAGCTGTTTTATGGGATGGTGCTGACTTGAGCCTGGAGTGAGCCGGCATTTGGAAGAGAAGCGATGAAGGTCATTGCAGGGGCAGGGAACAGCTTGAGTGAATGCACGGATGCGCAGAGCTCAGGAGGAACGAGGAGGAGGAGAAGGACGCCTGTTGGGGGCGTGTGAGGGTGAGCATGCTGGGCAGGATGGTGCTTCTGTGCAGGCTCCGGGGGAGGGCTGCTCTGACCACTCTCTTGTGAGAGCTGAGAGTGCCCTATTCTAGGGTCTCCAGGTACAGAACAGCAGTCCGGGGGTAACATTTCCTTCTCCTTTACTCCCCAGGACTGCTACGTTAACACAGTTTTCTGTTTAAAATAATAAATTTCCTTTTTCTAAACTCTTCAGCAGGGGGAAAACTGCTGTTGGTTGGTCTTGGAATAATTTGCCCTATCTTTCTTCTTGCACAATAAGAAGAGGTTCTTCCATTTGGCTTCTGTGCGCTCTTGTTCTCCGGAGCAATCCCTCTGCCTTGCCCACACTGATGAGCACGTGGTGCTTGGCTCCCTGCACGAGATTCCTGGCTCTATGGGGGCAAGGACCTGCTGTTTGGTTTGTTCCTGTACCCCCCAGCCTTGTGAGAACTGTTGTAACTGTTAGGCTTTCAGTACATATTGGAAGAATCAGTAAATGAATGGCAGTTGGGTTGATGATTCTTGGATCCCTTGACCTGGGGTAGGTTGATGTAGTAAGAGGTTGATTGACTCAGCCAAGCCCAAATTCATTTGAGACCTTGTGATGCTCTTGGGTGAGTGGTGAATGTTATAGGATGCTTAAAACTTCCAGGAAGGTGAAGGAACGATCCTGAAGTTATGCTGAGGGCTACACTGGCAGGCTGGTTTCTCTCATCTCTCCCAGTGGCCCTGGCTTGTTGTGGGGTGCTGATTGCTATAGTGATGGCACAACTGAAGTGAATGGCAGCGATAAAATGCCACCAAGGGAGAAGGGGTTTTTGACTAATCCATAGCCTTAGTTCAAATGAAGTCCTTTGAAATAGCATTGACAAGGGGTTATATCCTTTCCCCAAGGTGCTGGCAGATGTCATGATGTCAATAGCATTTCCTGATCTTCAGGGAGCAGCCAGGCTGGTTTCTGTCTTCTGTCTGTTACTCAGCTCCCCGTGGGCCCACGGGTAGTTAAGGAAGGAGGGTCCTGATCGAACATGTAACAGAACATCAGTGGTTATGAAAGGACATTCACTATTTGAGTCCAGTTCCTGCCCCGCCATGCCTGTGGGCACTCTCAGGGGACTGCCCTGCCCACCTTCCCCCAAACACCAGGCCTGGAGAGGGTGCTAATTAGGAGGCACCCTGGTGACGCAGCTGATACAGACCAGGTAGAGGCCACACGGGGGAACAGGAAGGGGGCAGCAGGAGGGGCTGGGGTCGGGGTGGGAACAGTCTTCAGGTGTGAGCTTGTTCCCGAATGGGATTCCAAAGACTCAATTTAGAACAGGATTGAAAAGGTCCCTAAGTTGTGAGAGTATCCCCAGAGTGGGGGAGGGAGAGAATTTTAGGCAGAGAGAGAGCAAGTGTAAGGACGTGTGCGTGTGTGTGTGTGTGTGCGTGTGTGTGTGTGTGTGTGTGTGTGTGACACAGAGAGATATATCCTACAGCTAGGTTCCTGGAGGGTGACCTGAGACAGAAGGGAAGCGGGTAGCAGCGGGCAGGGGGCTGGGGAGGGAGGTGAGGACCAAACTGTGAAGTCCTTGAATCCCCTGGACATGGCGGGAAAGGTAAGGGAGTGACATGACCGACTCTATTTCAGAAAAACCAGTCTGGGTGGCGCATGAAGACTAGATTAGGGGGCGAGGTGGGCGGCAGGAACACTGTTAGGCGGCTGTCGGAGGAGCCCAGGAGAGGGAGTGGCCGGAGCCTGGTCCCGGCTGTGGCACTGAAGACAGGACGGGGGACAGGTGGGCTGGCCGGAGGCTGGATACTGACCAGTGTGCCAGGAGGATCCCCAGGGAGAGCAGTGGGGTCTCAGAGCCCCCGCCACCTCCCCCACCAGGGGTGTGGTCTGCTGGATGGTGGCGGTGCTGCTGAGTGCTGTTACTCACCAGGACAGGCGACCCTGGAGTAAACCATCATCCTCTGGCCAGGGAGCGGGATGATCGTGCCCCTGGATAGATCTGAGGTGAATTTATGCATTGTAGAGTACGTGTCCCCACTCTGACCCTGACCCGGGCTCACCTGGGAAAGGCTGGTTCCTGACTCCTGCTCCTCCCTTTTTTCCTTCCTCCCTGGTATATTCTTTTAATCTCCTCCCTTCTCTTATCTCAGACATCTTAGGTTAGCATGGAGGAAGAGGAGCCATGGAATAACATCCAGTGAGGAAAGGTTATTTGCCCAGGATTATAAACATGGTGCCTCCTTGTGTCTCTTACAGGGGAAGACAGCAGACTTGATGGCTTAGCTAGAGCAAGCCTGGTACTTCCCTCAAGCAGCTTGTGGATTGCAGATGCCTGGCAGGCCCTCCAGAAGCAGCCCAAGGTCTCTTCCCCCAGATCTGTCTGCTCTCAGCGTTTTCTCCAAAAAGGTAAGACCCTTGTTGGCTGAGCCTGTGATTGAAAGTAAAGTGCACTCAACACTGAGTCCCTGGTTTCAGTGGCTGACAGTCAGCTGTTGAGTCCCTGCATTCTATCTGTCGGCCTCACCCGCACCATGACCTCTTCTGGCAGTCCAGGGCTGTGGCTGTGCCCTCACCGATGTTATGGAAGGAGGAGGCCCTGGTTTAAGTGATCTTTCTCTGGGTGCCTCTTCTGTGCAAGCCTCCGGACTCAGTACATGCGATGCGCCAAAGACCACCCAGAGGCTTAGGGACCTCAGCCATTTCTTTGGCACTTTGGTCACTGGAGTTTGGAGGAGGGGACCACTGACCTTAACTGTGTGTGTCTGTATCAATGGAGTGGGAAAGGTCACAAAAAGCTTCTTGCTAAGTTCTTGGTTTCTTCAACAGCCCCTGTTTGGCTTCACAGCTCTTCCATCACGTGTGGAACAAATTCTCTATGTTAAATTCCTTCTGTTTGAAATACCAAGAATCTCTGGTCTTTCCAACTGGATGCTGACTGATACAGGTGTTTGAGGAGGGTGAAGATGTAGACAGTGAGATAGTATGTTATAGAGATTGGGGTGGTGGTTTAGTTGCTAAGTTGTGTCCGACTGTTACAACTTCATGGACTGTAGCCTGACAGGCTCCTCTGTCCATAGGATTTCCCAGGCCAGAATACTGGACTGGGTTGCTATTTCCTTCTCCAGGGGATCTTCCCAACTCTGGCATTGAACCCACGTCTCCTGCATTGCAGGTGGATTCTTTACCACTAAGCCACCAGGGAAGCCCATATTATACAGATTAATATCCCCCAAAGATGTCTTATGTCATACAGAGTAAATACCCCACAAAGAGCTATCAGGCTTCACTGATAGCTCAGCTGGTAAAGAATCTGCCTGCAATGTGGGAGACCTGGGTTCGATCCCTAGGTTGGGAAGATCCCCTGGAGAAGGGAACGGCTACCCACTCCAGTATTCTAGCCTGGATAATTCCATGGACTGTATAGCCCATGGGATTGCAAGAGTCGGACATGACTGAGCCACTTTGACTTTCAAAGGTGTCCACATCCTAATCTCTGGAACCTATGACTATGTCACTTCACATAGCAAAAGTGACTCTATTATCCAGGATTATTCAGGAAATTATCTCGGTTTATATGAGTGGGTCCCATGTAAACGCAAAGGAGACGGGCAGAACAAGAGAGTCAGACAGGGAGATGTGGGGATGGAAGTAGAGGCTGTAGTAATTGGACTGCTGGCTTCAACAGGAAGGAAAGGCCATGAACTGAGGAATGCAGGCGCCTCTAGATGCTGAGCAAGGCAAGAGGACAGATTCTCCCCTAGAGCCTCCAGAAAGAATGTAGCCCCATCAACACCTTGTCTTTAACCCAGTGAAAATCATTTTAGACTTTTGACCTCTAGAACTGCCAGATAGTAGATTTATGTTGCGTTAAGCCAGTAAGTATGTGGTACTTTGTTATAGCGGCAATAGGAAACTAGAGTAGAGGGCCAGAGTTCAAGATGCTGTGAATTATGCAAGGGAGTTGGATCTTGTTCTATAGGGCTGAAGGCTTATTGCTGCTCAGGAGCCCACGTGTGCTAAGTGTATGAGCGCTGGAGTCAGATTGCCTGGGTTTGAACACCCTTCTTGCCAAAGACCAGCTTTGTTAGGCAGGTGTTTTAAATTCTCAGACCTTTAGTACTTCCATCTCCAAAGTGGTGCACTAGCGTTTCTTGTCTCATAGGTGCATAAGGCTTAAATGAAAAGATGTGTGTAGGGTGTTTGGCCCAGCATTGGTCAGAAAAATGATTGTTACTTTTGCTTGCTTGCAACTTTGGACAAGACCATATTTCATTTGGAGCCTTAATCCCTACATCTGCCAAAAGGGGGTGATAGTGAGACTCCTAGTCTCCCAGCCTCCCCAGCCTGCAAAAATAAGGGAGATAACAGTTTGTGAGATAACAGTTTGGAGAGGGATGTTACCGCTATGCGCCCCTGTGGGCCTGGCTGGAGCTCTCCACCTGTGGAGCAGGTGCCAGCTGACCTGCCCACTCAGTCCCCTCTGCCCCCATTCTACAGGCATGCCTGGATTCCTGTGCCCCTTAAGGGCTGTCCTGGTTTCTGCTCCACTGCACTATGCTCCAGGCATATCTATTTTAGTTACAAGTTCCTTACAATGCTACACCTTCCCTACCCATGCGACCGACCTCCCCAGGCCCAGCTGCCAAGTATTGATTTCCCCTTTAAATATTACAGCAGCCCAGGAGCATGTATGGATTAATTGATGAGGCTAGGCTTGTACCTGCACACTTCATTAACAGCTGCTACTAATTAGTGGAGTAGTCATTAAGAGACCTGCTGGGGTTTTGAGGATAATAGTTTTACTTTTTTTCCAAGATTCCTAAGCACACAATAAATTGGGGAGTGAAAGTCCATAGTGCCACGCTGGGATGGACGTCATGGGGTGGCCTGTGCTCAGGGCTTGCCTCTAAGAACACAACAGAAACTAGAGAATCACCATAGTGGGGCCAGAGTCAGGAGGGCCTCAGAGTCACCTGGTCACATATATGACTAACCGTGGCTGGGAGAGGGGTGTCACCATCAAGGTCACACAGAGACAGGGAGGCAGAGCTGGGACAGGCAACCCGGGCTGCCGGCTTTGCTCCAGGCCAGTTCTCTGTTTACTAGATGGGGACTCTGCTGCCTGCATTTGAACAGCTTTATCGGGGAGATCAGAGAAGGCGATGGCACCTCACTCCAGTACTCTTGCCTGGAAAATCCTATGGATGGAGGAGCCTGGTGGGCTGCAGTCCATGGGGTCGCGAAGAGTCGCACACGACTGAGCGACTCACTTTCACTTTTCACTTTCACACATTGGAGAAGGAAATGGCAACCCACTCCAGTATTCTTGCCTGGAGAATCCCAGGGACAGGGAAGCCTGGTGGGCTGCCGTCTATGGGGTCGCACAGAGTCATACACGACTGAAGTGACTTAGCAGCAGCAGCAGCATGGGGGAGGTTGGACCATGCACATAAGCATGTCCCCTGTCGACCCCTATCCCCAATCCTGATGCACTCTCCCCAAGCTGGAGCTGCTTTTCCTTTCTCAGTTCCGGGCCTCCTCATATTTTGTCTGCATCATTCCACCTTCCATCTCCTTGCTCCTGGAACCCCCGTCTCTGCCTTTGGCAGGCTTATCTCCAAATGGGCACGATTCAGCAATTGGCCTACAGAGGCCCCTTTGGGTTATTCATGCTGGTGGAAATACACACTGAGTGGAATTAAGCCTGAAGTACGTGCATTTGGACAACTTCTCGACCCTCTTGGAATGTCTTCCTCACTGGACGACGTGGGCTAATGTGTGTACAGGGCCGAGCACAGGCTGGGCATAGAGTGAGTGAGTCCTTGGTAGATGGCGGCCCCGTACTCTGGGCTCCTTAGGAAAGTGCCCTGTGGCCCAGTTGGGCTTTCCTCAAGCTGATTTGAATCACTCACTGAGAACACACTGAGAAGTTTTACAGCAAGGAGTACAGTTTTGACCTACTATTTTCTTCTTGTTTAAGAGATAATGATAAGCCCAATCACTCACCTTCCCTCTAAGCTTACTACATGTTGGGGTACTGTTCTAAGTGCTTTGCATGGGTTAATTTATTTTTTGTCATCTTGAAAACCCTATGAGGCAGGTGATTTAATTACGGTTCCTATTTCATAGGGGTGAAAATGAATGTACGAAACTTGCCTCTGGTCACACAAGGAGTTGGAGCTGAACCCAGAGCTCTAGCCCAGAGCACGAGTTCTTAGCTGTGGACCTTCTCAGCTCCTTTGAGGGCTTGATTTCCCGGCTAAGAGAAAGCCCTGCCTCCCAGTGCATGTGCGTGGGTGGCAGCTGTGTTTATGCCATGTCTGCACCCTCCAGACCTCAGCTGATCGATCCAAGGTGGGCATTTGAAACAGAGGCTTCTCCACACTGTATGCTCTGGGTATTCTGACTCAAAAGCCTAAGATGGGCCAACTCCTAACCGACTCCTAACTGGGGAAGACATCGGGAAGAGCCTGAGCCTGGGAGGAGGAAGAGCTGATGAGCTAGACTTAGGACTCGGTACCAATCATGGCCACCAGCTGTGAGTGGCTGGAGGGAGCTGGCCAACCAAGGAGAGCAGAGAGGTGCATGAATACCCCTGGTCTTGGAGGCGTGCATCACAATTGCTGGTTCCCATGGGGCCTAGCTGCTCTTGGCCTTCTGTTTGGGGATCCTGGTGAGAATCTGCTTTATATTGAACTATATATTGAACTAGTTTGTCTCCCTGAGTTGCTCTCATTTAGCTAGTGCCCCTCTTTTCCTTGTAAACAAGAGAACTCTAATAGGAACAATACTCTTATCAGGTTTATAGGGCTCTGCTGATTCAGGGAGGGGCACAACCCCATCTATGGTGTGCATCTCCTCCTGTACACGAGCAATATCCTAAGATGACATGACTGGGACTTGTAAGTGAAGGTCTCTGGGGACAGTGCCCAGCTGCAGATAAACATCCACACTAGTCAGGGTGAGGATGTGCTGCTCTATCATAATAATGCAATGGCATAGAGAGGACTGATGTTCCCGTGTTTCTCACCTTATGATTTAAGGTAGATAGCCAGGTTGGCAGGGCAGTTCTGACTTTCAGTCATTCAGGGACTGGCGTCCTCTGAGCCATTAGTCCCTCCATCCATGTGAGCCTGCTGGTGGTCTCCGTGATGGGGGCTGCCATGCTGGCTCCAGCTAGAGGTGGAAGTGAGCGTGGGGGGGCACCCCTGATATCTTCCAGTACTTTCAGTCCACTTCTACTGATGAGAACTTAGCACGTGCCCCACCTACCTGCAAGGGAGGCTGGGAAAGGAAATCTTGATCTGGAGTATCAAACGTTTTCTGTAAGGGCCAGACAGGAAATATTTTCAGCTTTGTGGGCTGTATGCTTTGCGCTGCAGGTATCTGACTCTGCCCTCGTATCTTGAAAACAGCCATAGGCAATATGTAAATGATGGGCATGGCTTATATCATAATAAAACTTTATTCATGGATACTGAAATTCAAATTTCATATAAATTGCATGGCATGAATTTTTTTTTCCAGCCATTTAGAAATGTAAAAACCATTCTTAGTCATTCACAAATAGGCAGTGATCTGATCTGGCCAGGTGGAGTAGAGTGTGCAGACTCCTGGTCTGGATGGTGACCTTGGCCTGACCATGTTTTTTTGTCAAGGGAGATTGAATTTTGGTGGAAAGTGAGCAGTCCACACCACAATATCCACTCCAGGCTTTGCTAAGAGAAGGGCATTTTAGCGACCTCGTAGACGGCAGCCCACCAGGCTCCCCCGTCCCTGGGATTCTCCAGGCAAGAACACTGGAGTGGGTTGCCATTTCCTTCTCCAATGCAGGAAAGTGAAAAGCGAAAGTGAACTTGCTCAGTCGTGTCTGACTCTTAGCGACCCCATGGACTGCAGCTCACCAGGCTCCTCCATCCATGGGATTTTCAGGCAAGAGTCCTGGAGTGGGTGCCACTGCCTTCTCCATTAGCAGAAG
Source organism: Aepyceros melampus (assembly GCA_006408695.1). Classification (NCBI taxonomy): domain Eukaryota; kingdom Metazoa; phylum Chordata; class Mammalia; order Artiodactyla; family Bovidae; genus Aepyceros; species Aepyceros melampus. The sequence goes on along the minus strand of SJXQ01007358.1, from coordinate 374,762 downwards.
CAAGATGTCCTCTACCCGCTTCTCTGTATAAAGAGAAGAGTAGAATTTGCTGAGTGGAAACAGCCATGCTCCTCTCCCCAGACTTGCCAGGAACAAGGAGCGGGGGCAGCCATGCCCTGGGAGCTCCCTGGTGTCAGAGGCTGTGGATAGGGTTCCAGTGTCACTGTAACTGTAAGGACCTGGCAGCTGGGCCTCCCCTCATGCTAGAGGCCAGCTGGAGTGAGGACACCAATGGCCAGAGTTAGACAGGATGCTGCAGGGCAGGATACTGTCTCCTACCAAGGGGCAGCCAGTCACACAACCAGGACAGTCCCATCCCCGCTGGTGGGGCTGATGGAAGCTATACAGGAGATAGTTTGAACTGGACAACGCTCCTTAATCATTAGGAAGTGACTGCTGCAAATATTAAATGGGACCAGGAAAATCATCAGAAGGATGAAGATACTATTATTTGGCAAGTTTGTTTTCTTCCATGCCTCCCTTGCCTCACTCAACCACCAGCTTGTGGGGTTGGGGCTTGCAGGGCAAAGCTGACAGCAGTTACTGAGAAAAATAGAATCATTCTGTCGTCCATCACTGAGCTTATACAGTCAATCAAATTAGCTACGTATATTTTTGATATCAACTGCCGATTATCCTTTCTGTGCCTTGGAAAAATTAGAACCAAAGACAGAAACATTCACCCAAGGGTGTTAGGTGTGGATGCAGACCAGCCTGGGTTTGAGTCCTGGTTCTATCAGATCCCATGTGACATCTACTCGCCTTGTGACCCCCAGGGCCTCAGCCCCCTCATCTGATAAATGAAGAGAATAATGCCTGTTGTGCAGATGCGTTGCAAGAAGTCCGTTTCCACCACAAAGGATGCATTTATTCAAATGCAAAGGATGATTTTTGCTTTTCTCTCTGGGCCTCCGGTTCCCTGTTTATAAAATGGATGGGTTGGACTGTGGTCCATTCCCATGCTGACAGTCAGTAATTGTGTTGCCAGTAGACTTATGAGGAGGAGAAATCTAGCTTTCAGAGGTGCTTCCTCCTGGTGAAAGGTTTTGAAGATGAAGGAAGCAGCAACTTGATCAGGAACCTCCTGATCTCAGACCCTCCCTGTCCTTCCTAGTGCAGCTCAAGCTTACCTCCTCCAAGAAGCCCTCCTGGATTCCTGCAGGCACAGACCATTTCACCCTTTCTGAAGGACCCAAGTGTTTGACCTTGACCTCCACCCCAGTCTTTCCCCCTACTTGCTGATTTGATGGTGGCAGACTCCCTATAACCACTTCTGTAACCGTGACCCTAACCCTGAAACCCTGACACTATCCCTGAACTCTGTAAATGTGTCCAGCATGGAATTGTGAGCTGGAGGTGCTCAATTATAGGGCCAGTTGGAAGGACTCATCTATTCCTACGAGGCAGAGGGGAGCTAAACACCCAAATCCTTCAGCTAGGAGCCCATGTTGATAGCCATGTCCTCTTGGGGCCTGGGACAATATGGAGATGGCAGAAGCTAGGTGGTTCATAGACATGTGGACATACTGTTGGCTTCGTGGCCCCCACTGGCTTCATGGAAGCAGGTGATGCAACATCTCAAGTGGAGGTCCACCCTCTCCTCTCATCCCACTCCCAATGCCTCTCCTGTGCATATATGAGGATTCAAACTGACCAGTGAGAGGTATGCTGATAAGCTGAAGATACTGGTTCTTGTTGTTCTAAGTGTACATCTAAACTTCCAGTATGGATAAGGCACACTGTATTCTGTGACATCATCTGGTTCATTCGTTAATTCTTTCGGCAATGTGGTCTGTCTACTGGGTGCTGGGGAAACAGGGGCCAACAAAGCAGAAATAGTTCTTGATCTTGTGGAGTTTACAAATTGGGAGGAATCTACTCAATTCGGCAAAAATTGCAAAAGCATTTGATTAGCTTTCAGCCTGGGATATGGAGCTGAAGGTGGCCAGACCATGGAAAGGTGAGGTGATGCAAGACAGAACACCTGGAATGTTCTAGGCGGAGAAACCATGAGTATGAAAGAACACAGATGAGAGGAGTAACATTAGTCTAGGGAGACCTCTGTATTTGGACCAAAAAGCAAGGAGAGAGAGGTGGTGAGCATGGTGCTACAGTGGGTAGGCAGGGACTAGATCCCAAAAGTCCTTGATGAGCATCGTAACAGTGTTTGGACTTTGGTCTGAGGGCATGGGAAGACCTGGGAACTTTTTGGACAGTAGTATATGTGGTGGGCTTTCATTTTAGCAGGAATCCTCTGGCTTTTGGGTGCAGGATCTCTGTCCTCAGTCTTTCCCAGCATCAGGGTCTTTTCCAATGAGTTGGCTCTTCACATCAGGTGGCCAAGTCTTGGAGCCTCAGCTTCAGCATCAGTCCTTCCAGTGAATATTCAGGACAGATTTCTTTAGGATTGACTGGTTTAATCTCCTTTCAGACTAAGGAACTCTCAAGAGTTAGGTGTACAATATAGTGATTCATAGTTTTTAAAGGTTATACTCCGTCTACAGTTATTATAAAATATTGAGTATATTCCTTGTGGACAATAAGTTGTTGCTGTTGTTTTTTCAGTCGCTCAGTTGTGTCTGACTCTTTGCGATCCCGTGGACTGCAGCACGCCAGACTTCCCTGTCCTTTACCATCTCCCAGAGCTTACTCAAACTCATGTGCATTGAGTCAGTGATGCCATCCAACCATCTCATCCTCTGTCATCCCCTACTCCTCCTGCCCTCAATCTTGCTCAGCATCAGGGTCTTTTCTAATGAGCTGGCTCTTAGCATCAGGCGGCCGGAGTACAAAAGATTCGTGTAGCTTATTTTATACCTAATAGTCTGTACTCCTCATTCCCCTGTGCCTATTTTCCCTCCATACTTCCCTCTCCCCACTGATAACTACTCATTTTCCTCTCTATCTGTGAGGCTTCTGCTTTTTGTTATGTTCACTGGTTTGCTGTATGTTGCAGATTCCACATGTAAGTGATATCACACGGTGCTTGTCTTTTCCTGTGTGACTTATTTTGGGTGACTTGTTTTTCCTCCCTCCACCCTTCTAGTGCAGTATTCACTGGCATCTACCTTAGATGGAAATCTTAGCCTGTGTCTCTCATACCTGAAACTCTTCAAAGGGCATCTGAAAACAAATCCAAATGTAATTGATATTTTCCAGAGGCCTCTATAGTCTTGCCTTTGCCTACCTTTCCAGTTTGCTCACCTGCTGTGCCCTGGACTCTGGATCATACCCATGGGCTCTGAGCATCTCCAAGGAGACACTCGCATTCTCTCACCTTGGTGTCTTTGCCTGGGCTCATCACTCAGCCTGGAACATAGTAATAGGGGCTCTATAAATACTTACTGAAGGAATAGATGATAAATCCAGGAGAACAAAGGGAGAAAGAATGCTCAGGAGGAGCATTTCTCTCTCCTTAAGGGAGACCTGGCAGCATCTTTCATTCTCTGTGTGTTTCTCTCTTAAGCCTCAAACCTTTCCCCTCTTCCTAGTATTTGATGCCTGCACCTCAACCCAGTACCTCCAAGTTCCTCCCGAGCTCCCGCTACCCCAGGCAGCCTTAATTAATTGTAAAATTGATTAAGCAGCCCTCTTTGTTAGGCTGGGCTGGTGTTTATTTGTATTTTCATATTATTATCCTTTTATACTTCTCTGGGCGCCCTCAGCTCTCTACTGACACCTTTTATTGGGGAAATGTTAATTTAAAAATCATCTATAATGCAGGTGTCACAAATCAAAGCTGTTCGGTAATGAGTTGCTCTTATGTCGTATAAAAACAATTAATTAAAGCCCTTTCTGAGAGAGCTGTGCCGGCAGATTTATGCTTCCCAGTGTCTCCCTCGACCTTCCTTTTTAAGGACCCTCCTGCACTCTGCTGGCTCCGCCAGCAGGATGCTTTCCTCCCACCTGTGCCCAGGAAATCTCATCCCAGCCTGATGGAGTGGGAAAGGCTCCAGGAGGGCATGTGGTCCTTCCTCCTCACGGTTAGTGCTCCAAGAACGACTTCACTGTGGCCACATAACAGTTGGGTGGCAGAGCCGGGTTCAGAGCAGCCTTGGCCACCCTGGCCCTGTCTTGGTCATCCTCCCTGACATCTCTCCTGCTGTCCTCCTGACGAAGTTCACTGGCTGGGGGACCCTGAGCAGCTGAGCCACTGTTTCACTGGTCCAGTAAAGGACCACTTGTTTCCCCACTGACATTCATGATCGCTTCACAAATGCTTTCTGCTCCTTGCTCATCAATCCAGAGCTCAGGAAATGTCATCCAGGGCATCTAAGTTCTGGTTTTGCCTCTGCTCTGGATCCGCTATGTAACCTTGGGTAAGTCACTTCCCTTTGGTTGGGCCTCAGTTTCTCTCTCTGAGAAATGGGAACACTGATTTAGTATGGGAGTTGAGAAGGGAAGAACCTCCAGGTACCATGAACAAATAAGGCAGGCCTGGTGGAATGGTGAACAACTGGAGAAGAGGATGTTCCTTCTGAAGGGGACAGCCTCTATTGCCCCCAGATGTTTGCTGCATCTGGGAGTACAGACCCAAAATTGTTCTTTTTCATGAGAAGCTGGAAATCCAGCTCCAGGGCAGGAGATAGGGAGCAGCCAGGGTGTCTCCCTCCCCATCTCTGCCTTGGGCATCATCTCTGGCAGTGCTCCTATCTCTGACCCATCAGGGTTCCAGGTTGGCCAAGTCATCACAGCCCTTGGGCTCTGATTACCCAGCTCCTGCCTTCTTTCCTCCAGACCTGCTGTCCTGTTGACCCTTCATCTCCTGTGTAACCGGTCTTGAGTTAAATTCCCTCTGCTTTAAATACCTAGAGTGGTTGATAGGTTCTTGGCTGGACCCTAACAGATACATTTAAAAATTGTATCATTATTATTATTTGTTGTTGTGGTTGTTCAGTCGCTCAGTCATGTCTGACTCTTTGCAACCCCAAGGACTACAGCACGTGAGGCTTCCTTGTCCTTCACTATCTCATGGAGCTTGCTCAAACTCATGTCCGTTGAGAAGGTGATGCCATCCAACCATCTCGTCCTCTGTTGTCCTCTTCTCCTCCTTCTATCTTTCCCAGCATCAGGGTCTTTTCCTATCATTATCAGTACTTAACACAGTGATGACTTGTCTGTGGACTGGATGAAGTATGGAGAACTCCAGTTTGGAGAAGCTGAATTCCAAGGTTGTGACTTGGTTTAGGATTGATTGAGAAAATCACGAAACATTGGTCCCTGTACTTTAGAGGCGTCCAGTCTTAAGGATTGACGTCTGGATACTGGCCTTTGTGCCTCCACTGAAGAGCCTCCCTCTCCATTCTGGGGCCTCTGGGCTCTGCCCCACCCAGCCTTTCTCCCTAGCTGGCGACCCCTCCTGGCAATGAGGTGGCACTGCTCTTGGGTGACCTGTGTAGGCTCTCAGCAGGCAGATGACTTTCCCACACCCTTGCTTCTCCTGCCTTCTCCAGAGCCACGGGGAGCTATGCAAGTCAGGACTAGAACCCGGGAGTCCTTCCATCAGGAGGCGCGTGTCCCGTGCCTGCTGTGTTCCACACTCAGTGCCAGGGCTGGAGACACCCTCCCTAAGATGACCCCAGCCCCGCCTTCCAGGAGCTGGGCGTCCAGGCTGGCAGGCGAGGAGCATCCTGCCAGGCAAGGCTACCCCAGGCTTTGCCCCCGACTTCTGGATTGTTGCACCTCCGTGGTGAATATGCTCCCTTCCCACCTGACATGGTGTGATTTGGGTACCGTCCAACTTAAAATGAAAAGAAGCCAGCCACGTGGCAAGCCGCCCTGCCTCCTCTGCTGGGGCGCCCCTCCTGCAAGTCCTCCCGCCGCCCGTGATCTCACTCTCCCTTCTGAGTGGGGCTGTGAAGTGTCTAATCCAGGCTTTTATCTGGCATCCACAATTATAATGTCAAGATTGAATAATCTGCCTTTATCTTCTGGGTGACAGCCATGTAGAAACTTCAAAAGAAACAGTTATGCTGGCATCTAACAGCTTTTGTTAATTACTATATCCCAAAGAAAATGAAATAAAGGAGGAAGAAAAATGATATTTCTCTGTGACAACTTTGTAAAAATATCAGTGATGAAGCGGCACAGTTTAAGGGCTTTAACTATTCATGCAGGCGCGACGGGCCTCCTCCCACCCGTGCAGGGTCTGGAGGTTGTCTGAGGATGGCCAAGGCCCAGGCTTCTTCACAGGCCGCCCGCGCTATCCACGCCGCTCTCAGGGCCCCTCCCACAGCCCTCTTTCACATACACACACCAGCACCCCATCCCTCCACCCTCATACGCACTAACACACAGCTCACACTCCACACATCCCCCCATAGCACCGTCACAAATATTCATACTCAATCCCATGAGCCAGCCCTCAAACTCACCCCCACTCACAGCCCCACAGCCACACGCTTTCCCAGCCTCCTGTCCACGCACACCCTCCCGTCCACGTGTGCAAGCGTTCCTTCCTCATCTGATTGTTCAGAGCCCTCCCACACCCGCACCGTGCCAGGTGTGCCCTGCACCAGGTGCTGGGGAGCAGGTGTGCAAGAGCTCTGCTCTGGGCAGCAGGGAAGACAGGCCGGCGGACCACAGTCCGTCCTCTCTGTGCTCGCGCCACGCTGCTGATGTCCCGAGTGAGGTGGGTGTGTGGGGACAGCGTGGTGGAGGGTGTAAGAGCTCAGGCTCTGGGGCTGGAGCAGCTGGTCAGAATCCTGGTGCTCTCGTGTTAGAGCTGGGTGACCCCAGGCAAGTCGTTCAACCTCTCTGTGCTGCAGCGTTCTCGCCTGTAAGCTGGGGATAAGAATGGGACATCCTGTTCAGGGCCCGGTGAGAACTCTATGCAGAAACACAGGTAAAGTGTCCCCCAAGTGCTGTTAAGAGTCATTTAGGGTCATGCAGAGCGGCTGACTCTGCCTGTGGGAGAGTGGCCTGGCATTCAGGGGAGGCTTCATGGAGGAGGTGATATTTGAGTGTGGGGCCTTGCAGCTTGGAAGATAAGAGGGAGAACACAGCCTGGGCACAGAAGACTACATAGGAAGAGGTTTGGAGGCATGGTGGGGCACGCATGTCCCTTGAATGCTGCACGTTTGGTGTGACTGGAGGGTAGTGTGAGGCTTGGGTGGGAGAATATTCTGGAAAGGTAGACAGGTCCTGACGGTGACAGATTCTGTGTTTCATTCTCAAGGGGTGGGTTTCCCTGTAGGAGCTGAGGCTGCAGCTGAGTCATGTCGTCAGAACAGGTGAAGGCCGGGGACAAGCAGGATGCAGGTGGGCCTGCCAGGGTGGGCTTGAGGGTAGGGGGACCAGAGAGGAGGCTGTGACGGAGCTAATGATTGAGCCTCCCACCACACACAAATGCACTTCCACACGCTCACACGCAAACCCTCACTCACATACAGTCACGTGTGAACACACATGTTCACATGCTTAGTTACACACACACACACACACACACACACGCAACTTTTACTCTTGTCTCTCAAATCAGGATATGTAAATGGACATATTAGGTCCAATCCAAATCTCTGCAGTGGCTCTTGACTCCTTAATTACCTGGCAGTGGGTTGCAGAGATGTGACTATGGCAGAAACTGCCAAAATAGACCTCCAAGGGTCTATTAGCAAGACCTCTCTGCTCGGTGATGTGTGCTCCTGTGTGGTCTGGAGGTGGCACCTTGGGGGCAGAGGGATGGGCTGGTCACGGCCCCGGGGGGTAGGGTCAGGTGACCTGGCATCTGGTTTGGCCTTAGTCTCTGCAGCTATAAAATGGGAGAGTTGAACATGTTCTGGACCCATCTGGTGATACTATCCTAGCATCTTCTCGAGGCTAAACCAACACTTTGGTGCACTGGAGAGGTGTGCACTAGGAGAAGCAGACTCATTTCAAGGCAAAAAGAGGAAATGGTTTTGAAGGAAAGCCTAGTGAGTGTTAAGCCCAATGCCAGGAGCCTCAGGGGATTTAAACCTGCGTCAGAGAGACAAGGGCTTCCCAGGTGGCTTTAGTGGTAAAGAACCTGCCGCCAGTGCTGGAGACGTATAAACACGGGTTTGATTTCTGGATTGGGAAGACCCTCTGGAGAAGGTACTGGTAACCCACTCTGGTATTCTTGCCTGGAGAATCCCATGGCAGAGGAGCCTGGCAGGCTACACTCCATAGGGTCACACAGAATCAGACACGGCTGAAGCCACTTAGCACACACACACAGAAAGACAGACCAGGAAGCTGGCATCTTGCTTGCTCCTGACCCCTGCTCTCCTGGGAGAATAGGCGGCCCTGAAGGACAGACATTGTCTCAGAAGAGATGCTGGCATCTCCAGGCACTGGGCAGGGAGGAGGTGGCCTTCTGTTTGGGGAGGTGGCAGTGAGGACTGGCTAGTCCTTTGGTGGGGAGGGGGCATAGCCCGAGCCCAAAGGGAGGCTTAGGGTGGGCAGAGGGTGGGTCTCACTGTCATAGAGAAAAAGAGCCTAGGAGTGGATATTTGGAAGCTTCTATCCTGGTTTTCTTGAGCTTCTAGAAACGGAGACCCATCCCAAGTGGCTCAGTGGAAGTAGGGAGGTCCAGGAAGTCTCCACGGTTGTCTCCAGGGCCCAGGGAGGTACAGGCAGTGGGCCATCAGGAGCAGCGAGACCAGCACTGGCCACTCTCAAGCCAAGGCTCACCTCCGGATGGTTCTAGAGGAGTCCCATCTGCCACCTCTGGTTTTCTCTTCACAAGTCTTTGCTCTCCTTCCTTCCCAATGCTGGACGTGGTGCCCACCTCAACTTGCTACCACCTTGACTGAGTGGGGCTCAGAGGAGGAGGTACCCTTGTTTCTCTCTGGCAGCCACCTCTCCCTCGCTCTGGCCTTGAGGGCTGGCAGAAGGCAGCACTCCCGTTGGGAGGCCATGGGGGCCAGGGCAGGTGGAATCCATGGTGTTTTAGGAAGGCTGGTCTGCTCTAGAACCATAAGCAGGCTGGCCAGGAGTGGGAATGCAAGGAGGATTTCCCAGACCTGTGAGATGGAGAACAGACCCTGTTCCCTGGGGCCTGATGAGGTCCCTGGGGAAGTGCTGTTGTGAAGAGCTCCTCACCGCTGAGGAGAAGCAGGGGTGCTTCCTGGCACTTTTGGGGCAGGTCTTGGCTCACAGAGACAGGTGGTGGCCAAAGATGGTGACTTTCCACGCCCGGAGGGTGGGAGCCTGGGGCTGGAAGGCTGGGGGTTAGATCAGGAGGTGACCCTGTTGGTATGGGGAGGGGGCTGAGCAGGCATGTGGAAACCCATCATCTCTATCTTCCTGTGTGCCCAGGAACCAGGACTTGGTCTCACTGGGGGTGTTTTGGAAGCATGGAGCTCAGAACTGTAAGAGCCAGAGGGGAGAGGTGACTTGAATACTGCTGGTTCTCAAACATCCCTAAGCAGCAGAGACCTTCAGTCTAGTGAGCTGGGAGTGGAGCTTTGACATACAGAGCAGAAAGCCCTAGGGCTGCTCAGGATGGGGTCGTGGAGGCCTGCTCAGGACCACTGCAGAGGCTGGGAAAGGCGCCCCCAGGAGTTGTGCAGGGCACAATTTTTGTTGCCACCATTCTGGCCCGGGTCCCACCACTGGTCACCAGGCCACCTCCTGGCAGTCACCTCATGGAAACTCCTCTCCAGGAGGAAGCCAAGAGAAGGACACAGCTTGGCCATGGGCCCCCCATATTAGTAGGCAAACAGAGGTTCCACACAAGACTGAGTTAGACTGAAGTGACTGACTGTGAAGTCCACACAGAGACATGGGCTTTGCTTCGTTGCACTGACGTAGAGAGGAGGTGCAATGTGACTCCGATGGGTCTGGGACAAAGCAGCACAGCGAGGGGCTCCCCCAGACCTCTCTGGACCCCTGGACATTCCCAGTGTGGACA